>JABTTQ020000882.1:0-433790 GCA_016081115.2 Rehmannia glutinosa | reverse complement strand
AGCGGGTTCAACACAAGCAACGAGGTTTTGGCAGCAAGGCAGATAGGTGAAATTGCCAAATCACATCCTCAAGACCTGAATGCTCTTTTAAATAAGGTGTGGTTTTACTACTTAATTTCTTTTATTTTCTGAATGTTTTTTTTTTTTGATTCAAGCTAGCTGATGTATTGTGTACCCATGTTATATTCAAGATGGTTGGACCTGTCACTGCAAATTTTTAGTTTTTGGTCCAAAAACAATTTTTAAGGAGCTAACAGGAAGTTCTGTCACTTTTTCCTTTCACATGGATTTAGATCAAGTCTGTCCCTTCACAATCAGCATGGAGATGTTGATTGATGAAATTCGTGGATAAATATATGGTTGATTGTTACCTTTGTGTCTTTTCATCTCTATCGCTTGTCCCGTAATGAGAATTTGTAGACGGAAAGTTTATTGCTTACATCTGATACTTTTGGTCAAAGAATTATATTTTGTAAGCCAATATTATTGTTGTATGTCTGATGGTCCTGGGCCAGAAATCAAGTAGGCGTGGAAAACTCTGAACTGTTGTTTGATATCCATGAAAGAGAGAATGATGCAGGACTATAGTATCAGCACTATTGCTATTTTGGCTTTTCTGAGTAATGGTTACATAGAGGAAGACTGTAGATGCGAAGATTGCAAAGTAGTTGTCTGTTAAAATAGATATCAAGATTTGTTATCTATTTTATTTGAAAACTCAGTATTGATTTTTATTGATTGGTCTAAAAGTTGGATGTTAGCAAAATTAATCTTTGTTCGGATAGTTTTTGGCTTCTCTCTTTTCAATGCGAGCTTGACCTTCATCAAATACAAGTGTAGGTGTCACAGTATCTACGTAGTAAAAAGTGGGATACCAGAGTAGCTGCTGCTCGTGCCGTGGGAGCTATTGCAGAGAATGTCAAACATACATCTTTGACTGAACTTTCTAGCTGTGTTGAGTTGAAGATGTTAGAAGCTGGGATATCTGCAACATTTGAGGATGTTGTGACTTGGCCAAACTGCCATTCTAAAATTGGAACAAGCACTTCTTTCAGAAGGTCTATCTTTCTCTTCACTATTTGTGTTTATTTCATTCCTTCCTGCAGTTTTACACTGCCTGCATAACAACATTTACTAATTATGTTCCAAAGTGATGTCATCTGATTTACACAGTCCAGATTTTTGTTGCTAACAGTTCTCTTTTGTGATGACAATATTGCTTCCTGCAGTTTTGATCTAAACAAGGTGTTGGAGTTTGGGGCTTTGGTGGCATCTGGGGGCCAGGTACTTCACCCTCATTCCCTTTTGGAGGTGGAAGTAGATGAATTTTTTCTTTACAACAAATTTAGACCTTTTCCGTTTTATTTTTTTGGAACAACAGTATTCAAACTTTTTTATGTTTCTACATGTTCACCTGTTAAAACTTTCTGGGTAACTGTGGGATTAGAGCTTCAAATCTGAGGATCCGTGATGAATCATATGCTTTTTAATCTTGTGTTCATTAAGATGTTTATGGAGTGGATTTGCATCGGGTTAAATCTAAACTGAAATAACATTTTTGTAGTACCCTGTAGGTTTGTAACCATTATGTCAGGGGATGATCCCACTCGTAATGGAAAAGTAGAAGATTAATATCCAATTTATTAGAAGTGGCTTTAGTTTATGTATTGAATTGAGGTTGTGTTGGTGTATAACTGTGCTAGCAATTGATCTTCCATTAAATTACAGGAATATGATATTGCAAGTGACAACTTCAAGAATCCCAAAGAAAGATTGGCTCGGCAGAAACAAAATCTTAGGCGTCGACTGGGTCAGTGGTACTTTGTTTTTAATATCATTTTTAACTAATGAATATGTGCCCCTGTTTTCATCATAAAAAATTGTGCCCCTATTAGGCAGTGATACCTGAATCTTATGGTTGTTACATCTGTTTTGCTCAGTTAAGTAAAGAGAGCTGATCCAGTATTTATACTGCTATAGTGAAAAACGATGTTTCACAATTCTTGTCCTCTGGACCAGTGATTCTTCAACTTATGTTCAATTTTCTCTGATTTGTTTCCTATTTTGTACATGGAGATTCATTTTTAGCTGTTTGCTCTGCAGAACTGCTGCTAGGCAAACAACATATTCTAGTTTTTCTTCATGCATATCTTGCCCGTGATTTTTCTTTCATTTTGATGCAGTTTTAATCTGATTTCTACTATTGACACAAATGTTGTATGATCTTATATTTCATGGTGATATCTTTTAGTCTGCGGAAAGACTTTTGTTTGTTTGATATATTTGGTTTAGGTGTCGCACACAAAAAAAAAAAAAATAAAGAGGAAAACTGCAATTGGGCAGAATGATATAGATTTTTGTCCATGAATAAGTATGGTAATAATTGAAGCTTTCAATTTAGGGAACAAGTGCTGGTATTGCACTGAGTCAGCCTGATTCAAACACTTTTTTATGACCTGCAACTTACGGTATTTATTCAGTTTTTTTCTCTTATCTCAGATTAGTCCCTTTGTCTTTGACAAGCTGATTTGGAATTGAAAATTATAAATCAATCCCCTTGATTCTCTATGTTTTGACTCTAGGTCTCGGCGGCATGTATTATGAAGAAAAGATAAAAATCTTTTGGTGTTTTGGATTTGACTCTACATATAATAAAGTTATCAACTTTTATTGTTTTCAAATTTATTGGTCATTGCTAATGGGCTATAGAATGTTTAATCCATGAAACTAATGCTTTATGGAGTATGAAAATTTAAATAATTCAAACTTCTGCATTGGATTACTAATGAAAACCAAATACCTAAGTTGTCCAACAATTGAGTTGCAATTAGGTTCTCAACATTAAGTAAAGTGCAACCACTACAATAGCTGCGAATCAAGAACTTCACATTGCTTTCAAGAGGCATGTGGGTAAACACTAGAACATTGTCATATCGTGTATCAATTTTTTTGTCATCCTCACTCTTTTTTGTCCACCTTAGAATTGGACATGATTACGTATTAAAAGTGCTTGTGCTTTTATCGTCCCGATCTGTTCTCTTTTCCCTTTTCTTGCTACTTTCCATGCGTTCCTGAAAATTCAAAATTGCTTCTTTTTGAAGGAATGGATGGCATCAGCCATCGCATGCTCTATGCACATTGAAGTTCACCTAATTGAATTTCTGATAAATTCTTTACATAAAATTTCATTTGCTAAAATAGTAGTATTTGTCTAATACAGGTTTAGATGTGTGTGAGCAGTTCATGGATGTCAATGATGTGATAAGAGATGAGGACCTTATTGAACACAAAATTAATTACCCTGGGAATGGAATTGCGTTCCAGTATTTTCCTCACAACCTTTACATAATATCCAGCAACTTGTGACAAGAATGGTGCCCACATCCAGATCTAGAAGGCCCAGTGCCAGGGAACTGAATCTCTTGAAACGAAAGGCGAAAAGTAATTCGAAAGACCAATCCAAAGCGTGGTCGAAAGATGGGGATACTGATGCAACACAATCACATGATATGGTATCTCCGAAGAGCATTTCTGTGGACTCATCAAACTCTTCTAAGGTGAATAAGGCGTTCTATGATTTTTCCCCATAGCATTGCAGACGAAACATTTTATCAATGGCCTCATCTGTCCTCCTAATTACAATTTCTGTTCTTCGGGTTAAGGTTCTGGACATTGTGATGTCCATAAAACACTGCTGCCTGTTTTATATTAATTTAAAATGTTATTCAATTCTTAACAAAGTTATGGATGAGGCGTCACGAGTCTTCAAACTCAGCTACAGTATCTGTAGTAAAGTAAAACTACTCTGAAGCCGTAGCCAGAACAGACATGTCATTAGCAAGAACTAATGTGGCTGTATTTCTTGGGTTTAGGCGTAATAAGAATTTATTGTTTGCCAATGATAGCATCAGACTGAAAAGACTAAACAGCATTTCTGTTACAAACAAGTGAAGGAATTTGAATTTCCCTGCTAAGTAAGATAGAAAAAGGGGAAGCAAATACGTGCTGTTAAATTCCACCAATGTATAGATGAACAGTAGAATGCCTCCAGGAATAATTGAGAACCTCAAGCATAGTGATTGGTAAATCTTCATATTTCTATGTTATGGTATATCTAGGTAGTGCAGTCTGTATTTGGAAATTCGGGTACCATTTCCAACATGAGTAATATGTTATGATCAATGCTTCTTTCTGGGAAAAAAAGCAAATGTTAACTGTACAATTCAGAATGTGACGGTGCTTTCATTTAATGTACAAAATTATGGATTGGTATTGTGTAAGTTACAACCATAAGGGTAATTTGCCATGGCTTTAGATGGCTGCCAGAATTCGAGCCAATGATTTTCGAGATCTCCCATGAAAACCGAATTCCATATTGACCTGTTTCTATTGTATTCAACATTCTTTCCTTCCATATGTGTTCTGCCAAGTCTTTGCTTTACATTCCCCGTTTCAATGGTTATTGCTGTGGCGTTCTTTTAAGAACGTTGAAATGCAAGATACTGAAGTAATTTTTGATGCAGCAACTTATAGATACCATTTCTGACGATGATAGTTTTGAGAATGATGGAGATGGGGGTTGGCCGTTCCAAAATTTTGTTGAACAACTCCTTATTGATATGTTTGACCCTGGTAGGTGATATTTGCTTTACCAAATTGAATCTTTTGATATTCTATGTGAAGTTATACTGACTGGTTTTTTTCTCTCAGTTTGGGAGCTTCGTCATGGCAGTATCATGGCTCTTAGGGAGATATTAACTTATCAAGGAGCTAGTGCTGGAATCTTTATGTCTGAAGTCAGCTGCCCTGGTGCGTCGGTTTCTAATCTGAAAGATAAAGATAATGAATCTGCAATTAAAAGAGAGAGGAAATTGATTTGAATTTGCAAGTTTCCCCGGATGAATCAGAGCCGGTTTTGAAGAGACCAAAAATTGAAGATTCACCTGATGGAGATCTAGATGTTTTTATAGAAGCTGTTGATGGAAGACAGATTCCTACTGTGCATAACGGAGAAATTGATGTTAGTTTCGTGAAGGTGGAATCTCAATCTGGCATTGACAGTGCTTGCCATTCTATTAATGATGCTACAGTGAAAAGGAATACTCTGAAGGCCATTCCATTAATGATGCTACAGTGACAAAAGAATACCCTGAAGGCAAGGAATCAATGGAGAAGATGAATATATTGAAAAATCTTCCTCAAAACTCTGAACTCATGAACATTGTCAAAGATGCCAGGACTTCGTGGCTAAGAAACTGTGAATTTCTGCAAGACTGTGCAATTCGCTTCTTGTGTGTATTGTCACTGGACAGGTATGTTTTGATTTGTAAAGTACTGAACTGCCAGAGTTTTTATTCTAGTGATAAGTAATGAAGCCAGAGAAAGGAAATTGAAACTAGAAGGAAAAGGAGGAGCTCTGTGGCTCCATATATGAATATAATGTCCTGTAATGGCATGAGTTTTTCATTATTTTTGTAATTTTGGTTGTTTTCCTTTACTATGGATAAGTTGCCATTTTAGACTTTGTGCTTGCATTATGATACCTCAGACACAGACTTAAATTGGGACCCTGGGAGATCTAAATGGTGGATTTCTCTTTTACAGGTTCGGAGACTATGTCTCTGATCAGGTTATTGCGCCTGTAAGGGAAACCTGTGCTCAAGCTTTAGGTGCTGTGCTCAAGTACATGCATCAATATTGGTTCAGGAGACATTGAACGTTTTGTTGCAAATGCAGGTAAATATTGAGTTAAAATTGTTTACCGTCTATGGTCATGTCATTGTGAGACCAATTTTTGTTCTTGCAACATCTTTTTAATTATCGCTTCGCTTCTTTCAGCGTAGACCAGAATGGGAGATTCGTCATGGGAGTCTTTTGGGTATAAAATATTTAGTTGCCGTGCGACAGGTAGATTTCTGTGCTGTGGATGTGTTTTCCCTATTGATATTGGTTGTTGGCAAATTTCTTGGTTTGATTTATTCCAGCCAATTGATGCTTATTGTCTGGAGTTTGACACAGAATGCATTTGTTCGTTGCATTCACCCAATGGTATTGTGAGAGTTTGATTGTTGGCTACTTAAGAAACCTTGAGATGGCATATCTTGAGCATCCTGGATGCTGCTGATACAGAGTATTGGCAGATATTAACAGGAACAAAAATATACTGTTCCATTAGACTTCTTACACATGCTAAAAGAAATAAATTTAGTAATTATGGATCGGTGAATTGGAGTTCTATCTATGGAAATATACTATTCCATTAGATTTGTTGCATCGACTAAAAGAATAATTTTTACTAATTATTGATTGTCAAATTAGAAGTCTAGCTTTGTTGCTCAACTTCCGGTTATACATTACCACAGTTGATCATGTGCCAGCAGAAATTGTGTTTAATCCTAACTTTTCATTTGATTTGAATCACTTGAGGGAAGGTCGGGATTCTTCTGTTAACAATGGGATTTCTTACATAATAGATCTGTTTGTGTGCAGTCTAGGAGTAGGAATGACACATGACTTAAATGAAAGCAATCACTGGTCTATCTTAGTGATGTAGAGTTATGTATTGTTTGATTTGGTGGGTTAACGTGGGTGAGATACCATGCTTTGTCTTAGACATAGTACAAGAGATACTGGTGATGTTTTGTTCTTGTATGTTTGGTATTTGGCCTTCTGAGTTCGCAACAATGTGCTTCTAGATTTTGAATTGTTGCATGTCAATTTTCTTATTTGATTCATTGAGCTGTTTTGCTGAAACTTATATTGATTGGAACGATTTCTATTGTACCTTTACATGTGAAACATCATTATCATCTAGGGAGACCTTATTTTCATTATGTAATCAGCAAGAGATTAATATCACAAGTACAATTTAGCACTTTTTCACTTGACATAAGTACATAACTAGTGTTTTGAAGTTACAATTATTCTTTACCATTTGCAACAACCAAATTATTTCCAAAAATAACAGAACAAAGACAAGTTGGTAATAATCATGTGTGTGAGAACTGATGCGTGTTATTTGATGAGCAATTTAGAAAGAAGAAAAAAACTTGAAAGGAAACGAAAAGATCTTCAAAGGTAAAAGAGCGTCTAATACGCTACTGCTTCTACTGAACTTGAAATAGAGACTAATAGAAGGTCTTATTTGTAGAATATGAACTACATACTGAGAGAAGAGCCATATGCGTCACTTACGTCTCTTTTTTTTTTCTGGCTTCCGGGAAACCCCGACTTGGAGCATTGATTCATAAACATCAAGTTCCATTTTCTGTGGGGTTAATTAAGAAGCAGCATAATTTATCCAGAATCAGGCCAATAGTATGATGCCACATGCTTTTTATTGCATTTTTGTTCTATGTCGGCAAGGTTCTGTTTCTGTTTTCATGATCTTTTATTTTCTGGTTGACAATTAGTTCTTAAACTGTTCTCTTTCCTTTAGCAGTTTCATTTCTTTGATATAGCTACTAAGGCTTTCACATTGATACCAGGAGATGCTCCATGATTTACTTGGCTTTGTTCTTCCTGCTTGTAAAATTGGGCTTGAAGATCCTGATGATGATGTGAGAGCAGTGGCAGCTGAGGCTCTGATACCAACTTCCGCTGCTATTGTTTCTCTTAAAGGTTCAACATTGCATTCTATTATTATGCTGCTCTGGGACATTTTGCTTGACCTGGATGATTTGAGTCCCTCGACCAGCAGGTACTGTTTTGACTTTATCATCTTTGAGATTCTTCTTTTTGCTGCTTGTGGACTTCTCTACCTTCCATATGTCTTGTTGCAAATTCTTTGTTCTTCTATTATTTTATTATTTTAATGCCTACAAATATTTATGCACTATTTCAGTCTCTCTTGTGCTATATTCTCCTCTATACTTCAGGCTTCTTTTGGTTGGATTACTTTTGATGAAACTTTATCCAAACTTCAATTTTATAAGAACTCTGCACCTTAATTGAATACCTTAGTTTTGGAGGAATGGTATGACCTGCTCTGCCTTCTCAACGCTGCTAGCTTGTTCTACCCACTAATGTATGCTACAACTTTTTATTTGGCTACCTTGCACTATGGCACCTCTACCTTTATTTGGTTTTTTGCTTCCCTTACCAAACCTTTTAGGCCTCATCCTTATTGCCCTTGGCACTTGTAGTTTGTTTGCTGTACCTCAAATGGCTAATCAACAAACTTTACTTATGTGATTCATTATGCATTCAATTTGGTCTCTTGCTTTATTCCCGTAGGCTTCCTTTCTTGCCTATATACTTTCTATTTTCCGACCTAGTATCATATCACGTTCTATAACATGTCTTTTCATAATTGCACTATTAGTGATGTCTCTCCACTGAAATACCTCACTAGTGCTTTTTTTTTTTTTTTTGAGGAAAAATACCTCACTAGTGTTAGGTCTGCCTCCTTTAGTTCATTTTCTTCTCTTTCCCCTAATCTTCTTTATACAGGCAGCAATTCTAGTCTATATTATATTTTTACATTACAAATATATCTTTGATTTCTGTTTGTAAGTAATAGGACCGAGTTCTTCACGGGTATGAGAATTTTGATTGAATTTGCATCCCCTTATGGGACAGAAACTTTCACTTTTAAATATGTTGATGTTATCATTTGTACAATTTGGTTATATTGTAGTATATAGTGATTTATATCTGGCTTTTTCTTAGTTTGCTGGCAAGAGGGATGCTTGCTTGCAACCCTTATAAGATCTTGAGTTCTTATGTGGTTTTCTTTGAACACTATTCATTGTTACACTAAAGCCTAGAGGTCTTTCAAACTTTTGATTTTGACTAATTTCTATTGCAGTGTAATGAATCTATTAGCAGAAATTTATTCCCAGGAGCAGATGATTCCAAAGACTTTTGGTACACTGGATTCCAAAGAGAAAGTGGATCTTGACCTTAACGAAATTGGTCACACGGACGATCTTGAAGAAGGAATGAGTTCTCTAGAGAACCCGTACGTGCTCTCAACATTGGCACCAAGGTTATGGCCCTTTATGAGACATAGTATCACTTCAGTCCGCTTATCAGCAATCCGCACCTTGGTATATTTACCTATATTGCCTTTTCATCTTGTGCATACCGTGTATCACCTTATGTATATTGTTAATCAGTTTATTATCCACCTTTGAAGCATGTTTCTATTTTTTAGTTACTTTTTGTAGGATGGCCTAGTTCATTACTGCTTTTTAAATGATGGATTGAAATAAAATTAGATGGACTGTTAATGTGCAGGAACGTTTACTTGAAGCTGGTTATAGGAGGAGCATCACTGATGAGTCTAGCTCATTTTGGCCTTCTTTTATAGTTGGTGACACCCTAAGGATTGTTTTCCAGAACTTGCTGCTTGAATCAAATGAGGAGATTCTTCAGTGCTCAGAGAGAGTTTGGAATCTCTTAGTCAAAGTATGCATTCTGCTGTTTAAGTATAGTTTTTACTGTAATGTTGTCTTGATGAGCCAAGCTGGTTTTGAGCGTCACCTAAATTGTGCTTATTCCTCTCTGTGTTTGGTCAAATCCATTTTCACATCATCGAATCAATTATCTGAGTTGTCATTTTCTTTTATGTATTCCTAGTGTTTTTGTTTGCCTTATTTTTCCTTATGTTGTTTTTGTTCTGCTAGTACCACATAGTTACCCTGCCATTGGATCCTAGGTGCTCATGTTGATTTTTCTCTCAGCAGTGTTACTTTTGCCACTGGTGTCCTGTTCTTCTTTCATGAGCAAGAGAAGCTGAAACCCTGATGCTATATTTTTACTTAAGTATAATTAATTGCTTTTGTTCAAAAATAGTGTTGGAAGTATAAAACTGTATTAGAGTAATGATTACCTCGAATCTACAAATATTTCAATGACATTATTTTAAAATTCTTGGTCAAAGGTGTCTTAACTTTTTCTTGCTTATATCTTCCTGACTTTTGTAGTCCATCAGCTTCCACAGAAATTCCATATATTCTTCAAAATCGTTATTTCCTTGATTGGCCATTTATATTTTCTACTTCTGTGATTTCTCCTCCAATCATTACTTTTGGAATTCTTTAGGATGCCTGGCTGTGTAGGTGCTGGATAAATCTCCTGATATAGCATCTTTAGGATGCCTGGACCATTTTATATTATGTATAAAGTAAATAATCCAATACAAAGGTTTCTTGTCTCTTCCAATTGTTTCCTGCTTCAGTTATATAATATCACTTCACTTTATCAGTGCCTGGTGGAGGACCTTGAAAGTGCTGCAAAATTATATTTCTCCTCATGGATTGAGCTTGCTACTACTCCGTATGGATCTCCACTGGATGCTGCAAAAATGTTTTGGCCTGTAGCCCTGCCTCGTAAAAAGTCATTTCAAAGCTGCAGCGAAAATGAGAGCTGTTATGTTGGAAAGTGAAAGTCAGCGAAATAAGGCCTTAGAACCTACAGAGATCATGTCAGGAGAGCAAAATGGAGACACTTCTGCAAATTCAACTAAGATAATTGTTGGCGCGGTTTGGATATCTCAGTAACTCATACAAGAGTAGTTACGTCAACAGCTCTGGGTATAATGGCTTCTAAGTTCAACGGTGCATCCTTGCAGTATGTGGTTGATTCATTGTGGAAGGGATTGACTTCTTTGTCAGGAGTTCAGCGGCAGGTAAACTGTGCACGCAGAGAATCAATGAAGTGTTTTATCCTTCCTTTCTCTTTTAATATCTGGGAATATTTCGTGTGAAGCATGATATAGATGACACGTTTTGATGATTTCATGTGTTTGTTGGTTATGTCAGGTGGTTTCGATGGTCCTTATATCTTGGTTTAAAGAATTGAAAGACTTTCCGAAGCCTGATGAAGTTATTGCTGGCATTTCAAGTAACTTTAGGTTGTGTTTGTTAGATTTGTTAGCATGCAGTAACCCTGCATATCCTTGAAAGACTCACTTCTACCGTATGCTGAACTCTCAAGAACATATAGTAAGATGCGAAATGAGGCCAGGCAGTTGTATAGTGCTACGGAGGCATCTGGCTTGTACAACGATCTCTTGTCTTCTATTAAAGTGGACATTGAGAATTTGACTGCAGATGATGCTGTGAATTTTGCATCACAGCTTGTGTTTGTGGGTACTGGTACTTCTGGGCTAGAATCTGATGGAAGGAATTTATTTGAGGAATTAGAGTCTCTAAAGCAGAAGCTTTTGACGACCGCTGGATATCTGAAATGTGTACAGGTGCATTTTAGCTTCAATAAAGAGCTATATTATAATATAGCCATTTTATCTTTATCTGAACGCATATATGCCTGGAGTGTTTACAAGTTATGAATTATATCAGTTTTCTGCTTATGGGATCCTGATCCCAATCACTGTTTTCTGTGTGGTTTCAGAACAATTTGCATCTTACTGTCTTGGCTTTACTAGCTGCAGCAGTTGTTTGGATGTCAGAGTTTCCAGCAAAACTCAATCCAATTATTTTGCCTATAATGTCTTCCATTAAAAGAGAACAGGTATTGTGTATTTTTGTTTGGAAACACCTCAATTCACTCTAAAAATTGTGTTTCCATCCTGTAGGAGGAAATACTGCAAAGTAAGGCTGCTGAGTCGCTGGCAGAGCTCATCCATTATTGTATTGAACGCAAACCGGGACCCAATGACAAGCTAATCAAGAATCTTTGTACTTTAACATGCATGGATCCTCGGAAACGCCCAGGCTGGAGCTCTAAATTCTGTTGAGATAATTGAAGACCAAGACCTTCTATCATTTGGAAGTAGCAGTGGTAGACAAAAATCAAAAGTTAATATGTTCTCCGGTGAAGACCGATCGAAGGTTGAAGGATTCATTAGCAGACGTGGGTCTGAACTTGCATTGAAATATTTATGCATGAAGTTTGGTGGTTCTTTGTTTGACAAACTTCCTAAGATCTGGCATTGCCTTGTTGAGGTCCTTAGGCCTTGTAATCTCGAAGGCCTGACCCCAGAAGATGAGAAGCTTATTGATCAATCTATTGATTCAATTAAGGATCCTCAGATTTTGATAAACAATATTCAAGTAAGTATGATAGGCTTTTCGTTTATAGACATCTTGTGTAAAATAAGAGTCGGGATAATATTTCTCATTTGAATGGAGTTAATGAAATACTTGTTTTACTGTGTTTCCCTTGGCAAATCATCAGTTTCATTTAGTATCACAGACTTTCTATCACTCGCACCATAAAAATAATTAAAGATCCTCGTGTTGGTGGATGTCTCATATTTAGGGACTAAATTCTTCAGGTATTACTAATGGACTGTTGCAGTGTAGTTGGGTTCCATCCTCTTGCTGAAGATAAACTTAGTCATTTGTGTAGAATCGTGATTACTTTTTAAGAGCTCAAAGTATTGTTTTCAATTTTGCACAGAAGAGATGCTTGGCTGTGCAATTGGAGAACTTTAATGTTTCATTCATTTCCGTTTTTCATATTATTTATTTCTTTGTTGCTCCTTTTATTGCTGTGGCAGGTGGTGCGTTCTATTGCTCCTTTCCTGGAAGAGACACTGAGGCAGAAACTGCTCACACTCTTACCATGTATTTTCAGATGTGTGAGACACTCTCATATTGCTGTGAGATTAGCTTCGTCGAGATGCATAACAGCAATGGCTAAGTCAATGACTTTGGATGTTATGGGTGCTCTTATTGAGAATGTTGTTCCTATGTTAGGTGATATGGCATCTGTGCATGCCAGACAAGGAGCTGGAATGCTTGTTAGTTTGCTTGTACAGGGTTTGGGTTTGGAACTTGTTCCTTATGCTCCTCTGTTGGTTGTTCCTCTTTTGAGGTGCATGAGTGACTGTGATCATTCTGTCAGACAGAGTGTAACACACAGTTTTGCTGCCCTGGTGCCTCTTCTTCCACTGGCACGTGGTATCCCTTCGCCTGTTGGCCTGACTGACCGTTTGTCTAGAAATAAAGAAGATGCACAGTTTCTAGAGCAACTAGTTGACAATTCTCATATCGATGATTACAAACTCCCATTTGAACTAAAAGTGACTCTGAGAAGGTAAATGCATCTTTTCTCTGTCTATACTAGTGCTTTTCCTTGAGGTAAATTGATTAGAAGCGAGGAAGGGAGTGTGGGAAACGGTTGGGAGTATGTTCAAGTCTTGTATCTGAATAAGTAGATTGAAAAGTGAGGAGTGTTTATACAATTTTACATATTGTTTTTATGGAGATATGTTCAAGTATTGTTCATTTTCATTGTATGGGAGTATGTTCAAGTATTGTTCATTTTCATTGTATCTAAATGTTCCTTCACGTTACCTAGATTTTTGAGGACTCGATGTTATTAGAAATTACTTCTTTTTATGCAACGTAATTCGTTGTGTTTCATCGATTATTTTTGATGATTGATGTGTTAAATTATAGCCTCATTCTGATGTCTTGTTCCTAATTTACATCTGTCTTTTTCATCCAGAATTTCAGTTGCATGTTATGTCCGGTGACAATTTTCTGTTTCTTTCTGTAATTTCAGGTATCAACAGGAAGGCATAAACTGGCTAGCTTTTCTGAAACGGTTTAACCTTCATGGCATCTTATGTGATGATATGGGCCTTGGTAAGACCCTTCAATCATCGGCAATTGTAGCATCTGATATAGCAGAGCACATTGCTGCGAATAAGGGTGAGGACTTGCCGCCGTCGTTAATTATATGCCCGTCAACCCTTGTTGGACACTGGGTCTACGAGATAGAGAAGTTTATTGATCCTTCTCTTTTAACGACCCTTCAATACATTGGTTCTGCTCAAGAGCGCTCATCTTTGCGGCCTCAATTTAACAAGCATAATGCAATTGTAACATCATATGATGTTGTCCGCAAAGATATTGATCATCTCAAACAACTTTTCTGGAATTACTACATCCTAGATGAAGGACATATTATAAAGAACTCAAAGTCCAAAGTCACAGGTGCTGTGAAACAACTTAAAGCTAAGCACCGCCTCATATTGAGTGGAACGCCAATACAGGTTTTTATATCAAACTGAACTTCTAGATGCAAGCATAAGCTTGTTCTTCTTGCTAACGAAAATTATGTTTCTAATTGCAGAATAATGTGTTGGATCTATGGTCTCTTTTTGATTTCCTTATGCCAGGGTTTCTTGGAACAGAAAGACAAGTATGTCTTGTTGCTCTCACTTTTAGACACTGTTTCATCTTGTAGTTATGCATGGCATTTTAAATGTTTATTGGTGGACACTATTTCACAATGTCAAATATTTGTGAGCTGACACTACTTTGTAATATCCTTAAATTTTGAATTCAGTCTATGTACACTGTCATCATATCATGTATGTTATTCTGAAACTGAAGGTGGCTTTGACTAGCTATTTTGTGCTTTCCCTATTTTATTGGTCTCTGTAGTGGCGGACCTTGACATTTGAGATATGACCGGGTTTGCCCGGAAAACAACATATTGCGCTTCTTCTCGTGGATAATTCAGTTCATATTCATGCAGATAGTGATTGATATTTTGAGTATCTTACAATATGATACCTTGCAAATCATTCTGTTACTCTTCGTCTACTGTTGATCTATTTATTTAAGTGGAAAGATGGATTATAATCCTTCTGAAAAGTAGGAAGGCAAGTATGTAGGATGTAGAGGTATGTCAAGCATGTGCATCAGATAATGGTAGCAGAGGTAAAAGATTCCGTAAGCTATTGTTAATTTTTCAAGTCTGACACCTATACATTGATGGTATTTAATTACTATATGCAGTAGTAAATGGAATAACCACTTCATATCTGTAGTAAGTTTCTGCAACATTTTGCATTTTTATTTTTCTTTCCTTTTTTCTAGTTCTCCAATGTCAAATGGAAGCACTGATTGATTAAGACCTCCGTTTTCTAAGTTGATATGTGAAGGTCACAAGAAGTGTTTTCTCATCTTGGTTTGATCTCTGTGAACCATTTTTGCATGTCTGATAGTCACAAGTCTAATTACTATGCATTGGTGCTTGAACCGTTCTCTAATTTGATATGCGAAGGTCACAAGAAGTGTTTTCTCATCTTGGTTTGATCTCTCTGTGAACCATTTTTGCATGTCTGTTAGTTACAAGTCTAATTACTATGCATTGGTGCTTCAACAGTTTCAAGCCACTTATGGAAAACCTCTGTTAGCAGCCCGAGATCCTAAATGTTCAGCAAAAGATGCAGAAGCAGGGGTACTAGCCATGGAAGCATTGCACAAGCAGGTGTTTATTTTGTTTTATATATTCCATGTTGTTGCAACTATCCATTAGCATTTTTTTAATAAGTTGGGAGTAGTGGTTGGAGGGGATGGGATAAATTTCAAAGAAATTGAAAGTTCAAACCCTGTTTAATACCCTTACAAAAGGGTTTGCAATACCACTTGAGCTACAAGCTGGTGGTTCAATTATCCATTAGCATTTGTTTGTATAAATATTTAGTTTCTTGTGCATTTGAAATCTCTTCTGGCTGATGAGAAT
Organism: Rehmannia glutinosa; assembly: GCA_016081115.2. Classification (NCBI taxonomy): domain Eukaryota; kingdom Viridiplantae; phylum Streptophyta; class Magnoliopsida; order Lamiales; family Orobanchaceae; genus Rehmannia; species Rehmannia glutinosa. The sequence goes on along the minus strand of JABTTQ020000882.1, from coordinate 418,337 downwards.
CTCCTCTGATAGGTTATGCCTTTCCTTTTTACGTCGTACAAAAGATGAAGTTCTGTCTGATCTGCCTGAGAAGATTATTCAGGATAGATATTGTGACTTGAGTCCTATACAGCTGAAATTGTATGAACAGTTTTCGGGTTCACATGTAAAACAAGAGATCTCAACTATTGTTAAGCAAAATGATGATACAGGAGGGGCGCCCAAAGCATCTTCTCATGTTTTCCAGGTATGTAGAGTGTAATTATAACCAGTTAATCTATTGTTTGTTTTTGCCTGATCTCCTTCTCTTTTCTCTGTTGCAGGCACTTCAGTACTTGTTGAAACTTTGTAGTCATCCATTACTCGTTCTTGGTGAAAGAATTCCAGAGTCACTCTTACCCATGCTGTCAGAACTTGTTCCTGCAAATTCTGATATTGCTTCAGAGCTTCATAAAATACATCATTCGCCCAAACTTGTTGCCCTTCAGGAGATAATGGAAGAGTGTGGAATAGGTGTGGATGCATCTAGTTCTGAGGGCACTATTTCTGTTGGGCAGCACAGAGTTCTAATATTTGCGCAACATAAGGTAATGGCTGCTGTATCTTTTTTGAATGATACCTTCTCCTCCTGTATATTGTGCTTTTCTTGGTGTGTAATTGTGACTGTTCATGCAGGCCCTTTTGGATGTTATTGAGAAAGACTTGTTTCACACTCATATGAAAAAGTGAGTTTCCCCTTGTAAATATATGTATATATATCTAATTACAAAAAAACTCAGCTATTTTTCAACATTGCAATTATGCTCTTGACATTTGTTTCTATTTTACAAATTGCACCTTCAGGAGGGGGTAATTGTTAAGCAAATACAAACCTCGAGGAGGTGTTTGTGATAACTAAGGGAGTATTAATGTAATTCTGAAAGATAAGTAGTGTTTTTTTCAAGTAGACTAAACCTGAGGGATAGTTTTGTATTTATCCTATATTATCTATATTTAAATGGACAGGAATTTGGTGTTTTTGTGTCTTGTGTTTTTAATAAGAGCAGGTGTCTTGTAAGACGGTCGCACGGTGCGACAGATTGCACTTTTAGTGCAAAAAAAGTGATACTTTAAGTGTAAAAAAGTATCACCCGTCGCATTGTGCGACCGTCTTACACAAGTTGTTGCCTTTTAATAATGCGGGCATCCTTCAATTTATTTTTTATACATGTAACTCGAAGAGAAATTTTATCAAGTGATTTAATTGCTTCATTCCTATTTTTAAGCAGTGTTACATATTTACGGTTGGACGGATCAGTTGAACCTGAAAAACGTTTTGAAATTGTCAAAGCCTTCAACTCTGACCCTACAATTGATGCCCTGCTGCTCACAACACATGGTACTATTTTCTTCACTTCCCAAACTAAGCATTAACAAATTAACTTTCTGTGACTTGAACCTCATATTTGATACATGCAGTTGGTGGGCTTGGTTTAAACTTGACATCGGCTGATACCCTTGTTTTTATGGAGCATGATTGGAATCCCATGAGAGATCATCAGGTAGAGATGCAGCTTTTCTTCTCCATTGTTTCCAACTCATTCAAATACTTTGGATTGCCTAGAGAAGATTTATTCTAGATCAAAAAAAATAAGGCTGTCCCTCATTGTCTGCTATTGTTTCATTAGAAAAAAAATATTCCCTCTCTCTCTCTCTCTCTCTCTCTCTCTCTCTCTCCCCTAAAAAAAGAAAAATTGGGTTTCAGGGACATGAAAGGGCTTGAATCTGTGACTATGATCTTGCCTTTTTCTGGCGATTAGTTATCATGCAACTTAGTGATTGGATCCCCTTGCATTATCTTACACTGGCTATACAATTTATTAATCAGGATTGATATTAACCCTGATTAATCTCTTCAACCAAAAATTTAGAATATTTGGAGAAGATTATACATAATAGGGATAATTACAATAAACCCCCGAGGTTTGGGCTAATTACAAAAAAAAACCCAGAAATTTTTGAAAATTACAAAAAAGACCTTGAGGTGTGATCTCTTACATTCTCCTCCTTCATGTGCAAAAACATTTCAAAAATACTCCTGATATATCAAAAATATTGCAGTTATGCCTTTAAATCTAAGACATAATCAAACATTAGGTTTTTTGTTTTAAAATTTTGAAATATCTATGGGTTTTTTTGTAATTAGGACAAACCTCAAGGGGTGTTTTGTAATTCTCCCTACATAATATTAAAATCAAATCATGGTATGACATTTTTGTTAGCTCTAAGTAACAATTGCTGACTAGTGCTTCTTTGTTTGATCTGAATAAGTCATGATGCGATCCCATGATGCCTTTTATCTTTGGGTGTCTTGGTGTTATTGTTCGTGGGGCAATGTCAATTTTATTGGAGCATATGAGTCTATCACTCTTATAGGAATGCACTTGCGTAAAGCCCTAAGCATTCATACTTGGTATTGAGAGAGAGTTCACAAACATGCTTATTGATTGCTTCATGCAATGACCATAAAAAAGTTCACTTTTTTAATTGAAAGACAGTTCACATTCAAAAAACATTGTTTTTTTGGCATCACTTGCAGGCCATGGACAGAGCACACAGGTTAGGTCAGCGGAAAGTGGTCAATGTCCATCGTCTTATCATGCGAGGCACCTTGGAGGAGAAAGTTATGAGCCTCCAGAAGTTCAAAGTTTCCATAGCTAATGCCGTCATAAACGCAGATAACGCGAGCATGACTACAATGAATACAGATCAATTGCTTGATCTGTTTACTTCGGCAGAAGGCAAAAAGGTATTTTAATTAAGTATTATGTTACTCTTTGCTTTGCCAAAAGTTCCATTATTTTATTGGATAAAGTACAAAAACGACACCTAAGTTTAGCCTAATTACAAAACAATCAGCTATCTTTCAGATTCGCAAATACCTCCTTCAATAGGTGCAATCTGTAAAAACAAATGTCCAGGGGTATTTGTGATTTTGAAAGGTAGGATAAAACTAAAGGGCAGTATTTGTAATTCTCAAATATTTTATACTGTTTCTGGGTTTAACGTTGTATATATGTTCGTTATCCAGGGAGCAAGAATGTCGAAAGCATCTGAGGGGGAAGTACCGGGCCGGGGAAAGGGACTAAAAGCCATTCTTGGCGGGCTAGAAGAGCTTTGGGACCAATCACAGTACACTGAAGAATACAATCTAAACCAGTTTTTAGCCAAGCTAAATGGCTGAATCAAGCTTCAGTTTTATGAGCTGATGAGATTATGGAGTAAAGCAATACGACATACGTCCCAACTCATGCGGCAGTTTTACCAAGCTGCACCTGATGTACAAAGTGTAAATTCTTCAAGTTTGCAGCTCCAGTTTTGACATTTTAGATCTAGTTTTCATTTTTCCCTTCATTTTGCTTCTTTCCTAATCAATTTTTTTAGCAGTTTGGTTGAAAGCCCCATTTTAGAGCTTGCGAAGGAAGCCAGCCATCATGAGTAGTTTAGTTGAGGCTTTTTGGATGTGCAAGCGAATGCACATATAATGGCTCAATTAAGGAGAGGTTTACAAGAATCTGTAAATTTTGGATACTGTACATACATTCAGATATTCTTGATTTACAGGCGGTATCCCAAAATCAATCGTCCTCGTTTTTTGAAAAGCAGATCAAGTATTTTTGTCTGAGTTTTAGAATTAAGTGATTTGAGGTTGAATTTGGGAAAACATGATTTCAACTAATTTTATATAAATCAGAACTTGTAAAATAGTTCAGAATAGGAGCTGGGAGCCCAAATAATTTTTGTATTATGAATTTACTCGCAATGTATTTGTCTGCCGAGTCGGGTAATTAAGGGAAGGAGGAAGTCTCTTGTGAGGACCGTCTAATCTGGGATCTAAATCCGTGAGACGGATCACTCACACGGTCCTATTCCTCTTCTCTCTCTTGGTCCCCACTCCTCTCCCTCCTCTCATTGGTCCCCCTTATTCTATTATCTGTTCATGTATTCTCTCATGCCTCCTCTCGCCCTACATCACAATTCACAATCCTCTTGTGATCCCCTCTTTTCCCCTTTCTACACGCTTAAAACAAATAAAAATGATAAAAAATAAAATTCACTTGTAATGAAAAAAATATCACATTAGACTCGAAAAATATTATTTTTTATTAAAATAAAGTATATATTCTTATGAAAAAATACGACTTATTAAAAATATCACTTCAGTGATCACTTATTATGAAAAAAATCACTTTTTACTAAAACAAAATATCACCTCTTATTAAAACAAATATTATTATTACTTAAAAAAGTATCATTTCTTATTTAAAAAGTTTCACTTTTTTTTGTCAAAATAGTATCAATTCTGATTTAAAAAGTATCATTACTTATTAAAACAAATATCATTCCTTATTTAAGAAAAAGTATCATTTCTATTAAAAAATTATCAATTTTTATTTAAAAAGTATCATTTTTTATCAAAACAAATCAGTTTTTACTGAAAAAAGTATCACTTTTTATTAAAAAATATCAATTCTAGTCTCAAAAGTATACATTATATTGTAAAAGTTTCATTTTTTTATGTATTTTTTTCATTTCATGTGCGGAGAATAGTAAGAAATGTGTGAGATATGAGGAGATAAAAGAAAAAGAGGACCATGTATGTATATATATATATATATATATATATATAAGAGGAGACTGTATATGTATATATGTGTATATAGAGAGAGATGAGAGGATCATATATATATATATATATATATATATATATATATATATGTGTGTGTGTGTGTGTGTGTGTGTGTGTGTGTGTAGGGACCATACATACATGGAGATATGATAAATAGAGATGACCGTATATATAGGGAGAGGGATGAAGAGAGGGGAGACCGCATATGATAGATAGATAGAGAGATGCACATGCATGTTGAATTTGATAATAGAGGCTCCGTCTCATGGATTTAGATCCGTGAGACGGTCCTCACACAAGTTTTTACCTTAAGGAGAGTTTGCAAACACTTTTTTTAGTTGGAAAAAAATCACATTTTAGAGTTTGTAAATATTAACTGCTTCATTTAATTAGAATTGAAAATATGGGGGAGAGATTATATATTTACGATCTTGCTTCCGGTTTAACTTTTACATACATATAAGTAACATTTACAACTTCTCTACTAAATGTGTTTCTCAACTTAATTATTTTTTTTAGTTCCTATTTGCAAGTACTACTAAGTTTTGATTTTCATCTACTTGTTTATGTGGAAATAAATTAGGGTTAAGGACACTATTGCCCCACTTTCCGAAAAAAAAAGATAGTTTTTTACACTTCCCAAAAGATATTTTTGGATAAATTTATGCTCCAACCCTTTTTTTTGACAAATTTATGCTCCCCAAATTTTTCGGATGTTTTAACATTGTTTCAAATATGTTTCTTCTAATAAAAATTCATTGAAAAATAAATTTTGCCCCCATTAAATAATCCATTTTGTACTCGAAATCTTATAAAAAAATCAAAAATATACACATAAAACAACACATATTAAAACCAACACAGATTGAAAATAATATAGAAACAATATGAATAAAAAACACAACTCAATTTTTGATCAAATGCATGACAACATAAAAATATGGAAACAACCAAAAAACAATATAAAAACACAATATGAACATAAAGAGCTTAAAATAGGTAAAAAAATGTATTTAAACAACGAAAATTACGTGGAAACAACAAAGAAACATCGAACAACATTAAAAACGGTATGGAAATAACCCATAAACAACGTAAAAAATATTAAAAATACCACATGAATAAAAAGAGCTTAAAAATAGGTAAAAAAACTGTATTTACACATTGAAAACTAAATGGAAACAAAAAAATTATTAGAACAACATTAAAAATATTATAGAACAACACAAAACAATAAAAAACAATGTACAAAACAATACATGAACAAAAAACAATATAAAAAATAGATAAAAGTTGTTTTGAAACATCGAAACAACATTGAAATAACAAAAAACAAATTTAAACAACATCGAAATAATATATATAACATGTAAAACAATACATGAACAAAAAAAAAATGAAAAAAACATAAAAATAACCAAAAAAAATATGCAGAAAGCGTAAAAGGGAAAAAAATGAGTGCAAAAGGGATATGAGTATATTTTGTGATATTTTTACCTAAAGTGGGACAAGTGTGGTAATTTCTCAATGAATTACATCCTCCAAAAGTGGAAGTATTTGCAAACACTCCTAAAGAGTTAAACGTGGAACCTCTATAATTTTTGATATTAAATTTGAGTTTTTAATTTCTTATTCTTTTTCAAGTTTAAGTATTTCCTATGTGATTTTTCAGAAATAATATAGCTGGAAAACCATTATTTGAGACTTGATTACTTATTTAGAAAATTAAAGAAAAGAAAAGTACTCCGGATTTCAACTTGAAAACAAGTGATACTTTATAAAAATTAAAAATAATAATCTCAAGTTTAATTTTTCTGGTCATTAGTTTGACACTTTTCCGAAGCAAAATACCTTTTGGTAACAGGGATGTGTTAGATATTAAAAAATAGAGATAATTACACAAAATCCCCTGAGATTTAGGTTAATTACACAAAAGCCCAAGGATTTTTAAAATTGCAAAAATCCCTTGAGATTTGCTTCCATCTTACACTTCTCCCTTCATAAACAAAAAACATTTCAAAAGCCCCCATACATTTATAAAAACATTACAATTACCCCCTTAAATTTAAGACAGATGAAATCTTAAGTTTTTTTTTTTAATTTTGAAATATTTCTGGGGTTTTCTGTAATTAGCCCAAACTTCAGGGGTGCTTTTGTAATTATCCCTAAAATATAAATTAGGAGTTTCTAATATATTATTCTCAGTACAACTGAAATTTTAGACCAAGTTTATTGAGTTGGATATTAGTTTATAGGCTTTTAGACCAATTATTCAAATTATTGTTTTGGCCAATAAATAAAGTGTGTGCAAATCAGAAAGAGTTCAGGTAAGTTTACCCCTCCTCTTCGTTGTTTTCACTCTACAATACTGCAATCTTACCCTCAAGAATCAACAAATCGACAGCCATTCGGCCGGAATCATGTAGCCCGATTCTAATGAATCACAGAGGGAACTTAAAACCCTCGATTTTCGAACTTTGCTTCACACGCCAATCTCATGGCAAACCGTCACTTAAATATCTCAGCCAGTAGGCCAAACTGTTCGACGAATTGTCTCAAAGAAAATGATGTTCCAGCAAAGGCGGAGTTGGCGGAGTTTCGACGACGTTTACTCCTCCATCGCATACTTCCATCCATTTATTGAAATTCAGAAGCGAAATCTTGTCAATGTAAAGCTCAAGTGGGTAAAAGACACCGTTCTTGATTCCGCAGTTTCCAATGGCGCACAACTCAAAGCTACTTGTACCCTCGTTTCGCTTATAGGGTCCAACCCTGATTATACTCTTCCCGTTTATTGCCTTTCCAGATATCGTGGGCAGCTTGGTCTCCCTTCAGACCTCAAAGTCTCCAGTTTTATTCGCCGTTATCCAAATATTTTCCAAGAATTTTATCGGCCTGATTCTAGAGGTACCCCTGTTCCCTGGTATAGCTTAACACCCGAGACATTGGATATTTACAATCAAGAAACTCGTTTAGTTTACGAGGATTGTTATGAGGATATTTTGAATAGGCTGCAAAAGTTGCTTATGCTTACAAAAGAGAGATTACTTCCTCTTCAAACTATTGATCAACTCAGATGGGACTTGGGATTGCCGTATGATTACGAAAATAAGTTAGTCGCAAAGAGGCCCGAGTTATTTTCTTTCGTGAAACTCCCGATGAGCGTGTGGGGTTAAAACTGTTAATTTGGGATGATTCTTTAGCTGTGTCGCATTTAGAGTCAAAAATCGAATCTTGTCGAAAATCATGGATCATTGGCTTTTCCTATCGGATTCACCCGAGGTTTTGGGTTGAAAAAGAAATGCATGGAGTGGTTAAACGAATGGCAAAAGTTACCCTACACTAGTCCTTATGTAGACGCATCACATTTGGATCCAAGAACGGATGTATCCGAAAAGAGGATCGTTGGAGTGTTTCATGAGCTTTTGCATCTTACGATCCTCCGGAAAATGGAGAGGAGAAATGTGAGTAACATGCGTGGGCGTTGGCCATGCCTCAGAAGTTCACTAAGGTGTTCGATAGGCATCCAGGGATTTTTACTTATCGAAGAAGGGGGAACGCAAACTGTTGTTCTCAGAGAGGCGTATGATCGTGGACGGTTAATTGAGCATCACCCGTTGGCTGGTATCCGGAAAAATACTCGAGCATGATGAAGACGGGATTTTTAGATCGAAGCAGAGGACTGTATAAGAAAGAGAGGAAGAAGGGTTCTGAGGATGACTTAGTGAATATGTCTTTTGGTGCGAATTGTTTCGAGTCTGAAACAGAAACAGAATGTGACATGCTTTCAGATTATGAATCTGATGAAACTAGTTAAGAGCTTTAGTAATCAGTAGAGGCTTGATTGCAATTTTAGTCCTGTAAGTATTATATTGCAATTTTGCATGAATTTTGATTTTTGCGCGATTTTGGTGTCGTAAGTATAAAAGGGTGACAAATTTTGTCCTGTAAGTAACCTATTGTGAATTTTGATTTTTGTGCAATTATGATCCCATAAGTTCTAATCTTGTGCAATTTTTGTCCGGAATGGGTATTTTAAGATTTCACTCACAATATTAGAATTTATGGTTCAAAGTGCGGAAATATCAAAATTTACGGACCAAAATTACTGCACATAATACTTATAGGACCAAATATGCCACCTTTTTATACTTATAGGATCAGAATTGCTATGCAATACTAAATATGTCATGATCTCCTCATACTTACATACTTACGGGTCCAAAATTGCAATTAAACAAATCAGTAAATCTGCCTATCATGGGAAACTTGTAAACATGGGTGACAATCTCTTGCCCAATCCGAAATTGCGCTTGTAAACTTGGATGTGACTAGAAGATTTTCTGGGTGTTCTGATTTAATAAATGTATCACAATAAGTTTCATCATCGTATTTAATCCAAGTATCTGCTTTGTCTGCTGATCAGAAAATGTAGAAACGCATATACATCTTGGAACTAATTATAATAACCTGAGTAGTGCACAAGAAGATGTTACATTTGGAAAAGGTTTTGAAAAATCAATTTGTGGGCAAATAATGTTAAAGATAACTAAAATGATGTCATTGTAAATTTGTTCGTAACACTTAGCGACTTCAGGAATTTGAACCATATAATTGCCAGACACAAAATTGAAGCGGCATCAAATTACAGGAAATTGTACCTGCATCAATTTGTCATCAATTTTATTAGGGCAATAAGGAAAATTGGTATATCAGTGTATAATGCAGTATAATAAATCAGTAATCTATGATGATGGCAGAAAAACTACTGTTTAAACTTGTCGTGACTGGCCGAGGTAATTTTAATTTCTTCCCCAAATTTTTCTATTTTGTCTACTTAACTTTTAATTATTCTATATTACCCCTCGAGGTTTACAAATTGTTCCACTTAGCCCATATTTTTCAAATAAACCCCTTAATTCTTTATAGTTATTTTATTTGTGATATCTGAAAATAGTATCATAGCCTAGTTTTATTGATGAAATTGACTATATTTAATACTATTTATATATTTACTAAATACGAGGAGATTTTGAGACAATGTTGATCCAAATAAATATTCGAGATGTAATAGTTCTGACAGACGATCCACTAACAATGAGGGACAAATTTGAAATTATAGGCTAGGTGCAACAATTTGCAAAGTTGAGAACAACTAAAAGTTAAGTGGGGCAAATTAAAATTGCCTCTAACTGGCCATGATCATTTAAACTCAGTAGGAATCTTTATAAACTGAACATATATAGAAGGTGAAGATGAACAGAGTCTTTTCGTTATAAATATCGCAAACAAATAAAAAACTTTCAGGATTCAGGAGATGTGTATATATATTTTACCTTAAGTTTTTGTATCCAAAATCCATGTCCAAGTCGAGGACTTGATTCTTTACTTCCTTCTGTTTCCATTCCTCTTCCTTGGAGTATGCCAACGAAACGAACGAGGACTATATGAATTTCAAAAACAAAAGCAAAAAAATAAAGGAAAGTATCAGCCTATAATGAATTTTTTGGGATACTTACAAAAACCACCCTTGAGATTTTGAGTAATTTCCCAAAAACCCAGAGAGAAGTTTTAAAATTACAAAACTACCCTAGAAGTTTGATTCTGTCTTAGTTTTGCTGGTAGCATGTATATTTCTATAAATATAAGGGTGTGTTTTGAATTTTTTTCTTATTAATGGGAAAAATGTAAAATAGAATCAAACCTCAATGTTTTCTTTTTGTAATTTTGAAACTCCTAAGGGTTCTCTTTTAATTATCCCATACCTCAGGGGTAGTTTTTGTAATTATTCCTTCTTTTTTTTTTCCCCAAAATAGAAAGATTATTAGTTGAGAATATTAAAAAAGTTACCCGCAACTCTGTGGAACAGACCAAGAAGGTGTCTCTGTTTTCCTTGCATCTTCTTGCAACGACAGATAATTTTTCCAATCATCAAGCAAAATTCTGAGATCATGAATTTTATTGTCCAACCCAGCACAACAATTTGCATGCATTGTGCACACCAAATTCAAGTCCTTGCTGGGCTGACAAAATCCTCCAAAGTAAACTGTGTCCAAAAACTTGATCCCTAATCCAATCTCCCTTACGAATGGATCATATTTAATCTTATTAAGCACGTCTTGGTCGTGTTTTCCTGGATAATATTCGCGTGATTTGTACCAGAATTTGTAAAACTCAATAGTCTGATTGCATGATTTAACATAGTTGAAACCTCCATTAGGTGCATTGTTTAAGTCAGAAGGGTTGCCTCCGAAGCTGTCGCATGAAATTTGGAAGTTTGTGTCTGAGTAAAAATGTGGAAATGGGTTTCTTAACCACATTATATCTGCGTCCTGCACAGGGAATGTCGTAAAAAAGTCTTATTTATTCGAAAATAGAATTAGAAGTTAAGATGTTTGCGAGAAAAGTCGTAAAAGTGTTAATTTGTTTATAAAAGTCAAACCAAAAGCAAAATTATAATTCCAAAGCACCTATCTTCCTAATTTTAGATTTGGATTACATAAAGTAGAACCAGAAGCAAAAAAAAAAAAAAAAAAAGAATCAGCAGCGAAAGTTAGAATTTGCAAACACTAAGAAGTATTTTTTTTTTGCCAAAAGCTGAGAAACATTTGTTAGCAATTGCAAACATCTCATTATCTTTGTAAAAAAAACAAATAGAAAATCACTTCTCGTGAAATATCCAATATCTACGGATTAAATCAACATTTTAGTCTTGTATCTATAAGGGTGTCAATAATGGTCTTGCAGAAATCACGTTTTACAAAAAAAAGGTCTCGTAATTTATAAATGACTAAAATTGCAATTTAGCCTATATATCTACTAGAGCAACAAAAGAGCTACGTACTGCATTAATCAATTCGCAAATGGTAATAAAATAGTACTTAATGTATGCATTAATTAATATAATAATAGAATAACGTACCGTGAAAACAAAATTATATCCTCTCTGGAGAACAATTCTTAGAAAATCAATCCTTGTCCACATCATCTTTAGGTAATCTGGGGTCATGAAATGTGCCTCTTCGGAGAAGTTGACGCCTTCGGTTGTAAGAAAATAACAGTGGAGATGTGTCTTTAAACAGTGATCAAATGCCCTTTGGTCCAAAGCAACAACCACCAAATGTTTAAGAAGCCAAAGTGTTTGGTTCCCAATTTTGAAGCTCTCAAGAAAGAGATCAAATATTGAATTTGGTTCAATCCATGCTTCATTTAGGGTTGTTATAATCACTGTTTTATCTGGCATGGCTGCCCTTTTCAATATTTGCTTCAACCCTAGATTTTCATTTCCCTGATCGATCAAAAGGCATGTATTAGAGATGTAAACAAAATTAACTTGAAATTGGTCTGTACCTAGAGGGGTAGCAATATTAGTCCCGTTTATAATTTTACCAAAAAGGTCATGTAAATTTTAAAAACTCCCAATTTCAGTCCAATTTTCACGGAAAATTAAATTGGATATTTTTACCGGAAAAAGTCACGTGTGTATCACATGAGATGAAAAATTGGGGCCGCGATAGAATTATTCTATGTGGCCATGCCCTAACCCTTGTGGGATATATATATATAGATGATGCCCCTAATTAGTTAGCGCCAAGGGAAAAAAATATTGCCAAAGAAATTCGGATGGGATTTCTATTTCAAACAAGGTCTTATTTCATATTTCAAATATCATCCCTACACGCCAAGTATATTAATGATGTCATGATTGTACATATGGTACATAGTTTAATTAAGATCGTTGGAATACGAAATGATAACACAGGTTTGGAGTACTAGAAATCTAGACAAATTGAAAGAAATTACTTCCAAATTCAAATCAAATAAATTAATTAATTACCTGATGTTGGAGGAGGGTTATCTCAAGTTTAGAAGAAAAGGGATTATTTAGAAATTGGAAGTTGGAAGAGGGATTATTTTTCTTTGTAGGAGGAGGAGGTTATTTATGCTAAGAAATGTAAGAGAGTTTTTGGTGTAGAAATATTTGCTTGTATTGATTCTTCTCAAATTTGGCTTGTTACAAAATGATCAAGACACCCTATTTATACTAGTACAACTTCCTAACCAATGGCTAGGATTTATTTGATCTAATGGTTATAATTCATCCACTAGATTCATCCTCCAAAATATCTACTTTACTAGAATATTCTACAAGCTTTCCTACATATAATATCTAAGATATTTTCATAAGACTTTTCTAGATATATTCTAGAACTTGGGCCATTTGGGCTTGGGCTCTCATTCTTTTCTTTTATCTCAAAATTAATCTTCCAAGCCCAATATTACTTGGGCTAAATCAAGTTTAATTTCCAACACCCCCTTAAACTTGATTTGTCATTCCGAGGAAACTTCTAAATCGTATGAAGTATTCATGCTTGAGTGGTTTGGTGAAGATATCCGCAATTTGATCTTGAGACTTCACATACTCTACTTGCACGTCATTTCTCGATATGCATTCTCGCCTCCGTAGTGGTAGCGAGTGTCCCGTCAATGTGCTTGCTTCGATCATGAAACACCGGATTCTTTGCCAATGCCATAGCCGACTTGTTGTCGACACAAATCTTAGTTGAATCTTCTTGTGTTTCCCGTTCCTTGACAAATTTCTCGGCAAACCGCATGGCAAACACAAGTTTATCGCGACTTTTCGTGCACTCGACTTCAGGTTGAGAGAGTGACTATCGGGTCGCTTCTTTAACATCCAAGAGAATGCGGTATCTCCCATGAAGAACACAAAGCCGTAGTACTTTTTCGATCATCCACATCTCCGGACCAATCGCTATCACTATAGCCAACAAGTTTATAATCATTAGTTGTTGAATAAAATAACCCGAAATTGATCGTACCTTTGAGATAGCGAAGAATCCTTTTAGCGACCTTCATGTGAGTAGTGGTTGGATTTTCCATGTAGCGACTTATTAGGCCGGTGGCATAGAGAATGTCCGTCCGGTACACGTCAAATACCGCAAACTTCCAACCAAACTTTTGTACAATGTCGGGTCCACTTTTTCTTCTCCGTCATACTTTGATAGCTTGATGTCGCACTCCACCGTGTTAATAGGCTTGCGATTATCCATCTTGAATCTCTTGAGAATCTCCTTTGCGTAGCCTTCTTGCGAGATGAAAATCCCATCTTCTTGTTGTTTAACTTCAACGCCGAGGTAATATGCTATAAGCCCGATATCGCCATCTCAAATTCTCTGGTCATTGCTTTCTTGAACTCTTCAAACATGTCGGATTATTTCTGTGAAGATCAAGTCATCCACATATAAACACACGATCAAAACATCATTTTTCGACCTTGACATAAAGTGCATGTTCGTGCGGGCACTTAGTGAACCCATTCTCTTGCAAGTATTTATCGATCCTGCTATTCCATGCCCTTGGTGCTTGCTTTAATCCGTATAGAGCCTTCTTCAACTTCAAGACTTTATCTTTTTCATTCTTCACCACATAGCCCTTTGGTCGCTCAATGTAGACTTCTTCCTCGAGAACTCCATTTAAGAAAACTGACTTTACGTCCATCCGGTGAATCTTCCACTGTTTTGAGTACTAAAGAAATGATAAGCCTTATTGTTTCCAAGCGGCGATCGGAGAAAATACCTCGTCATAGTCGATTCCACTCTTTGACTATAGCCTTTTGCGACTAGCCTTGCTTTATATCTTTCAATTTCTCCTTTAGCATTCTTCTTTGCTTTGTACACTTTGTTAGATGTTTTTTCTAACCGCAAGTCTACGGTGTCAAGTTTTAATATAATGATATGAGTAGGGTTGTCGTATCCACAGGGAATGCGTGTATAAGTACCAAGTATAAATTACCTATGCTATATTTGTGAGATCAATAATAGGTGGATATCTCAATTTATAAATAAAAACAACTAGATGTAACTAATCAAAATATAAACATCTAAATCAATGGGAGAATGAATTCTAGAGGTGTGATGAATCTAGTTTTCCCTTATGTTATCAATATGATATATCAATCACAAATTACCAATTTATAAGTCAAGATTTCTACAATAATCATTTCTCTCTCGAGTGCCAAATGATTTTAGATCACAATTGGGAAATCAATATCTCTATAAAAATCACCAATTGAAATCTTGATAAAAACTATGAATCTTGGTTGATGACTTCAAAGGATTCACAAATCTCTCAATTCTATGAAATCCTGGTTATGCTATTTCAAGGTCATGTATTCAATTACCTTTCTCAAGAGTCAAATCAAATACACCCAACAATCTAAATTATTGATCAAGTAATTTAGAAGCAATAAATACAAATAGCACAAATAAATTGAGAAATCAAGATTGACAAACCACAATCTCAAAATATAAGTTCAAACATAGATTACATCAACCATCTAGAATTATATAGTTTAGCTCATGATGAAAATACAAACATCCTTAATCAAATGAGAATGCATCTCAAATCATACACAAGAAACAACAAAGAAGGAATTAAAGAGATTAAAGAAGAATCTTATCTATTTCTAGATGATAAATGTCTTCAATCTTCTTTCCCAACTCTTTCCTTGTGTCTTAGTGGTGTTGGTTTTCATCCCCAAGTGTCCTCCATGCCCTAGATCAAGTCTCCCATGTATCTATTTATAGTACCCTCCTTTTAGATCCAAAAATCGGACATTTCTTGTTTTGTCCGTCCCACGAAATGCAGCAGCTGAAAATGGCGCTGCAGCGCCAAAAAACAAACCCAGACTGCCAATTTTCTGTATCGGGCGCTGCAGCGCCAAGGAGGGGGCGCTGCAGCGCGCGTAGAACACCCCTGGGCGCTGCGGCGCCCGTTTTTGGCAGCTGTGGCGCCGCTGTTGCGCTGCAGCGCCTCTTGTTCGCGCTGTAGCGCTATCCAAACGTCCGAATTTGCTTTTGGAGTCTTCATAAGAGTTGTAGCCCTTTCTCTTAGCTTTCCGTAGCCACTTGAATCAGCTCAATATCAATTTTGTGGAGAGAGTTATGGCCAAAATACTAAAACCTGCCAGTGCTGGAAATTCTAGACGCGTTTGGACATTTCTTGATATCAATCCCCTTCTTGTTTGATCATCCTTGCTTCTTTTGACATGAGACTCATTGTTATGACTCTAGACTCAATATACTTGGCCCACAATATGTCTTGGCCACTCAAATGACTCGAAACAATAGAAATTAATGCTTAACCTATGAGATATAACAAAAATGACTCAAAATACTCAAAAACAACACAAAACTCAAGTTTAGGAAGCCCAAATCAATGGTATAAAACCAAGTGAACAAATACCCCCAAACTTAGAATATTGCTTGTCCTCAAGCAATTACAACTCTAAAATGAAAAATACAAGACACAACAATACAAACAAACTGCAAAACTTCACAACCAATATCATTTGTCTCATACTCATTTCACTATCAATCAAGCATGTGTTTTAACATTGTGATCAAAAGTATGGAATGTACATGCCAACTCCGTTTACATTATTCAAATAGATTCACGCAATCAAGTGTTTTCAAAATGATCCACTTTTTGAATATAGAGATGAGATGCTTACCGGACTCCATAGGCTCTTTCACACTAATCTCCACTAATGTAGGCTAATGTAACACAAGGATCAATAGGACTTTTAAAGCTTGTATTGTGAGCTTAGGGTAAGGTAGGAAAATATGGGATTAAGTGGCTCAAATCACCCAAACACACAATTAACACTTCAATTATCAATAAGCTACTACCCTTCACTTTTTGACATCCCCAATGTTTATGAACCTTCAATCCCGATGATTTTTCTCAATTTTTTTACACATATTTTTTTTTTTCCGGAACCCCAAACATATTCTTTTTTGCGTACATGGGGTTCCATATTTTCTTTTTCTCGGGCAACTTCATTCAATTAAATACACACCCTTCTCATCATACCCTCCTCAACTTCCAATATTTTTTTCTATACTTTGTGTGTATGATTGATGGGTAATTAGGATATTAACCTTTAGGCTCTGGGTATTAGATTGGTTGCCAAAGAAACGGGTTTATAAGGCTCAAAAGGGGACACTAGGGAAAATATAATACAAAGGTAGGCATTCTAGGCTCGCTTGTTCAAAGATGGCCTAAATCACTTCCTTAATGTTACTTCACCAAGGATTTCGCCTCGACTAGTGATTGTAAGTCCAAGCGGCTACGATAATCTAGAGGGGGGGTGAATAGATTATCTCCATCTTTTCGATTTCGCCCTCTTTTTCAACCGAATGCTCAAAGATAATAACAAAGGTGCGGAATGTAAACAACACACGTTGATTTAAAGAGGTTCAACCCACCTAGGGCCTAATCCTCTACCACCCCAAAGATATCCGGATGGATTTCGAAAAGAGAAAAGATTTTATTAATAATTACCAAAATTATTACAACAAAATCTTACACCAACACCTTGAAGAGCACCACACTCTTCTTCAACACCACCTTTGAGATTACCACAATCTCCAAACGGCACCTTGTGAAGATTACCACAATCTTCACCCTTGAAGAGCACCACACTCTTCAACACCTCAACAAGAAGATTACCACAATCTTCTTACACCTAACACCTAGTTCACCCAAGTGTGTTCTTACCACAAGAACACTCACAAGGATATCTTGTGTTTGAATGACGACCACAAATTCAAGATTACAACTCGATAATTGATAATACAATAGAGTGCAAGTGTAATCAAGAATAGCCTAGACCTCAAGAATGTGAAAGTGAATAGCTAGGCAAATTACAACAAGAAATAAGACAATGTAAGAACAAGTGTATTCTTGAGTGTATCTTGTTGTGTTGTAGTTTTCTCTCATATAGTGTTGCTTCAATTCTTCCTCTATTTATAGGAGATGATTGATACTTGATAGGCTCCTCTTGGAATCGATTTCTACAAAAAAATTGCAATTAAAATCAAGATTATAGTCATTAGAAATCAATCCCATAATTTAGGGAAAAACTGTCACGCTGCAACGGTTAGAATTTTGTCTTTGTCAAAGCATAGAGCGGCCGTCCCGCACGAAATAGAAGTTTGAAACATAAAGCACCAAATTAACACAGGCGGCCGGTCGAAGGGCACCTCGACCGGTCGAATATGTGCGACCGGTTGCAGACCGATCAATTTTGAGAGTTCTCAAGTTTCGCTTCACGAAACTTGTTCCCGTGTACGGTTATCGCTCACTGGTCGGCCGACCGACCTCCTCATTGACAAGTTGTCCGATTTTTATCAAAAATAAACCTCAAGAAATACTCCGAAAAAATTCGTAAAAACATTTTAAACCGATCGGGAGTATTTAGGACAACATTAGAAATATAGTTTTGAAGAAATAAAACATTTACACAAAAAGTGTTGTCCGATATAAATACCAATAAATACTCCGAAAGATAGTAGAAACATTTTAGATCAATTGGGAGTATTAGGACAACATAATTTCAATGTAAAAACCCATTGATTTAAAAGCATTAAATGTGTTGTCCAATTTTATATCGAAAATAAACTTGAGGAAATACTCCAAAAATATTAAAACCATTTTAAAACATTTAGGAGTATTTGGACAACCTTTAAAAACATTGTTTTGGTGTAAAATCAAAATCATCAAAATCATGATAAAACCATTTATCAAACAATCTCCCCCTTTTTGATGATTACAAACCAAAACAATTTTAACGAGATCGATTTTGAAAACAAAATAATTTTACCGGTTAAAGAGAACTATCCGTTGTGAGCGACAACATTCCATGCAATAAAAACACAAGGATGGGAGTAGAGATATTCAAACACATATAGCAAATGCCCCCTATCAACATGCACAACAACAAAGATTATATAGAAGCAACTTAAACATAAGCTAAAATATTAGCTTTTCGATATAGAGCTTAAGTATCAAAACTTAAAAGCTCCCCACAAAGATACATCATTAGAACCATATATGAGTCCATACTACAACCAATGGACCATGATTCATACATAACCATAATGCACCAAGTGGACTAAATATGATCCACAACTTATGGCTTTATGAAGCCATAGCTTATAGCTTCTTTTTGTTAAGCTTATCTTAGCTTATTTGAGCTAAAGAGCTTATAACCTGTTTCTCCCCTTTGGAATCATCAAAAGAATGTTAGACGATAAACACATCATATATTCTTAGCAAAGTGTGCAAGTAAACGGATGTATCGAGCCAATTTGAACATTGAAGCTTATAAACCAAATATGAGGGAAAAGTTGAATCATACGACTTGAAGAAGCTTATGAAAATTCATTTGATAAGCAAAACATGATCTCTATAAATATATAAGATTTTTGAAATCGAGAGAATCATGTAGGTGATGAATTTTTATTGAAACATTTTATCGAACACTTGGCGGGCGTCAAAAATTGAAAAAGATATATATAGCCCTTGTAAATAAAATCAAGCCAAGTTTTTCATCACCAAATGCAATTTAATAAATATCATTCATCAACAATTAATAATCTCATCACATTCATATATAATTTCATCACGATAGTACATATAGGCCAAGTTCTCAAGGGTTCAACCCAATTGAGATTAAGGAAGTAGAATTCTTACCATTTGATCGGTAAAGACGAGCAATGATGATGATAGTCGAGCTAGATAATCCCCAAAATATATAATTCATGCATCAAAACTCATTTGAAGTGAATTGTGTGTGAAATTTGCAAAGGGGACGAAAAATGGCCAAAATAAGGTAAAATGGCGAATCTTTGAAGACAGAAACTGTTTTAATCCAAAATATAGCTCAGGCGACGACGGTCGTGGTTGAGGCGGCCGGTCGGCGTTGAGGGTGACCGGTTGCCCTCAACCTCATCATTTGTGCCTTGCCGTTTTAATAAAATCCGAATTTTCAACCAAAAATCCGATTTTTCGCCCTAAGTTTTAAAAACGTGCAAAATGCAAACGTATACCTCATTCAATATACATTATGTCATAATCAAGCTCGAAATGAGGTAAAATACTCGGCGGTGAGCGATTAAAAAAATCCGCAAGTTATCCTTGAGACGGAATTAAACACATCTCAAGTTTTTATTAAAACATGCAATCCCTTAACAATTATATCGAATCTCAATATGTTTAGTTCGATTATGACGAACCATAGTTTGAATAATTTTGACCGGACTTGTTATCCCGAAAAATAAGAACATTTTAAAGCTTTGGATACAACAAGTCATAAGAAGAAGTGCCTTTCAAATATTTGAAAATTTCTTTTAACGGCACTTTAATGAGATTCGTTGGGATAGTTTTTGAAATCGAGCATATAGACATAATGCATATGGAATGTCGAGTCTATAGAAATAATACAAGAAAACATACCTCGAATTTGTTTGTCGGCCGATATGCCTTTCTCAACCTTTGTCAATCTTTAGACATAGAGGTTGAGATAGTTCTTCTTTCTTCAATGCTTAACTCCTTCAAGAGTTCTTTTGAAATATAAATCGTCTTCTTGGCATTGAATGATTTGAATTCCAATGATCAAATTTGAGCTTCCCTCATCATGATCATCTTGTTCATCTCAAGTTCACCTACATAAACTTAGGAGAATCTCTTGCACAAAATATTCATTAGTAGCACCAAAAATATTCTCATGAATATGCACAAGCAAACAATCTTTCCTTTTTCAAGAAACAAGGAGAGTAGTATCAACTTTACCTTTTGTAAAATCATTTAGCAAAAATGGCTAAGTCTATCATACCATACATGGGGTACTTGTTTGAAACCATACAAGGCCTTTTATAAAGATCATTTGGCCTAGAAAAATTTAAACCCCGATAGACTTCTACTTGAATAAAACCATTTAGAAAATTGGATTCAACATCCATTTGGTAAAGCTTGAAATTTTCTTAAAACAAGAATGGGCAAGTAAAATGCAAATAACCTCTAAAAGAGCTATGAGTGCAAATATTACATCAAAATCATTACCTTCTTCTTGAAAATACCTTCGAGCTACTAACCTCGCTTTAGTTCGACCAATGTTGCCTTGGTCATTGAGTTTGTTCCGGAGTGCCCATTTTGCATTTATAATCGTTTGTGATGGCATCAACTTCCAAGTATCATTTCCTTTTTAGCTCCTCTTGCAATTCTAAAAACCAATCTTCATCTTGGAGCATCAATTGAGGAATTTGTCTTCTTCATCACTATTGGGCATCCAAATGATCTAAGGTGTTCATAATAGAACATTTACATCCAAATATTTGGAGTATTTTCTTTTCTACACAACTCAACAAACTTATTAAAGGCATTTCTTATATAAGCAAGAAAAATAGTCCAAGTGTAATAACATGCCTCAATTGTCAACCACAAAATATCTTGCAAAAGAGCATAGTAGTAAGAGACACTATATATATAGACCATGAAGCAAGGAACACTTACTATGCATTTAGAATATCATCAAGAGTCTAATAAATCATGCAAGTTCAAATAAGCTTAAGAAAGCTATAAAAGGTCTCTTTGAAATTTGAAAATCCGATGGCATATAATTGAGACCTCATTTAAAAGAAGTATTTGAACAAAAGTTGACAAAGCAAATATGTGCAATCAAATATCGAATAGTGCCTTTCAAAAAATCTAAAAATCCTCTTAATGATACTTGTATGAAATACTATGAAAAACAAGCACATAGGCACATGGCAATACATATATCGAGTCTATAAGAGTAAGAATAACACAAGTAAACATACCTCGATAATTTATGCCTTTTCTTGACAAATAATGACGAAAATGGCCATTTGTGAAAATATGTAAATCCTACACAATTCTTAAAACAAATCTAGCACAAATCATAATGATAAAAGTGTAGGCTAAGAGATATCACAAGTAAGCTCATGCCATAAAAATCCATAAGAGATGATAATACACTTTAGTCTACAAAAATGCACAAGAGTTTTAAAAACATCATAT
This sequence comes from Rehmannia glutinosa, assembly GCA_016081115.2. Lineage (NCBI taxonomy): Eukaryota > Viridiplantae > Streptophyta > Magnoliopsida > Lamiales > Orobanchaceae > Rehmannia > Rehmannia glutinosa. The sequence continues at coordinate 396,784 of JABTTQ020000882.1, read as the reverse complement.
AAGGTTTTCCTTTTTTTAAAAATAAATAAGTTTTGAAGACCTTAATTTAAAATACATAAAAACTCATTTTGCAAGTAGGACACAAATAAAAACATGCATAATAGACAAATAAAATGCATATTTAATTAGGGAGATACGGTTTACCAATTATGCCGTTTCCATGGGTTTTTCCATTGTTGATGATATTTTCCCTTTTGAAAATCTTCATGTTGATAGTAATCTCTCCAATTACTCCATCTCCAAAATTTTTGTCCTTCCCATTGTTGATGGTCTCTTCTTCTTTGAAAATCATCTTGTCTTTGCCATTTCCAAGGATTGTGTTCTTCCCATTTTTGATTATATCCTCTTCTTGGAAATTGGCTTTGTCGAACATAGTTTCTCCTTCTTTGATCAAATGAAACGGTCATTTGATGTCTTCTTGGCGGTATAAATTTTCTTCGATCATTATTTCACGGGTACCTAATATGACATTGTTTTGTGGTACCCTTATGTGTTTGGGTCCTTTGGGATTAGTCTTGAGACTTTTAGGTCTCCAACAATAATTGGAGCTATTTCTAGCCCGACAAGTATTTACCGTATGACCCTTTTTACCACAATAAAAGCATGTAATAATTCTAGGAGCATAATGACCAACGTCTTTAGAGACTTGATTCCTTTTCATGTGATTGACACCCTTGGCTTATGATCAAGTTCTGGTTTGAATTATCACAACAATCAACAATATTGGTCATTCTATCGGTACTCAATTTGGATTTAGATAAATCATTTTTCAAGCAATTTATATCCTCAACAAGAGTACTATTTTTCTTTCTCAAGGTTTCTAACCTTATCAAGAGTGGTGGTGTGAGCACATGATAGTGATTCATAGGAAGTAAATAAACTATCCTTATCATTTTTCAAAACAATGAATTCCTTTTTCAAATTTTTGTATTTAACAAGTAAGTTTTGGAATTCATCTTGTAGTTCATCATAATCATTTTGCAAATCACTATAATCATTTTGAATAGCAATATCATAGGAAGTAGAGGTTTAAGACATACCTCATTTTCTTCTTCGATGCCCATAAAACAATATTCAACTTCTTCATAGTTGGAAGTTGTAAGAGGCTTGTTCCTTAGATTTGAGCTTGTATCCCTTTGAGAAGTAGATGCTTTTGTTTGACTCCTTTCATTTGCAAATACTCCATAGATGGCTTCTAATTTTTGCCATACTTCATGTGCCGATCGAATTCCTACAAAATGTTCATATTCCAAATTAGTAAATGAACAATACAAGATATTTAGAGCCTTACCGTTTAAGGAGATGATTTTCTTCTCTTCATCATTGAGCTTTTTGAAGCCTTTTGAGGTGTGTGGTGTATCTTTCATCGGAATGGATTCTCCATTAATGACGGTGTTCCAAATATCGAACCCGCAACCTTGTAAATAGCATTCCATTCTTTCTTTCCAAAATATAAAATTTTTGGAATCAAACCGAGGTGGCTTGGTGGTGGAGGTGCTGGGAAGATGAGCTTCGTTCGTAGTCGTCGATCGTTTCTCTTCACTCGCGATGTGAAACGAGCTTGCCAAAGAGTTTGGCTCGATACCACTTGTAAGTCAAGCGGCTACGATAATCTAGAGGGGGTGAATAGATTATCTCCATCTTTTCGATTTCGCCCTCTTTTTCAACCGAATGCTCAAAGATAATAACAAAGGTGCGGAATGTAAACAACACACGTTGATTTAAAGAGGTTCAACCCACCTAGGGCCTAATCCTCTACCACCCCAGTATATCCGGGATGGATTTCGAAAGAGAAAAGATTTTATTAATAATTACCAAAATTATTACAACAAAATCTTACACCAACACCTTGAAGAGCACCACACTCTTCTTCAACACCACCTTTGAGATTACCACAATCTCACTTGAAGATTACCACAATCTCCAAACGGCACCTTGTGAAGATTACCACAATCTTCACCCTTGAAGAGCACCACACTCTTCAACACCTCAACAAGAAGATTACCACAATCTTCTTACACCTAACACCTAGTTCACCCAAGTGTGTTCTTACCACAAGAACACTCACAAGGATATCTTGTGTTTGAATGACGACCACAAATTTAAGATTACAACTCGATAATTGATAATACAATAGAGTGCAAGTGTAATCAAGAATAGCCTAGACCTCAAGAATGTGAAAGTGAATAGCTAGGCAAATCAACAAGAAATAAGACAAAGTAAGAACAAGTGTATTCTTGAGTGTATCTTGTTGTGTTGTAGTTTTCTCTCATATAGTGTTGCTTCAATTCTTCCTCTATTTATAGGAGATGATTGATACTAGATAGGCTCCTCTTGGAATCTGATTTCTACAAAAATTGCAATTAAAATCAAGATTATAGCTGTTAGAAATCAATCCCATAATTTAGGGAAAAAGCTCTGTCACGCACAACGGTTAGAATTTTCTTTGTCAAAGCATAGAAGCGGCCATCGCACGAAATAAAGTTTGAAACATAAAGCACCAAATTAACACGGGCGGCCGGTCGAAGGGCACCTCGACCGGTCGAGCCTATGTGCGACTGTTGTTGCAGATCAATTTTGAGAGTTCTCAAGTTTCTGCTTTCACGAAACTTGTTCCCGTGTACTGCGTCAGCTCGCCGACCGGCGACCTCCTCATTGACAAGTTGTCCGATTTTTATCAAAAATAAACCTCAAGAAATACTCCGAAAAATTCGTAAAAACATTTTAAACCGATCGGGAGTATTTAGGACAACATTAGAAATATAGTTTTGAAGAAATAAAACATTTACTCAAAAAGTGTTGTCCGATATAAATACCAATAAATACTCCGAAAGATAGTAGAAACATTTTAGATCAATTGGGAGTATTAGGACAACATAATTTCAATGTAAAAACCCATTGACTTAAAAGCATTAAATGTGTTGTCCAATTTTATATCGAAAATAAACTTGAGGAAATACTCCAAAAATATTAAAACCATTTTAAAACATTTAGGAGTATTTGGACAACCTTTAAAAACATTGTTTTGGTGTAAAATCAAAATCATCAAAATCATGATAAAACCATTTATCAAACAAGTGATTAGACAAGTTCTAGCATTCGGTGGGATCATAAAGTAACCACTCAATTGCATAAATCATCCCCAAATAAATCAACGAGTTAAGCACATAGATGGAATTAATGAAAAGAAGATTAAATCACGATTTAACACATGCTCTCTTGACCGTTCAACTCATATTCGACAAATTCACTTAGTCAAGCAATTTCACGCTTTTACAAACGACCGACTCGACTCAACTCAAAGCAAATATGCAAGAAACAAATAAAAAACACGAAGAAAGTTGGATCACAAATCGAAAAAGGTATTACCACTTCCCTAAACTTAATATAACCATTGTCCTCAATGGAAGAGGTGAAACTCCTCGTCGGAATCGTGGGGTGAAAGAGAAGCAACAGGGCCAATTGGTAGCACTCTGTAGGGCCGATGGCTTTTTCTTTGCCTTTTTATGATTTAGGAGGCACAATACCAACCTGTCAAACAAAACCAAACACGTGGAAACAAGCAATGGGATAAAGTACCACAATATCATACGAAGACCATGGGAGAGACATTAATGTCATATAATTGTAATCAATATGTGAACTCCCAACAATAAACCAAGAAGGGTATGCAAAAGTGTTAAATTTCTCATTGAGGCATTTTATCAAATACATGGTGGGCATAGATAGAAAATAAGGATGTGGAGGTAATTTATATAACCAATTATACCCGAAATTCAATACCAATCCAAATTCTATCACAATAATCACCTTTTGCATATAATTTCACAAGAATCGCGTAATGAGCATGCAAGAGGGGCAGGGGTGAGATGCAACATGACTACTACTAATAAAACACAAACATTCTAACTAATCTAACTATGAAGGCAAGTAAAATGAGCTTGGGTTGCCTCCCAAGAAGCGCTAAATTTAAAGTCTTTAGCCGGACTTTTTGTTTTACTCAACCGGGATCCAAAAATAAGTGTCGGTCATGCCACACCTTTGTATTTTCCAACAATATAGGCGATCCTTCAAAAGTATGAAAGACGTGGATGATTAAGGATCACAATATTGATGGTCTTTTGGAAATCAAATGTGTTCCTAATGATGATAAATGGTTTATCAATCACAGAAAAGATATTTCTATCTTTACTCACATTAAATATCATGAAATCTGTAGAACATGTTAATTGATCACCATTTTCAAACATTGTTCCTTCAAGTGTATGCTTCTTAAAATTTGATACATTTGTATTGAAGCTTACATCTAGAGTGCACATATTTTTGTCAATATGAGGATTTTCAATTGAGTGAGAGATAGAGATACTCCCCGAGTTAATTTGATGTGGCTCCTCCTCTTGTAAGATCGGATTGCACTCTTCAAAAGTCTCTCCAAATTTTGAAGGACGTCCACCTTTTTCATAATGGGCAATTCATGTTCATGATTTTCTATTTCACCAGTCCCAAGAATGATGACGACTCTTCATTATTAAGTTGGTCAATCATTTGTTGGAGTAACTTTGACATAGTTTGACATGTAATCTCAATTTGTTGAATGCTTGCCTCGGTTTGTAGTAATCTATCATCACTTTCTCGATTTCTTATCTTACACTCTTCGATAAACTCAACAAGATTCTTTTCCAACTCGGACCGACGTTTTATCTCATCTTGTCGTCTTCTTGCCTCACAATCATCTAGAAATTGATAAAGTATTTCTTCCAAGCTAGACAATTGTTCTTGTGGCTGATGAAATGTTTCATGATTTGCCATATTTTGGGTCCATACATTTTCTTGAGGTGGATAATAAGGAACAAAATGGTTCACACTTTGACTTCCAAAATCACAAAAGCATCACCGGTTGTACGTATATGCATACATTATAATTCCATCCAACGATGTGCCTAAAAAATTACACAAAATTAAAACAAAAAGAAAAAAAAAAAAAGAAAAATAGTCAAATTACAACTAGGCAACCAACCTTGATATCATACAAAATACATTCCCCGAAACGGCGCCAAAAACTTGTTAGATGTTTTTTCTAACCGCAAGTCTACGGTGCCAAGTTTTAATATAATGATATGAGTAGGGTTGTCGTATCCACAGGGAATGCGTGTATAAGTACCAAGTATAAATTACCTATGCTATATTTGACAGATCAATAATAGGTGGATATCTCAATTTATAAATAAAAACAACTAGATGTAACTAATCAAAATATAAACATCTAAATCTATGGGAGAATGAATTCTAGAGGTGTGATGAATCTAGTTTTCCCTTATGTTATCAATATGATATATCAATCACAAATTACCAATTTATAAGTCAAGATTTCTACAATAATCATTTCCTCTCTCGAGTGCCAAATGATTTTAGATCACAATTGGGAAATCAATATCTCTATAAAAATCACCAATTGAAATCTTGATAAAAACTATGAATCTTGGTTGATGACTTCAAAGGATTCACAAATCTCTCAATTCTATGAAATCTAGGTTATGCTATTTCAAGGTCATGTATTCAATTACCTTTCTCAAGAGTCAAATCAAATACACCCAACAATCTAAATTATTGATCAAGTAATTTAGAAGCAATAAATACAAATAGCACAAATAAATTGAGAAATCAAGATTGACAAACCACAATCTCAAAACATAAGTTCAAACATAGATTACATCAACCATCTAGAATTATATAGTTTAGCTCATGATGAAAATACAAACATCCTTAATCAAATGAGAATGCATCTCAAATCATACACAAGAAACAACAAAGAAGGAATTAAAGAGATTAAAGAAGAATCTTATCTATTTCTAGATGATAAATGTCTTCAATCTTCTTTCCCAACTCTTTCCTTGTGTCTTAGTGGTGTTGGTTTTCATCCCCAAGTGTCCTCCATGCCCTAGATCAAGCCTCCCATGTATCTATTTATAGTACCCTCCTTTTAGATCCAAAAATCAGACATTTCTTGTTTTGTCCGTCCCACGGAGCGCTGCAGCTGAAAATGGGCGCTGCGCAAAAAAAAACCCAGACTGCCAATTTTCTGTATCGGGCGCTGCAGCGCCAAGGAGGGGGCGCTGCAGCGCGCGTAGAACACCCCTGGGCGCTGCGGCGCCCGTTTTGGGCGCTGTGGCGCCGCTGTTGCGCTGCAGCGCCTCTTGTTCGCGCTGTAGCGCTATCCAAACGTCCGAATTTGCTTTTGGAGTCTTCATAAGAGTTGTAGCCCTTTCTCTTAGCTTTCCGTAGCCACTTGAATCAGCTCAATATCAATTTTGTGGAGAGAGTTATGGCCAAAATACTAAAACCTGCCAGTGCTGGAAATTCTAGACGCGTTTGGACATTTCTTGATATCAATCCCCTTCTTGTTTGATCATCCTTGCTTCTTTTGACATGAGACTCATTGTTATGACTCTAGACTCAATATACTTGGCCCACAATATGTCTTGGCCACTCAAATGACTCGAAACAATAGAAATTAATGCTTAACCTATGAGATATAACAAAAATGACTCAAAATACTCAAAAACAACACAAAACTCAAGTTTAGGAAGCCCAAATCAATGGTATAAAACCAAGTGAACATACACCCACTTGACGCCGATAGCCTTATGTCCTTTTGGAAGTGAGGTCACTCCCACGTGTCGTTCTTCATGATTGCTTGTATCTCCTCATCCATAGCATCTCTCCATCTTTTATTTTGACTGCTTTTTCAAAAGTCACAGTTCACAATCTGCAAGTAGACGAAAAAGTGTTATATCATCTATTCTCTCGGTGTTCTCATAAAGATCTTCTAGACTCCTTGCACGTGTTATGCCTCTTTCATTTAGAAATGATGGTGGCGAGTCTCCTTCACTTTGTTGATTGTGAAGTGGATGGAGTAGTTGGCTCTTCTTTGAACTTCTATTGTTGCTCGATCGGTCTCGGCTCCTTTTCTTCAAAATCCGGAAAGAAATTGAAGTTGTTTTGGGAGCCAAAATCCCAATCGATTCTTCATCAAACTCTACATCACGACTTATCACAAGCTTCTTAGTATTTGGATTATATAACTTATAACCTTTAGAATTTGAGTCATACCCGATGAAGATGAATGTCTCGCTTTTGTCATCAAGCTTACTTCTTCTCTCGTCAGTACATGTACATATGCTTTGCTTCCAAATACTTTTAGATGAGAGATACCTGTTTTCTTCCACTCAAGCTTCTTGTGGTGTTTTTCCCCAAACACTTCAAGTTGGTGAACGATTTGACAGTACACCGCACACGCCACGTTTGCCCCCGAACTCCTTGCGACCTTTTGCTCTTGAGCATGCACCTTGCCATTTCAAGAATTGTTCTATTCTTTCTCTCAAATACGCCATTTCTTTGGGGGATCTTGGGATCGTCAAGGGACGCCGGATTCCATTTGCTTCGCAAAATTCTTGGAACTCCTTAGATGTGAATTCTCCTCCACGATCCGATCGCATTGCCTTGATTTTGCATCCACTTTCATTTTCCACCATAGCTTTGAACTTCTTGAATGCTTGAACACTTGGACTTACTGTTTCAAATAATATACCCGTCTTTCTAGAGAAATCATCAATAAACAGGAGGAAATAATTATTTTTACCGAGAGAGCTTGGCTTGATTGGTCCACAAACATCAGTGTGTATGAGCTCCAGGGGCTTCTGTGATCTCGAGCTTGACTCCTTTGGAAAACTCTTTCTGAATTGTTTTCCCATAGACATCCTTCGCATAGTTGATCGGGATGATTGATGGAAGGTAATCCTCTTACCATCTCTTTCTTTGATAGTAATTTTAATCCGCCAAAATTTAAGTGCCCAAATCGTAGATGCCAAAGCCAAGATATATCTTTGTAGCAAGCTTTGAGACATTTTGCTACATCATTCTGGATATTTAATAAGAACATTCTATTTCTAGACATTGGCACTTTAGTGATTAAATTATTTCTATCATCTCTTATAGAAAGACTACGATCTTTCATGTGAATGTCATAGCCTTTCTCTAAGAGTTGTCCCAAACTCAAGATATTACTTTTCATATTTGGAACGTAATAGACATTAGAAATAAATTGATGACTTCCATTCTTCAAGCGGATTAGAATTTTACCTTTTCCTTTGACCGGGACTTTAGACTCATCTCCAAAAGAAACATTGCCACTCACCGATTCATCAAGCTCCACAAACATGCTTCTTCTTCCACACATATGGTTGCTTGCACCAAGATGTCAGTACCAAGTGTTGTCTTGTCTTCCATCACCACCTTTGTATGCTAGTAACAAATTGACATCTTCTTCGTTTTTATTTTCCACATAGTGGGCCTTTTCTTCAACCTTGTTTTTGGGAGCTCTACACTCGGAAGCATAGTGTCCAAATTTTTGACAATTATAACACTTAGTTTGTGATTTTTCGTACCTTGTTCTTGGATTGCTCCTCCCGCGTCCACACCGGTTGGGTATTCTCTTCTATCTTCATTATTATTGAAACCTCCTCGTGCATGTCCACGACCACGGCCTCGTCCGCCTGCGTCCTTGAAACGACCTCTTCCATGTTGACCACGTTCATTGCTCATGCTTTTTTTCTTTATCCTTCACTTGCATTTTAAAAAGTTGTTCTACAATATCTTGCTTCTTTTTATGTTTTTCTTCATATGCTTGTAATGACCCCATAATTGATCAATAGTCATCTCCTCCAAATTTTTGTTTCCTCAATTATTACGACAATATGCTCAAATTTAGGACTTAAAGAACGGAGTATCTTTTCCATAATTCTCACATCACTTAATTTTTCACCATTTCTTTTCATTTGATTAGAAACCGCCAAAACTCTTGAAAAATAGTCGGAAATATATTCGGACTCTTTCATATGTAAAGCTTCAAATTCACCTCTTAATGTTTGGAGACGTACCTTCTTTACTTGCTCGGCTCCTTTGTGAGATGTTTGAAGCTTCTCCCATGCATCCTTGGCGGTAGTTGCACTTGAGATCTTTTCGAAACCATCATCATCCAAAGCTTGATAGATGAGATAGAGAGCTTTCTTGTCTCTCTTTCTTGACTCTTTCAAATCATCCTTTTGAGTTTGGGATAGTGTAGTCTCGTCTTGTGACTCGACATATCCTTTTTCTACAATATCCCAAACATCATGTGCACCCAAAAGGGCCTTCATCTTGATACTCCAATTATCATAGTTGCTTGTATTGAGCATAGGGACTTGAAAGGAAGCCACACCATTTACCATATTTTTATGTAAATCACAAGTGATCTTGTGGCTCTGATACCACTTTGTTGGAGGAGGGTTATCTCAAGTTTAGAAGAAAATGGATTATTTAGAAATTGGAAGTTGGAAGAGGGATTATTTTTCTTTGTAGGAGGAGGAGGTTATTTATCTTTAAAAATGTAAGAGAGTTTTTGGTGGAGAAATATTTGCTTGTATTGATTCTTCTCAAATTTTGGCACATGTTACAAAATGATCAAGACACCCCTATTTATACTAGTACAACTTCCTAACCAATGGCTAGGATTTATTTGATCTAATGGCTATAATTCATCCACTAATCATCCTCCAAAAATATCTACTTTCTTAGAATATTCTACAAGATTTCCTACATATAATATCTAAGATATTTTCATAAGACTTTTCTAGATATATTCTAAACTTGGGCCATTTTGGGCTTGGGCTCTCATTCTTTTCTTTTATCTCAAAATTAATCTTCCAAGCCCAATATTACTTGGGCTAAATCAAGTTTAATTTCCAACACCTGAAACGATTTTGAACCGACGTAAATTAAAAAATACATTAATTCCATGGTGTATACATACTCAAAATTTGCAACAATTACGACCTATGAAATTCAATAAAAAAAAGAAAAGAAAACATGAACGTACTAGTGGAGCTCTGGAAGTGGTGGCATTAGAAAATGTGAAAGAATAGATGGATCTTGGGATAAACTGGAAAGGAGTTACTGCGGATGAGGTCTGAAAAATCACAAGGCATGCCACACTAACCATAGCGAATAACAACAATGCTCTAAGGAGATGACGAAACAAGTAATTTTTATGGTGGCTACCACCCAACTCCGGTGGTGGTGTTTGGCTGACGCCGCCGCCGGTAGTATTGCTTCCAGCTTCTGAATCCATGACCCTAGCTCATGAAATGAACTAATCATGAACCTAGCTTATTTATGCATTTTGTAATTGTCTATATATTTAAATTTCAGTTTCATCATAATTAATATGTATATTCCAATTTGCTTAATTAGGTGAAACTGGAAATAGTTAGAAAATTGAATTCACATGTTTGGTTGCTGTGAAGACAAGCAAGAACAACTAGGATTAGATATACATGTATTTATGTACATTAATTCATTTCTTGTCTTCAAATTCTAATTAACCTCCTTTATTATCTGTAATAATAACTAATTAACATGACAAATTATAATTAGTTCATGATATATACGAAAGGTTTCCCCTAGTTTACTTTGTGGCTTCTAGTTAGTATTTTCAAATGAGATCTTCCGTTCCATTTAGTTTTTCATCTTCTATTTTAATAAAGAACAATACACATGTCATGTGTTTATGATGACATCATATTTGTACATGTGACATTTATACGATTCACGAATATGGAAGAAAGATTCTCAATTGTATCATTTTCATATTTGCAGATTCTTTATATATATATATATATTATCATAAAAATTGATTAATATTCATCATTAATTTTCATTCTTGAAAATAAATATAAATAGTTGACATATACTCTTGGTAGAAATTAAGGGACTTATATTTTTAAAGTACTCCAGTCTAATAATATGGAACTTATGTTATACATAAAGGTATAAGGACTTCTTGAATTGCAATCAAAGTTCACTTCAGTCAAACCATCACTCTAAGAGAACTTCCTCGATTGAATTTAATTGAAAATCTGATCTGAACTCCCACACTGGTTGAAATTTTATATTAAATCACAAAAACTCAAATTTTCTTCATCTATATTGTACTATATATAAAGTTTCTTATAAACCACGTAATATGGTTTTGACATATATGTAATTGCGTGTATTAATGTGTACATATCCATCTTCAAAATCCGTGGTACTTGTAGTTGTCAATTTTCCTTTTCTTTTTTTTTGGGGGAGGGTGTGATTTCCAAGTTGACTGGCTTTCCTTGTAATTTGAGCATTCTATAATAAAACTATAAACCATTTGAGCATTCTATATAAAGAATACACTATATAAATTAAGTATAAAATATATACCATTGAACGAGCGGCAAAAGTTATCTTACATTATTCTTTAAAGGAGTTCCATCTAATTTTGAATAGCATTAGTATATGTCAAGTGTATAAATAGGGTTGCAATCCAACGAACCAAGGCGAGAGCTTTCGAGAGTTTGAGTTTGACTCGTTTATTACATGAGTCGAATATTCGAGCCTGAATTTATCGAACATATTGATAGTTCACGAACTTTTTCGAGCTTAATCGAGCCTAAACGTGTTTAGTAAATATTAATTATAAATTAAATTATTTGTAATATATTACAAAAATAAAATTATATATCTAAAACGCATAATATATTTATTAAAATCTATGATTTTATTCAAAACAAATAAATTTAGTCAAATATTTTATTTATTTATTATAAGTAAACATATAAAAATTTAAATTAAAGTCAAATTATTAGTTTATTTATACGAGCTTACTAACGAGCCTACTCACGAGTCGTTCACGAGCTAACGACCCAATCTTCTATTCCGAATGGTGTTTCATCTCCTATATTGTATAAAATTGTGAGTAATTAAATTTGTATAGGCTAGGCTTACCTTTAAAGATGTTATCTTTAAGGTACTAATTCCTCCCACACGGTGTAAATGGTCTCAAGAATTAACCTACATGATACAAAATCTAATCACAAAATCCCAAGATTACACTTCTTAGAATTTTTGGAGCAAGAATCACAAGTTGTATGTAAAACTAAAACCTGAAAGTAAGAAGAAAGATTACTTGGGAAATAAGGCTTATTTAATTTTTGTAACCCTTTCTCGAGAATTTGGAAGTATATTTAAAGATTCCAAAGGCTACCTCCAAGAGTCGCAACTCTCCGAAGTGATGTGTTCTTTAATAAAAGACACCTTTTCTTTTAAAATTTAAAATGTTTTAAATAGTCGGGTCGGACCCGCTTGCTCGGGACGGTCCCCTCCCTCTTTTTCACTTGTTTTTATTTATTTATTTCTTTTTTTTTCTAATTACACTCTTTTATACACCAAATTGAGCTCCACACTTCAATACACATTCAATGTGAGACAATGCATTAAGTGAGGGTGTCGTCCTAAAAGCGCGATGCAATTAATGTGGGAGTTGAGACTCATTTAATGCAACACAAAAACCAATGTGAGACACAAATATTATGTGCACACAACAAAATAAATCAAGCCTAAATTATGGTTTTTAATACGATAACTTCTATACACGTTATAATCATTCGTGCGGTAGAATATGAGATGAGCACAATCTGGAATAGAAGATCCCATCCGCCTTGAGACAATGTTAGTAATAAGTTAACTAGGGATGACAATGAGTAGGATTTGAGTCGGATTCCATATCCTCCATCCCTATCCCCATTCATTATATCCATACACATACACATCCCCATCCCCATCTCCATATCTATCGAATATTCAATTTTCATATATATATATATATATATATATCTCTCATACCCTACCCATACCATGTTACCAATTATAATTGTATTATTCAAATTTGAGTTATTTCAACGAAGTTATAGCGAACTAAATATTATGAAAAAAATAGCAACATATTAGAAAAGACAAAACACGCGTGGGTTAGTAAATTTTCGTTGGGATTTGAGAAAAAAAAACCTTTTTTAAATATAAATAAGTAGATTTGTATAAATATATATATATATATATGTAAAAATTATACATAAATATATATGTATATATATTATATAATATTATTATTTAATCTGTATCGGGTAGGGTAAGAGTAGGATCATGGGCGTAGCCGGGATTAAAGATCGGTGCGGTCATAATTTTTTTCGTTTTGGTGGGATGATTGTCGGTGAAATTTTTCAAAATAGAAAATAAAAAAGGCAAATCTAAAGGCTAGTACATTGCAACAATGTTTCGTGTGTTTTTATAATCTCCAATTCTAACTTCTCTAGAATGAACTTTTTGGAGAAGTGATTTATCCAAAAGTTCATTCTAAATTAATCACCAAACAACTATTAATAGATTTTTAGATCTAAAAATTCATTTTAAAAGTGCTTCCAAAAACACTATCATTATCAAGTTGAACATATCTTTCTATATATAACAAACAAAGCGGACATTTATCCACTCATATACCTTAATTAGGCGGATAATTCTTAATTGTTTTGGGTCAAGAATATTTAATGGCCATTTTAAATTTTAGCTCAATTTTTTTATATGAACTAGACCTTGGTTGAATTTTCGTGCGCCCAAATCAAATTTAACAGGATCATTTTAATTTGAGTGTGGTCGATCGACCGCACTGCTTCGTCTGGCGTGGCTACGCCACCGAGAAGGATGCACTTAAACCCACCTCCAGGACCCATATCCGAAATTCTCATCCCCACGTACCCATTTATTTAATTGGGTACAAAAACATGATGAGGGTCCATTTAGGTTGACCACATGGGCCGAATCAAGAAGCCCTACTAATGGGCGAATCGAGAAGCCCTGCTAATGGGTCAATCGAGAAGCCACGCTAATGGGCCGAATTGAAGAAGCCACGCTATTAATGGGTGAACTAAAGAAGCTCTGCTAAATGGCCGTCTGAAGAGCCGATGAGCTCTCCTAATGGCCGACTGAAGAGTTGATGAGCTCGCTAAATAGGAAGAGGCCGATGAGCTCTGCTAATGGAAGAGGCGATGAGCTCGCTAATGGAAGAGGCGATGAGCTCGCTAATTGGAAGAGGCTGATGAGCTTTGCTAAGCGGTCGTCTGAAGAGGCGATGAGCTCTCCTAATGACCGACCAAGAGGCGATGAGCTTTGCTAAATAGGAAGAGGCGATGAGCTCTCCTAACGGCCGACTGAAGAGGTGATGAGCTCTCCTAATGCCGACCAAGAGCGATGAGCTCTGCTAATAAGGTGAATCAAGAGCTGATGAGCTCTGCTAACGGAAGAGGTGATGAACTCGCTAATGAGCCGAAATGAAGAGTTGTAGAGCTTTGGGTGAGCCGTGAGAGCTCGTGATGAGGTCAACATTAGATGACCTTATGAGTCGACTGAAGAATTCTTGCGGTTGGGCCAACCGCACGACCTGTTAGTAAATTAGGATTCTAGAAGATTCGATCCTATCCCGATGATGATTCTTGCAAATCGTGCAGAATCCCGAATTTTACTAAAACCCTAATCCGAGCTAAGCTATAAAAAGCTGAAGTCCAGGTTCATTCTTAACCTAATCACACTTTACTTTCACATATTATATATTTGCCTCTTGCTTCTCTTCCAAGTTTCGACTTAAGCATCGGAGAGGGTGCGCTGAGCACCCTCCAACCCCCCTTTTGTGCGGGTTTCACGGCGGAGTTCGGTCGGAAAGCTATTTCGTGGAAGAAGAGTATTTTGAGAGCAACCGAGTTAGGATCGGCTATCCATTCTCCATCGGGTTTGGAGGAAATTGACATCCGTAAACTTGATCCGATAACTATAGTGAATACTTTGGAGCTTCTTATTTTTGTTAATTTCTCGTGCACAATAAACAATTTGTGGGTTCTAATTTTTTATTTCTTTTACTTTTACTTTTATTTGTTCTTCGAAAACTCATTTAAATAGTCTTTGGATTGATGGGTTTGAATAAGAATTTTAATTTTATAATAATTAAATATATGAGCTTAATTATTTTAATAATTTCATGTTGCAATGGATTTTTCGGATAATTAAACTCCCATTTGAACTATTTCTTTTCAATTATATTGACCAATTTAAAATTCACCTAATTAGGCTATGTTGGAATAAAAATTAAAAATATTTGAGTTTTTTAGAGCATAAGATTCCCATTTAAAAAAGAAAAAGACTCCCATTTTAAGTTTTTGACAAATACTCTTGGGGAGAATGAGAATTCCATTTTTAAAAATTAAATCCTATAACATTAAGTAAATATGCAACTTGCATTAAACATGTATGCTTAATTAATATCTTCTCGCATTCCAATTCACACTTCACTAAATCCAAACCATCACTCCAACTCAACTTGCTTGGTTGAGTTTGACTTTATAATACTATTAATTTAAACCAAAATATTGTTATCTCCTATTTAAAATAAGTGTCTTTTTAAAAAAAAACACATATATTAAGAATTGTGTTAAAATACCAAATATACCTTTTATTAATCATAAATGTTACATTTGAACAAACAAAGGCATTAGTGTTAGTTGGAAAACGATACATTTAAGGGTAATTTGGGAAAATATTTTTCTCACCAAAATTTAAAATGTGAAAAGACATTCTTGAAGAATTATTCATGTACCAAAAGGACACTTACCGAATAGGAGGAGTATAATATCATCCCAAACCGAGAAAGAGGGTGTTTGGTGAGCTTATAAGATGTTTAAGACAATATTTTAAAAATTGAACAGGTGAACAAACCGGTCTAGCCACCTAGGTTAGCGATTCAACCCATCAATCGGCGTATTAAAAATTAACTATAAATTATATATAATCAAATATCCAACATAAAATTTAGGGGTGTCAATTTGGGTTGGGTCCCCTGCGAGGTTCGCATGTCGAAACAATGGCCGGACCCGGACGACCTACTTATTTCACGTGTAATCCTGGACCAACCCGCGTAACTGTCTAATAAAATTATTTTCCTATATATTTAAAAGTTTTAATCAATAAATTTATTTTTAAAAATCAATAACTATCATACAATATTCAATCAATAAAAAATATCACAATTCACAACATACAAAAAAACAACATAATTGCATAAATAACATAACACGCCGATCATATTTTAGGGACAATATTAAAAAAACATGCATAATAATAACAAATACATAATTAAGGAGGTTTTATCATTTAAGTTTTAAGGATATGTCTTGTTTGTTGGTTTTTCTTACAATTAATTATTTACTTAATTTTCTTTTAAATTCACAAACGGGTTAAACGGGGTAAATGGGTCGTAGTAGGTTGATCCGAACCCGACGCTGCGAATTGGCGGGTTATTTGGGTTCGACCCATTTTTGACCCAGCACCCACGGCTTTGGACTCATACCCATTAATTTCGTGTTAGATTAGTGTTGAGTTTGCGTGTCGAGTCCAAAATTAACACTCCTAATATAATTAGCTATAAAGTTATTTTTAACCACTTTAAATATTGTCATATGTGAAAAAGCTAAAATAGATGATAGAACTAGCTAGAACAATTGCACACACTTAAATAAGCATCAATTATTATTTAATAACACTCCACTGTGAGTCTAATACACTAACATAAGTACATATTAACCCACTCACACAGCCACACACGTTGACACGCACAAACCCACACCACACTCAGACAAGCAGAGCCCCTCACACACCACACAACAATCACACTTTTAGATGCACACACTCAAACACGCTCAAACACAGACAAGCACAAACCCAAACATACTTGAACACACCGAATCGCACACACACGCGAACTTGGTCGAACCAGAAATTAAAGCTAGATCGGCCGACTGGATGTAGGAGACGAGAAGAAAGAGAGAAGGGAACAAGGAGGAAGATGATTTTCTTCTGAATCTGATTTTTTTTTTTTTGACAGCCTTCTGAATCTGATTTTTGAATTCCCTAGAAACTAAATCCCCTTTTTTTTGCCCCTTTTTCTTTATTTCCTGACGAGGGTTTTCTACTCTTCTTCTTCTAGATCTGATTTTGAGTCCCGTTTTTGTAGCCCTTTTCTTTCTTATTCCTGACCGCCGGTTTTCGTTAAGAAAACGGTTCCCGGTTTTGCCGATTTTCTACCGGTTTTAACGGTCCAAAGTGCTTTAACCGGATTTCCGGTTATATGAGACCCTCCTGACCGGAGCTATGACCGGTTTCTAGTTGGACCGATTGAACCGGCCGGTCCGGTCCGGTTTTTTAAACACTGGTTTAAGAGCTTATAGCTCTTAAAATGTGTGTTAATTTTTTTCAAAAGAGCTTAAAAAAATCTGTTAGAGAAACTTATAAAAGCTCCATAAAAAAAAATATCTCCACCCCAACTTTTTTAAGAAGGCCTTAAAAATTCTTTATTTTTAAACATTCAAAAGACAAAAATATCCTTAATAATTTTACATATCCCAAAATTACCCACCACACAATCAATCTCTCAAATTTTTTTCCCATAAACTCAACCATCTTATTTTATCCAAACACTTCGATAACTTATATTTAAAATAAGATCTAACGTTTATAAGTTCCTAAAACAGCTTATAGTTTCTTGAAAATAGTTTGAGTATGTTTTAAAACATTTTGTGTTTTTTGGATCTTAAGTCAAATTGTCTGTTAATTAGTTGATTATTAATTATTATAAATACTTTTATGTATTCATATATATTGAACAATTTAACAAAAATAAATAAATTATCAAACAAACCCGTAATGCACAAATCATATATGAACAAAGTAACGATATTTAGGGAGTGTTTGAAAACTCCAAAACAACTATTTTCTAAATATAAGCTGTGAATCACTTTTTTTTTTTTTTTCTGAGAGTAGCAAACACTTCCCATATGTACTTTCTCATCAAGTTATTATTTTTGTTCATTGAGAAATAAACAAGGTAAAAAAGAAAACAATGCATTTCTATTGCTAATGTACACAAAATAATTTTTCGTTTGTTTCATTAAGCATTCAATCAAATTACTTCAACACCGAATTTCCATTTTGAACTGCGTATCATCTTATATTCCAAATATTTCCACTGCTCCCCTCAAAAAAAAAAAAAATATTTTCACTTTGCACGCCAAGTCTATTCACGCCACCATTACAAGAAATTTGACATGTATTTAAAATACTTCAGAATAGATGATTTAAACACATATTGGAATAGAAGATTCAAACTAAACAAACTGAATTTCTTTCTACCTACAATTCCTTGGTAGAGTCCAAGACCTACTACTTAAATTCCGTTCAACACCACCTGGCAACGACATATATCTTTTTCCAATCATCAATCACTATCTTAATATCATGGATCTTGTTTTCCAGCCCAATGCAGCAATTCGCGTGCATTGTGATGGCAAGATCCATATCATCCTTGGGTTCACAAAACCCGCCAAAATAAGCAGTATCCAAGAACCTGATTTTCAACTCGATTCTTTGGATAAACGGGTCGGGTTTGATCATGTTGAGCACGTCCCTGGTCGTGTTTTCCTGGGAAATATTGTTGTCCTGCGTACCAGAATTTGTAGAACTGGATAGTCCGATTGTTGGACTTGACATAATTGAAACCTCCATTTGGTGAATTATTCAAGTCGGTAGAGTTGAACCAGTAGTGATCACATGCAATTTGGAAGTCTCCATCTCCATAAAATCTTTCAAATGGATCTCTAAACCACATAACGTCGGCGTCCTGTATATTTAAGAAAATATTTTATACACGTATTAATAAAAGTATTTCGGATGCAATCTTGGTCCCGTAATTATAGGAAAGTGACAAAATTAGTTAGGCAAAATTCACATAGTACAAAGAAATTCTATAATTAAAAAGAATCGCGAAATGAGTTATTTCTTAGACTGAAATTGCAAAATCGACGCCAGAATTGAAATTGAGGGCATATGTCGGTCACTTGACATTTTGCGGCAAAATATTCAATTTCTGGTGAAAAATTAACTAAATTCACAAGTTTTAGTATTGCTACGGATAGTGGCAAACTTATTTCGTCTAATAATAATAAGGCTAATTTATTAAATTAAGCTATTTCAAAATCTATATATTTAACCAAGTAATGCCCAAAAAATAAAAATGTAACATTAGAGGTCACAATTTTCTTTTCCTTTTTTTCTGAAAATTTAGAAAACAGAGTTATGGACTCTGTTTCTTAATTTATTTATTTAATTTTTTTGAGGAAAATTATTTATTTTATTATTTTTTAAAAAATAATTTTCAGAAATAATTTTCTATTTAAAAAATTTAAACTAATTCGAACACGGCACGAAAAACTTAACGGACTAGAAATGATAGTCCTAACACTATATGATAAAATAAAAAAATAATTAACTCTGTTTCCTAAATTTTCAGGAAAAAAATAAAGAAATATGAGAAAACAGAGTTATGTACTCTGTTTTCACTTCTAATGTTAAATTTTGTTTTTTTGGCATTACTTAGTTAAAATGATTTTCAAATAGCTCTAATTTAATAAATTAGCCAAATAATAATAACAATAACTTATATGTCATGAGAAGGTTATATATAGTTCGAAAGATGCCATTTTTTTTTATGTAAAATTATCGGTACTAATTTTTCAATTTTCATTTCAAAGTATAAGATGCTTACCAGGCACAAAGTTTGACCGAGCTTACAAGCTCTTCAAAATATTTTGTAAGGAAATAATTTCACGTGAGACGGTATAATGGTTAGACGAATCCAGTCTAGTGGATCTATCGATCCGGAACCAAAGACCAGTAAATACTAATAGTTTTTATAGGACCTACTAATACTTTTCACTTGTACTAGTAGTACTTTTTATTGGAAAAACTAATATTTTTTCAGGAAACAACCAATACAAGTGTTCCACGGATGACTACTAATATATTTGACGAAAAAAACTAATACTTTTTAAGAAGTTGTTAAATATTTTCAAGTGGATCATGCAGATAATACTTTTCGGATGGACTATTAGTACTTTTAGGATGAAAACCTAATACTTTCCAAAGTGCTCTCCTGAAATTAAATCATCGCCAATATTACAAAAACTAAGTACTTTCAAGTGATCTATGTACAAATACTTTTATAGGACCGTTAATACGGGTCCTTACTAATAAAATAAAAATATTATCGGATCAGTTTTGAGATCTGCATCTAACGGATATTGGCTCATTAGATCGTCTAACAAGTTTTTGTCTTTTATAAGATGTTTGATAGCTTATGAGCTATTTAAAATTATTTATTTGATAATATTTTTTAGAAAACAAAAAGGATCTTATAAGTTGCTTTTGAAATAGTGAGGATCCCAACTTATTTTTAAATAAGATCTTATATTAACAATCTTCTTTCATATTAATTACAAATTTGTCAATGTTAATATTTAATAAGCTCCACCGTATCTTAACACTGCAACAATTTATTTTCTAAGTAAAATCTAATATCTCATAAGCTTTTAAAACATCTTATTATAAAATATTTCGAATAAGTTTTGCCAAACGCCTTCTATCTTGACTTTTCTAGTCTGTAAATTATAAATATTAATTAACATTATTTGACCCTAAAAAAAAAGATAACAAGAATAGAGAGAGCACGTACCGTGAAAACGAAGTCATATCCCATGTCAAGAACAATGCGTAGAAAATCGATCCTTCTCCACATCATCTTTAAATAATCCTCCGTCATGAAATATGCTTCGCCGGAAAAGTCGACCTCTTCGGTGGTTAAAGCGTAACAGTGGAGATTCTCTTGCAAGCAACGAGAATATGCCTTTTGGTCCAATGACACAACCAGAACATGTTTCAACAGATGTTGGGTTCCAATTCCAATTCTGAAACTCTCCAAAAAAGATCAAATATGGAATTTGGTTCTGTCCATGCTGCATTTAGTGTTGTGATTATCACTGTTTTGTTGTCCATCATGGCTGCCTTTCTCAATGTATCCAACAATTTATTCTCCTCATTTGTCTAATTTCAAAGAAGAAAAAATTAAATAAGTCAAAATGAAAATATTGGGAGAATCCTATTTTTCTAGGGATAATTACAAAAACACCCCTGAGATTTGGGCTAATTACAAAAAAAAACCAGAAATGTTTTAAAATTATAAAAATCCCATCGAGGTTTGAATGTGTTAAATTTAAGGAGATAAGCGTAGTATTTTTACAAATAACGGGGGGTTTTGATATGTTTTTGCTTAAGAATTGGAGAAAATGTAAGACGTCGGAATCAAACCTCGAGAGGTGTTTTGTAATTTTCAAAAATCTCTTGGTTTTTTGTAATTAGCCTAAATCTCGGGAGTGTTTTTGTAATTATCCCTTTTTTTAGTTCAATTGTAGGGGTATAAATGAGTCGAGTAGAGAACATAATATTTTTTTAATAAGTTGGGAGTCTTGGGTTGGAGGCGTGGGGATAAATTTCAAAGAAATCGAAAGATACCGGGGTTCAACCCCATCAACACTCTTTGTGAGCGATACCACTTGAGCTACAAACTCGTGGTCGCCAAACATAGTATTGTTCAAGCTTATTTAATTTTTAATCGAGCTTCAAAAATTGTGTTTGAGCTTGGTTTGATTATTAATCGAATCGAGTTCGAACGAGCTTTACCCTTTAGTCGAGAAATGGACACGAATCGATCTCGAGTAGCTTGATATTTTACATATATTTTATTCTTTTTTACTAGTCGAGTTGAGCTCGAGCCGATCTTTACATCTTATCGGACGTAAAAATGTGTTCAAGCTTGTTTGCTATGTTAACGAACCGAACTTAAATTGACTTTTAATCATCGATCTCGAATCGATTATCGAGTAGCTTGGTTTGTTTTTGATCGACCCTAAGTACAAGGTATGTACTCGGAGGATGGGATTGGTGGGATTTTTATCGAGTAGCTTGATCGGACTACTAACCCCCGACCTCCCACACATTGGAGAGAATGATACCACTAGACCAAATGGTGGTGGTATTAAGTTTTCCAAATATTAATAAAACTAATACAATATATTTTTGTTATGGAAGATTTTTGTATAACGAGCATGATCAAATTTTGCATTATTAAATGCGGACCATATGTATAATTTAAGGAAAAATAATTCAAACTCTTGATTAGTCAGATCTTATATATTACTATGGAATAAATTACTCATTAATTAAGAATTAGTAGACTAACTTGCTCTGGCAATTGAAAGAAATTTTATAAATTATGGTTAGTAGTCTATCTTTGACCTTTCCTTTTTTTTTCAGTGAACCAATGAAACCGTGTTTGTTACCGTTAGAGAATAGAACTATGTTATTGTTAAAACTAATAGAGATATTAAATAGTATGAATTTCATATTATAATAAGAAAAGTCAACAAGGGGAAAAAGTTATTAAAGAATTTGGCACATCGATCAATAATGAAATTTGTGACTAATTTGACAGGATAACACTCGAGAAAAAAAATACGGGAATATATGGTTTATTTATGCCCTATAATTCCACACCATTGAAATTTGAAATCATCGCATTGTAACAATAATCCAAAATCAAGGTTGCAATCACTCTAGAATATTTTCATTTATTAATGAAAATAATATCATCATATTTATTAGGGTCAACACACGAGATTTGGAATATAAACATAATTAATTAGATAAATATGTTTTTGCTTATATAAGCAACCCCTATAGGCTATAAGTCCGAGTTGAACGTTTCCTAGCTATCCTGCACAAAATTCTAAAAAAAAATATAGTGTGACAAAATTATATAAAATATTATATGCAGAATTAAAGTAACATCCCTCTTTAATAAATAGCTTGGCGAGCTAAAGTTGAAAAGTTTTCCCCATATTCCACCACTATATATAGTATGTATTTTCATACTGAAAGACCCTAATATTATAAATGACAATTCAATGAAAATTGTGTAATTAACTTAGCATTGTCCATATAGCAAATTAAGTTGCTGAGCTAGACCAGTTAATTAATTAGTATAGTTCCCAGCATATTATGATATTTTATTATTTACCATGACCTTTGGGCCTAGACATGATACAATTAATATATACCACGACTCATAGTAACCTATGCAATAGCCAAAAAAAAAAAAAATCAACTTTAGGTTGTTAGAGAGAAGAACATTATTTTTTTTTTATAATCCAGGATATCCGGATTTTTACACCACTAATCCTCGAACCTCGCTAAGTATCAAGAACATTATTTCTTAATGTGAACAACATGCCCCCTTAATAACATTAAATGTCGAGCACTACCGATCCAAAATAAAAAAAAAAAATGTCGAGCCCATAAATTATTTCCTCTTCTTCTTAATGATTAACATATTCCTACCACTAGTTTGTAGCTCAAGTGGTATCATTCACCCTTTATAAGGGTATTAACCAGGGTTCGAACATGTATCTTTCAGTTTATTTGAATGATTAACATATTTCTTACAATACATTTTACAAAGTTTTATTTTCTAAATATAGATTTTCTCAACACTATTTACATCTTAATTAGTTACAGTAGTGATCGACGTAACACAACAAATTAACTATCAGCTCTCTTTTTAAGGACAATTATATAAAAATATATATATTTTTTTTTTTTCAGATGTACGTTATGTAAAACTCCCAGTGATCAAATAAAATCCATTTTTCTCTTGTTTTCTAGCTCTTTTTCATGAAGAGTGAGTATTAAGTAAATAAGAATCCACAATTTCAGCTGATCAGGTCCTATAAATCATAAATATATCAGCTGATCATAATTAATTCATTAACTAAATGATGATATGCTTTTAATTATACTCCTATTAAAGAAAAAGTAAAATTAACGATTAATTGAGACAATTTAATTACCGGAGAAGGTAGGTTTTGAGACGTAACATTCTCTTGCATGGGACCATGATTAATATTGTCCGAAGATGGCGAAGACAAATTTGGTGTAGTAATAGAGTCAGCTTTTGGCCCTGAAAATGAATTGTAAGAGCTCTGAAACAAGCGTGTAGGATCATAAGGGGATTTATTGAGAGCAAGACAAGTTATGCCCAACACCAAGAATAGCAACGTAATATTAACCGCTACACTTGAGAAATAGTGGCGGCGGTGGTGATCGTGGTGGTTGTTGTTGCTCGAGTCGTGGTGGTACCCACCCGACTCAAGGAACTTTTCGTCGGATTTAGGATTAGAGATACCTCCACCTCCACCTGAATCCATCTTTTTTTTCTTTTTTGGTGTGTGTAGTATGTTGTTTGAGGAAAACGTAATATGTGTACTAGTAGTATATATTAAGATGTAATTAGTCAACTTTGAATGTTGTTTATTGTTTTTTAGAGGTAGCTAGCCTTGCCTAATTTTCTTTTATAATTCTTTTTTCAACTATATATATAATACAAGTGGTTATCATGTTCTGATTTTGTCAATGGAAGATGCTTTGATTTATTACCTATATACCAAACATGGTAAAATGCTTCAATTAATTTTCGATTTTCTTTTCACTTTTTGTATTCCATAATTTCCATTATTTGGTTTGATGACATATGTTTAGGAGATAAATCATGTTCAATAATTAACAATAAATATATATTTTATAAACACGTACGTTGCATAAAATACAAAGTAACATGGAAAATTAAGGTAAAATAAGAGATGGTTAATTAATGAGTACTATACATCCAATTACATATATTTCAACTTTCAACTTTTTAATAATACATCCATTTATTTATATTTCATATATCTTTCAACTATATAGTTGACATGGTAATCGGTACAAATTTATTGAATCTTTTAATTCTCGATTAATTTTCTAAGATTGAATGACACAAATGAAAAAGTTGATCTGAAAAATGTTCATTTTATGTGATGAAATGAGAATTCCACTTAAACACTTTTGAGATATTGGAATGCTAGACAAAAATGTTTTTATTTTATTTTATTTCACCTATAACAAAAATTAATCAAATTTTACTAGATCTATGAGTGGTTGTTGAAACATGCAATTTGTATACCAAGCAAATCCACCAGATCATACAATATCTCAGTATATATGCATGTCTAAATAAATTAAAAAACACATGACTAAGATGTGTCTTGATTATTAATATTTAGCCTTAAATCTGTCCAAAATCATAATGTTTATTGGGGAAATTTATTTTAATTATAGCGAGGTAGGAAGTTGCATTCAATGTGGAATATTCCGGTTCAAGTCGCTTTCTGATACGTTAGAGAAATCGGATGCCCCATATGAACTTCCACGATATGACCTCCTCAATTCCCATTATTTTATTGCATTTTTTTTTCTTTCTTAAAACTTTTTTCGTGCGAATACACACATATATATATGTTTGTATAATTATTGATGAGGTGTCATTAATTCGTGTACCATTAAAAAAACCAAAATACCTACTTTCAAGAAGAAAATGGATTTAAAAATTCAATTATAATCTACAAAGAGCCATAATTAAAATAAGGAAATTAGAAACATCCCCTCAAATTATAGGGAATTTCAACATTTCCTCCACAGTTGTTGCAAAATGTCAAAGGCTCTTCCACTATTGCTTTTAATTATAGCAGTAAATACCCTTTTTTAGTGTATATAACTTGGTTTAATAGTATATGAATCTTAACATATGTTATATTTTTAATTTTCACTCTGTTTGAATAACTAATTGAGCCAAGTAGTTTGTTGTAATGATTGGCCCATTTTGTATGATCCATTTATTAGCAATCCTTGGCCCAAGTCAAAGACCCAATATGCAACAAGCCCATTGGTTTAACCTCGTTTGTGAGCCCGGTCGCGGTTTTGGATCGCGGGATCCTAAGCTTGGTCCGCAGATCCTTTGCTTCTCATCCCGTCCGTCCATTCCCGCTTGTGATCTCGGTTCGTTCATTAACCCTATTTAAAGTCCCCAACCCCGAACCCTAATTCATTACTCTCCTGATTTTCTCTCTCTTCTCTCTCGATTCTTCTGCGAGTTTCTCCGATATCTCTCTCTCTCTAGAAATCTCACCACCTTGTTGGATTTACGTGTGATTCTCGAGGTGATAGTGTTAGATCCGAGTGTAATCTAACTTGTTCACTTCCTCTCAAGTGGACGATTTCCCTATTTCTCGAGTGATATTAGGGTTTGGGTGGTTCGAGGGGTTTTCTAGGGTTTGTTCCGTTTCAAGGGTTCAAACACTTGGGGTTCTTGAGGGCTATTGTTGGCTTGGGTCGCTGTTCCGTTTCTTGGTTCTCTGGTTGAATCTCTGGTGACGACTTCGTGGTTTGGGGAAAACGGTCCCGAGAAATAATTTTTTCAATATTCGGAGTTTGGGGTTTTATCCCTCATATTATCTTGAGTTAATTTCTTTTTTGTATTCTTTGATTCAGATTGTATTTTTCTCAGTATACTTTGAGTCAGAGTATAAACTTGTATAATAGGCTTCTTATAGAGTCTGTATTTATTTTGGTACTTCGTGTATCAATCTTTAGAGGCGAGATAGATACCCAATAGGTGGTATCGAGCACCTATCCGCCTCGTGGTGGGTTGGTGCTTCCTGTTCTTGAGCTTCTTGGTGATCTTGTGGCTCCTTAGTGAATCTTGGTTGTGGTGAGAACCCCGGACAGGCTCCCGGTTGTAAGATTCTCTTTACCTTCTTCTCTTTATTTACTTTCAATCGATTACTTAGTTTAGGAAACCCCGAGCATTAGCCTCTTGACCATGTGCCTTGAGTGCGGTGAAATCCTGAGGTGCGAAGGAATCCACCTAACTTTACTTTACTGTTGTTCTTTTGGTTCTCTTGGACTCTGTGTGGTCCTGTGTGCCTTTTTCTTGCTTATCTTGATCAGTGTTGGACTCTGTGTGGTCCATTATTTGCCTCTTATTTTTTGTTGTCATTGGACTCTGTGTGGTCCACTTATCTTTGCTTCCGCCGTGATATTTGATAGTTGTGATACCTTGCTTGTGCTATATTCTTGTGATATCCTCTGTGGCTTTATCTGTGAATATGGTGGTGCATCTGGTTATCATTTGGAACCCTTTTAATGGGAAAAGTGATTTTTCTATTTGGCAACAAAAAATGAAGGGGGTTTTAATTCAGTGAAAATGTTTTAAAGCAATTGATCAAAAATACTCGATAAAGATACTACCAAATAAAATCAACTTGATGAATTTGCTTACTCATCCATTATCCTTAATCTGTCGATCTTTGTTTTGAGAAAAGTGGGCAAGTTAACTTCTCTAAAGCCCTTTGGGAAAAATTGCAAGAACTTTACACTGAAACTTCCCTACCCTCAAAACTCTTTCTACTTGAAAAGTTTTTTAGATTTAAACTTGATTTGACTAAGGATATGGATGAGAACTTGGATGTTTTTACAAAACGATACAAGATATCAAACTTACTTGTGATAAAAACATTGATGATTATACTCCTATTGTGTTGCTAAATGCCATCCCCGATTCTTATCTTTGATGTGAAATCGCCATTAAGTATGGTAGAGACTCTATTACCCTTGATACGTGATTAATGGCCTCAAGAGTAAGGAATTAGATCTCGAAAATATCCAGGGGAATGAACGAGGGTCGGGAAGGTTATGCATGCCGGTAGACCTCGGAATAGGAGGAATGGGAATAACAACAACGAAACTCTAGTAGAAAGAGGAGTAAAAGCATAGGGAGGTCCATTCTAGACCTAAAAACAATAGAAAGTGTTATAACTGTGGTGAACATGACCATTACATAAAAGAGTGTACTAAACTCAGAATAACTGTAAACAATAATCAAAACAATAATCGAAATAACAAGAACCAAACCAATGATTACTGAACTTGACAATTGGTAATGATCACATGGGTGATGTGTTTATGGTGCATGAAGTGCATGATTCTGTGAATGCTGTGCCTTCAAATTCTTTCAGTAAAAATGATTGGCTTATTGATTCTGCTTGCACATTTCACATGACACCTTTTAAACACTTATTTGCCTCATATACTACGTGCAAAATGGATCTGTTTCTATGGCAAATGATAAGAAATGTCAAGTGATTGGTGTTGGTACTGTGTGTTTGAAACTTGATTCTGGTTTTGTTTTGACTCTAAATGATGTAAGGCATGTTCCTGATCTGTCTAACAACTTGATCTCCTGTGTCTATGCTTGAACATGATGGTTATGAGGAAGATGGGGTAAGGGTTTGATGAAAATCATGAAAGGTTCCTTATTATTGCTAAAGTCGAAAAGAAAAGGAACCCGTATGTTTGTAATGTTGAGTCTGTCTCTTGCATGCTAAATTCGTGAACAATGTGAACTCATGACCAATGTGAACTCGTGATTGATAAAACTGAACTCCGGCATAAAAGGTTTGGTCATATAAGTTCTAAAGGTCTTGAATTGTTGCATAAAGAATGATGTTTTGGAAATGATAAACTTACTTGTGTTCCCTTCGTGACTATGCATTTATGGTAAACAACAAAGAGTTAGTTTCCTACTTCAACTTATCCTAAACAATCTTCATGCACCGACATTCTTGAATACTTACATGCCGATGTTTGGGGCCCCGCTAGTGTTCCTACACATGGTGGGAATAGGTATTTTCTATCTGTGATTGATGACTTTTCAAGAAAAGTGTTTGTATTTCTTATGAAAAACAAGTCGATGTTTTTGAAAAACTTCAAAATTGGAAAATCTTGATAGAAAATCGACCGGAAAGAAAATCAAGTATTTGAGAACTGACAATGGGTTGGAATTTTGCAACCAACTCATTGATCAACTTTGTGTTGATTCGGGCATTGTAAGACACAAGTCATGCGCTTACACTCCTCAAAAAATGGTGTTCTTTGAGAGGATGAATAGAACTCTTTTGGAAAGGGTGAGAAGTATGTTAAGTACATCCTGGACTTTCCAAAAAGTTCTGGGGTGAAGTGAAGTTCATACATTTTGCTTATGTGATTAATAGATCACCATCTCTGTACCTTTGAAAGGTAAATACCCCGAACAAGTTTGGTCCGTAAACCCGGACTTTTCAAATTTAAAATTTTTGGTCATTGGCCTTTGTCCACCAAAAGGTTGACAAACTTGATCCAAGATCTTTAAAATGTGTTTTTTGGGATACCCCGATGGGGTTAAGGGGCAGATTGTGGTCTAAATCAAAATGGTTTTAAAGTGTTGATTAGCGGGGATGTGGTTTTTAATGAAAATGAGTTCCCCGCCTTGATGTTTCTAAAAATATTTACAAACTCAAAACTCCACTACTCCTATTAAGGTGGAGCTTTCTAATGTGCCTTCTATCTCTGTGGATGATAACTCGATATGATTGATCTTTGAGCATGATCCTGTGAATGCTAATGATGTGCACAATGATATTGAGAATGATAATCTTGAATTGAATGATAATGAGCATGATGAATTTCCCCCGTTAACACCGAATTGAATCATGAGCATGCCGAAAATGATAACTTGAATGATTATGTGTTAACCAGAGATAGAACAAGAAGAACATTAGAATCCCTAATAAGTTTGCTTTGATTTTCACTTAACTTCTTATGTGTTCTCGGTGTTTGAATCAATTGAAAATTCCGAGCCTAAAACCTATATTGATCTTTGTGAATTCGGAATTACGTGAAATGGATGAGTGATATGCAAGATGAAATGACTTAACTTTGTATGTGAATAACACCTGGAACTTGTTCCAAAACCTATTAATTGTTCCATTGTTGATTGTAAATGGTTGTTTAAAATCAAACAAGAAAATGAAGGTGTTAGATACAAAGCTAGATTAGTTGCAAAATGTTTTACTCAAAAAGAAGGCATTGATTACACTTGAGATTTTTGCACTGTTGTGAAGTTTGTAAATCGTGAGAATTATGCTTTAGCTTTAGTGGCTCGGTTGGACTAGGAACTAAAGCAACTTGATGTTAAAACGCTTTTTTACATGGTGGTTTGGAAGAGCAAATTTTTATGAAACAACCCGAGGGGTTTGAAGACAAATCCAAACCTAATTATGTATGTTTATTGAAAAAGTCTTTGTATGGTTTAAAGCAATCACCTGAATAAATGGAATAAAAAATTTGATCGGTCGTGCTTGATTTGAAATTGTAGAAAGCAAATTTGACCATTGCACGTATTTCAAACTTGATCTTTATATCTCCTGTTTTCTTGCGATCTATGTGGATGATATGCTTTTGACGGACCATGCATTAAAATTTATTGATCATGTTAAAAATTGCTTAAGTGCTAAATTTGACATGAAATTCTTAGGTGATGCTAAGAAAATACTTGGTATGAATATTGATAGGGATAGAAATAACTCGTGCTCTATCTTCATCAATCTTCATATGTTGAGAAAATTTTACAAAAATTCTCTATGTGTAATGCAAAATTTGTGAATGTCCTCTTTGCTTTGCTCACTTTGTGTTAAGTAGGGATCGATCCCTAAAAGCGATCTTGAAATCTCTTCTATGCAAAACATTCCCTATGCTAATGCCATTGGATCTCATTATGTACTTAATGGTCGATCTAGACCGACATTGCCTATCTTTGTTTCTTGCCTTAGTAGATTTATGTCTAATCCTGGTTTGGTGCATTGGAATGCTTTGAAGTGGTTATTGAGATATCTTAGACATTCAACTGATTATTGCCTTAAATTTTCTAAGTGTGAAAATGGTGTTGTTTTAAAAGGATATGTGGATTCCAACTATGCAAATGATAAAGATAACGAGAAAATCAACAACTTCTTATGTTTTTACACTTTGTGGCTCTTGTATAAGTTGGAAATCCCAACTGCAACATATTGTGGCTTTCTACTACTACAGAGTCGAAATATGTTCTTTATTCTTTGAGCTTTAAAAGAAGCTTTGTGGCTTAAAGGTCTTGTTTAAAAATTGGTTTTCTAAAACAAAATGTTGTTGTATTTTCGACTCCCAATTTGGTATTCACTTTGTAAGAATCCGAGTTTTCATGACAGAACAAAACATATTGATGTTAGATTTCATTTTATAAGGGATATTGTTTCTAAGGGCTTATCTGTCTTGAAAAAGTGGCATCCGAATACAACCCCTGGCGATATGGGTACTAAGTGTCTACCCTTATCAAAGTTCAAAACTTGTTTGAAAATTCTCAATTTTGACATTGGTGATTGATTACCCGTTAGTTGCCCTTATGTTGGGTTTGACATTACTATGTGTTTCTGTTGAATCCAAAACTGTTGAATTAATGTTTGATGTGTGCTTATATTAGTTCAATGGGGAACTTGACTTCTTTGTGCTTGTTGAGATCCTTTCTTAGTTGCGATTAGCTTTAGTCTTTCTTTGAACTTAAGTCCTTCTTAGCTTAAGTCTTTGGGGGAGGCAATCGGCAATGATGATGACCATTATTTTCCCTAAGTTTGTCTAATGATTCATAATGAGCCAAAGGTGGAGATTGTTGTAATGATTGGCCCATTTTGTATGATCCATTTATTAGCAATCCTTGCCCAATTCAAGAAATTTCTCAATATGCAACAAGCCCATTAGGTTTAACCCGTCTGTGAGCCCGGTCGCGGTTTGGATCATGCGAGGATCCTAAGCTTGGTCCGCAGATCCTTTCGCTTCTCATCCTGTCAGTCCATTCCTTCTCGCTTGTGATCTGGTTCGTTCATTAACCCTATTTAAAGTCCCCAACCCCGAACCCTAATTCATTACTCTCGATTTTCTCTCTCTTCTCTCGATTCTTCTCTCGAGTTTCTCCGATATCTCTCTCTCTAGAAATCTCACCACCTTGTTGGATTTACGTGTGTGATTCGAGGTGATAGTGTTAGATCCGAGTGTAATCTAACTTGTTCACTTCCTCTGTGGACGATTTCCCTATTTCTCGTGATATTAGGGTTTGGGTGGTTCGAGGGTTTTCTAGGGTTTGTTCCGGTTTCAAGGGTTCAAACACTTTGGGGTTCTTGAGGGCTATTGTTGGCTTGGCCGCTGGTTCCGTTTCTTGGTTCTCTGGTTGAATCTCTCGGTGACAAACTTTCGTGGTTTGGGGAAAACTGGTCCTGAGCCGAATAATTTTTCAATATTCGGAGCTTGGGGTTTTATCCTCATATTATCTTGAGTTAATTTCTTTTTTTTTGTATTCTTTGATTCATTGTATTTTTCTCGTATACTTTGAGTCTAGAGTATAAACTTGTATAATAGGCTTCTTATTGAGTCTCAGTATTTGTTTTGGTACTTCGTGTATCAATCTTTAGAGAGCAGATAGATACCCAACATAGTTAATTTCAGTTTTCACACTACCTAGCTTGATCAAGTCTCCGATCAAGCTTGCACACAAGTCTACATCGTATAATTCAAAAGTGTTTTTTTATAATTCAATAATTAACAATGTGAAATTAAAAAAAAAATATCAAATCCCTTATTTAGGTTGTTTTTGCGCGTTTGCTTCCTTAAAAAAAACAAAACTAAAAAAATCTTATTACTCTTTTACCTTCAATTACCTATATCACTCTATGTCAACTGTGGACACCTTCGCCAATAACAAGTCACAGTAATCATAATTTTTCCCCCAATTCACAATGAATATGTGTTGAAGCCTTAATGTGCATCTACCATCCATTCTGTTGGTTTTTTCTCCTAATGCTATAGCATTCGAAAAATGGTGACTTTGGGGCCTATTTGAATTTTACATAATTTCATATATTTGTTGGAAAATTGAAAGGTATTGTGCATCTTTGGATGCAACTTTTGGGCCCACTTTTGTATAATGACAAAGTAGAAGTGGATTTTGTTCTACTCCGCAAGAAAAATTATGTTTGTCCAAAATAATGTTTGGATGAAGAAAAAATTAAGCTTAAAGTAGAGTGTTGGAGGTGAGTTTGTCCCCACATTGGAAAGTAAGTGAAATGTTGGCTAGCATACATACAACGGTCTTATAGTTAACAATAATATTGTATAGCATAAAGGCTCTTGAGTTGATTTAGAGGTTCGGATCACGACTTGTGGGCGAGCTTGACTTGCTTAGAGGAATGTCGGATGGAAACCAATCCACATAACCTAGCCCACTTTTGGTGATAACTTCCAGACATTTTCTTCAATTCGCAGGAACAAATGTAGTTTGTGCAATTTTTTTAAGGGATAATTACAAAAATACCCCTAAGGTTTAGGCTAATTACAAGAAGACCCAGAGGGTTTTGAAAATTACAAAAAACCCCTTGAGATTTGTTTCAGTTTTAAATTTAAAGGGGGTAACTGTAATATTTCTATAAATATCAGGGAGATTTTTGAAATATTTTTCGCTTATGAACGGAAAAATGTAAGACAGAATCAAACCTCAAGATTTTTTTGTAATGTTTAAAAATTCCCAGGTTTTTTTGTAATTAGCTGGAACCTCAGGGGTGTTTTTGTAATTATCTCCTTTTTTAGTTGTTTGTTTCTGTAATTCGATTCTATCGTTATCTTTCCATAATTAGATTTTTATTTATATTTGAAGTTTACATCTCTGCTATTTTTACTGAATATTTTCTTATGGGAGTTTATAGAAAAGGCTAAATACCTCTGAGGACCTGATTGATATTAGCCAATTAAGTAGGGACCTAATAGGCCCAAGACACGATCAGTCGACCCTTGGTTTCGGTCCCTGCATACACACACGCACAGACTTTGCAGCCGTGACAACCTCCGGCACTTACCGCTGGTGGTTACCGGCCAGAATTTGCAAACTCTAAGAAAAGAAAAAAAGTGATTTTCAGTTTCTAGACGGAAAAATCAGTTATTTTTTCCACGTATATAGAAACAAAGAATCACTATTTTTAGAGTTTGCAAACATCTCTTTCTTTTAAGTTGTGTATAATCTTGCAGAAGTCAAAATGCATGTTATTAGTACCACATTAGTACCTTGAAAATTAACAATGTATCTTGAACTAGTACACACTGATCATTATTTCCTGTCTAATCATGTGTTTGGCTGCATCTGCATGCTTGCAAAAATTTTCAAGGTTATGGCCATTTTGATTTGTGTATAGTTAGTTCTGTTCAGATGTCAATTGGGAAACTACAGATAGTATTATCCAAATAATGCTTCATGCAGTTAAATATCTATAGCTGTATTTGTTCACAAAATTATCTGCATAACAGATTTATCGTTAAATCTTTATCAGTAGACAATTTAAAGCTTTGTCAAATGAGTGCCAAGGCATTTGCTTTTTTACAAAAGTTGCCCTCTTATCATTAACTGTATATGTGATGATAAAAATGACACTATGTCACTGCATTAGACATTGCTCTTTAAATATTACCAAAAATGATGATGCAGTAGAGCTCATACATTCATGAACTTTTCTACACTTGAGTTTTTCAGCTGCTTCAAGTATCGATGTTTACGTGTATACGAGAAGCGAAATAAAAATATGAAATGGAAATTCGGATATGAAAATACGAAGCAATCCTCTTCTATAATCGTACCCACATCAACGAAGTCTTCAGATCCATCGCCTGCGGCTTCGAGAGCTCTGAGCTCCCTGGAACCACCTATCCCAGCCAATATCAGCCGGACCTCTGGTCCTGCACATATTAACCATTTTTTTTTTTCATTTATACATCTACAAAAGAGTGGATTTTCATATTTGTGCTAAAGAGCAGCTGCAGGAGAATTCTCACTCTGGAAGTAGAGCATCTGGAACAGAGTCAATGCTTGAAATCAGCCTGTTGTTGGGAATAGTAGACAGCATATAGTAAGTGACCACAACTCTTCTTTTGCCTGTCTTCTAAATTGATGCTTGGGATAATATTAAAAAATGAGGTCTGAGCTAATTACAGAAATACCCACAGATTATCGAAAATCACAAAAAAAAAACCTTGAGGGCTTGATTTTGTCTTAATTTATAAGAATAG
Organism: Rehmannia glutinosa; assembly: GCA_016081115.2. Classification (NCBI taxonomy): domain Eukaryota; kingdom Viridiplantae; phylum Streptophyta; class Magnoliopsida; order Lamiales; family Orobanchaceae; genus Rehmannia; species Rehmannia glutinosa. The sequence goes on along the minus strand of JABTTQ020000882.1, from coordinate 362,074 downwards.
ATGTAATATTTCTACAAATGTCGGAGGGTTTTGAAATATTTTTTTGCTTATGAAGGGGAAAACCAAGACAAAAAATCAAACCTCAAGAGAGTTTCTGTAATTTTTGAAAACCTCTGGTTATTTTTATAATTCCCAAATCTCAAGGTCCTATGTCCGCCGATTCAATCGGCCAATGCACATATGCGGTCGAATCAATACTACTAGTTGATCGAGAGGATGAACCCGGTCTATCCTCTCACCCAAGAAGACTTTCTACACACTGTCTTTCCTGAAGTCTTCCGGTCGCTCCACTACTAGCAATCCTTTGAGGTCACCAAACGATACAAATTTCGATACTTCTCTCCCACCATTAGGACCTCTCCGCCACGTGTGACATTTAGGACTCCACCTCCACCGATACTCGCATCCTTAGAATCCGATTGGCTCAAAAGAAATTAGATTTTTCCGCATTTTGGGACATAGGCCACACCACCCAAAGTACGATCCACTCTATCACCCATTTTGATTTTCACCACTCCAAATCCCATTATTCTACAAGTAGAATCATCACCTGGAGAAAGTTCACGCCTCCGCAATTCTATGGGAAAGGGGATTGTGTGCTACCGTTGTCGCGAGGAGGGTCACATGTAAAGGAATTATACTCGGAGAAAAAAGATGATGATGGTGAAGGTGGCGGTGGTGATTGTTGAGGAAGATGGAGATGTTTACAAGTCTCCGCAAGTATGGATACTTCTTCTCAAGATGAGTGAATTTTAGATTTAAGGTGCGTAATGCATGTGTGCTCCAAAAGAGATTATTTTGATTCACTTCAATTACGGAGGACATGAACTTTGTCCTTAGATAATGTTTCTACTTGTAGAGTCATGGGATTTGGAGTGGTGAAAATCAAAATTGGTGATGGAGTGGATCATACTTTGGGTGGTGTCGTTATGTTCCAAAAATACGAATGAATCTAATTTCTTTGAGCCAATCGGATTCTAAGGGATGTGAGTACTCAACTGAGGTGGAGTCCTAAAAGTCACACGTTGCGAGAGGTCTTAACAATGGGGAGAGAAATATCGAAATTTTGTATATCCGTGACCTCAAAGGATTACTTTGAAACAGAGCGCACCTAAGGCTTTCAGAAATGACGGTGTGTGTGTAGGAAATCTGTTGGGGCGAAAGGATAGATCGGGGCCGTCCTCTCGACAAATCAACTAGTGGTGTTGGGATCGGATCGCACATATGCATTGACCAATGGAATCGGCGAGTTAGGATCTTACCGATTTGGCATGTGCAAGAAACTAAAGGTGAATAGTGTTTGATGTTCGGTTTTGCGGATGATATAACTTTATGGTAAATGTGTAGATTGTTGGAATATTACCATAATTAATGAAAAGAGTCAAAAAGATATATAAAAAAGGTGGTTGGTGCATTTTGTAGTTTTACTTCATTTTGCCTATAAAAGCCATGAAGGAGCATAAGAAAAATACAAACAACGGAAAGAAACAAGAGAGATAAATAGAGTGTAAAGACATTTGGGAAGATCAAATCATGTTTAAGTCTTAGGAAATACTCTGTACTTTTCCTTTGGGGTAATACAAAGGCATTAGGGAGAGTGTTCTTTGATAACTAATAAAATGGTTGTACGAGTCTTTTATTTTCTTGTGTTTGGTCCATAAAACTCAAGAGATGTATTTTTCTTGTACGAAAAATTTTTATTAGAAAAGAACAAAAATCGGTAAAGTAGACGGGTTTTGCCGAAACACATAAAATCTCTATGTGTTATTTTATTTTCTGTTGGTGTCATTTCTTTTTTTTTTTCATTATCTTATTGTTGTGATTTGTTGGATATTCCGGATAAATTAAATCTCCGATCACAACACGCCTCCGCTTTGCCCAACAAGATCTTGGTTTGGGTTTGATTAGTCAATTTTGGCACCCAGCAAACAGTTTTGTCTCACTTTTCTAGTCTCGTTGCAATCTGGATGGTTTCCTTCCCATCAAACTAATTTTTGGTCTTTTTCTTTCCTTTTCATTTCTATCAAACTTGGTAAGGGGAAAGAAAACATCTGTTCAACCAAACTTGCAAGGTGTAAAAACTGAACAAACAATTTGAGCAACATATCATTAGAATAGGTAAAAAAAAAACCTTTCTGGTTTGCTAAATATCTTTTTTCCTGATTTTACCTATAAGATAAAGGCTAATTACAAAAAGAAAAATGAAGTTTGGGGTATTTACAATAAGACGCATAGAAGTTTCAAAATTACGAAAAATCTTGAGGTTCGGTTATGTGAGTTATGTCTTATACTTTGGAGGTAATTGTAGTATTCCTGGATTTTGCCTATGAAGGGGTTAAGATGTAAGGCAAAATCAAACATCAAGTCGTGTAATTTAAAACTTCCCTCGGTTTTTTGGATACCAAAAACCTCAAGGTTTTATTTTTGTCATTATCCCTAAAAATAATGATTAGCAATTATGAATTAGTAAATACCATAATTTTTTCAGGTTACCTCAAATTTTGCTGTTGAACCTTAATACCAAGCATAAATAACCTTCCATTTCATAGTGCTGGAAAAGAAAAAGAAAAAGAAAAAAAAAAGAAATTTGCTCACTCTGGACAAACAGTAGAGACTCCGCCAATAGTGTCAAGCTCGTCTAACTCATCCTGCACACGAAAATAATAATAATAATAAAACAAAAAAAAATCAAAATCATGAAACAAAATGAGGGGGAAGAAGGAGTAGAAAAATTGCTAATAAAAGCAGGCCAATCTGAAAAATTAATAACCTGGATTATTTGAATTTGTTGATTAAGGAAAGAAATTGCAGCAGTCAGTCGATGCTTTCCCATAATGCCCGGATTCCTATTTGCCGATCCCTGAGAAGACGGCATTGGAAGTGACGAAGAAGAGGGGGATGGGCTATGATTGTTTCGCTGCTCAGCCGCGCGCGGTGGTGCAGACTCCATTAGCCACCGCCGGTGTGGTGGATGTAGTGGGTGGGGTTGGGCGGAGAGGATGGACCAACTATAAGCAAAATGATGAGTGGAAAAGATTGGAAAAGGTGTAGAAAGCAAGTGGATCAAAGAAGATTAGAAATGACTCGGAAAGTGGTCAAAAGTGGTGGGAACATGAAATGTGGGGATATTTTTTTTTTTTTTTATAACTCGAGCAGGCGCTACGTGCGAGAGACAATAACTTCCGCCTCATTGATCTTGCCGCCAGTAAATCATGGGATGTGCACGACCTTTGGCCAAAGTGTTCGGCGAGTCCACGACGTACGAAACCGAGATCCTCCTGGTAAAGAGAACAATTTATGCGACCAATCTACTAATAACGATCTCTCCTCGAATCGAACCCACACCTGGATCTTTATTCAAGATGAGTTCCCACCAAATCTTCACTAACTCGCATATGCCTTGGAGCAATGTGGGGATAATTATCCTCATGTGTGTGTATATTTCTAATGATCTAAAGTGTGGTTTTATACGAAATCATCTCACGCATTTAAATTTATAATACGAGTACTACAACACATAAAAAAAATATATGAATTTTTTATGGATTTGAGTTAAAATTGTATTTATATATATGATTTGTCTAATGGAATAGTCTATATTCTAAAAGACCGTCTCATCTACAAAACATAAAAGAAAATATGAGTTTTTTATGGGTTTGAGTTAAAATTATACTTACATATAGGATTTGTCTAATGGAATAGTTTATAAGTCCGTCTCATCTACAAAACATAAAAAAAAAAATATGAGTTTTTTATGGGTTTAAGTTAAAATTGTATTTACATATATGATTTGTCTAATGGAATTGTCTATAAGACGTCTCATACATATTTTTATCTTAATATAAATATGTGGCAAATATTCTTTTTTTTTAGGGATTTCAAAGCCACTATTTTTCTAAAAGCAATAGGTAAATCCTTGAGTTCGATTAATCGTTAGAATTCAAGGGTCGAATTCTTTAAGTTTGCGATAAGTGTTGTGTAGAGTGTTGGCAACACCTCTAGGTGTCACCCAAAACTCAGTGTTTTTGATTCTTTGTTTATTTTATCAATTAAGAAAAATAACCAAAGCATAAAAATGAGATTGAACACGGATATAAAAAATTTGCACAAGTATAAAAATACTTGTGCGGCGCCACTAAGGCAAAAACAATAAAGTAGAATGTTATTTACACAAAATAAAGAACAAGACAAAGACTTCCCTATTGTACTTGATCTTTCTACTCAACCTTCATCAGAATGGAAGAGAACAACTATAACCTATCCCATCCTGATTCATGATTGTCTCTCAAAACTACCAAGAAGATTTAACTTTCAAGAGGTGTTGTGAAAGGTGACATCAACACCTATCGAACACACTTGCACCTCCCTCTTCTTGTGAAAAACTTAGATTCTTTTGTGAAGAACTTCGGTTCTAAGCTCCGAGTCCGTCAAAGTAAGAGAACAACTTGACCTATCCCGGATTACAAGTCGTCTCTCAAAACTACCAAGAAGAATCAACTTTCAAGATGTGTTGTAAAGGTGATGTCAACACCTATCGAACACACTAGCACCTCTCCTCTTCTTGTGAAAAAATGGTGGACTCTCTTTAATTTTATGATTTACGTGCTATGAATCCACAAAGTGAATTAGTCGTGCACTCCATTCCTTTTTATAGATCAGCCATACCCCTACAAAATAGGCCATGAAACCAACTTTCAAGTTAAGGGGTTAATGAGAAGATTGAGGGATGGTGGTTCCTGAAAGTAGGACTTAATCCCCACAATCTCTCAACTCCTAAAAACCGACCGATCTCTTTCCCTTATCCACGACACGGGCTGCAAAATTTATTAGTTCATTTTGTTCTAGAAATAGGCAAAATAATAAGATAAACACAATTTAAAATTATTAGAGTTTTAACTCTAACAATCTCCCCTTTTTTCCAATTTACAACAAAACCTCGCACAAAAACTCAAGACAAAATAATATCCAAAAAACAAACCCGGACTCAAACAGGCACAAGGAAAATATTCCGTGCAAAAAGATCACAAAAAGCAAGTCCAAGATCGAACTACTCCCCCTAAATACCATCATCATAATTACTTAGAAATCAATAGAATGAGTATAAAAAGGAGTAGAACAAACACAACCAACATAGGAGGAATCAAACATAAAATAGGGGACTAATCACTCGGCTTGATTAGGAGTGTTGCCACCGGTGTGGACAACACCTTCATCAACACTTTCGATACCACTGATTACCCGGCCATCTGTCCAATCCCCGCACCTGTTTCTCCCCCGCAATCGTGACAACCTCCTCTTCTTCTCCTATTTTCTCCTCGAGACCCCACCACTTGGCCCAGCTTCCCACCTTACTAGTTTTTGTGCCACTTTCTCCCCCTTTTTGGCGAAATCAATCTACTCGTTTCATCCCGAATACGAGTAAAGATCTTTATATGAGCAATGTCATATTGCAAGTGAATTTCAAGTAAGTGGAGAGGAACTTGGACAAATTGTTGTGAGGCAAGGGTGTGCCAAGTGGGTGTGGCAACACCTCCCACCTCACCTATGGTAATATCACGAATATGGGGGCCCTTAAGAAGGTCGGACTTTAGGAATAGGGAGAAACGAGAAGGGTTAAGGTTTCTTGTTCTTTTAGGTCTTGTGCCTTGGGCTTCCAAAATGGAAAAAAATGAGGGAAGGAAATAAGAGGATCGAAAATGAATATAAATGATGTTACAAACACTTGAAATAAATCACAAAGATTTATAAGCAATATAAAGACCATAAATAACTACCCACTAAGTGCGGATATTTATCTCAAGTTCCGGATATTAAACTCCCCTCAATTCAACCCACTAACATTAAGCCCCTAAAATTTAGGATAATGGAGAGAAAAAGAATAACCACCCCACGTAACCATTGAAAATCAATTTATAGGGACAAATCCACTTAATCCACTCGATTATGCCTAGAAAAAGAAAAAATCGAATAGAAAGAAAAAGAAAAAAATGCAATCAAGCACACAAAAGTCTGAAAAATACCACAAGGTGTTCACAGAGAGTGTTGGCCACATCCGGCTAAACACTTCCCGATTTTCATCAAAACAATTTTCATGGTCATACATCGATCTTTTAGTGAATTTTCCTTGCACAAATCCAACCATACTTGAATCAATGTATACATTATTTTGTGTATTTTTCTCTTCCTTTTTTTTTTTCATACACACTTAGTGTATTTTTCCTTCTTTTTTCATATACACATTTTGTGTATTTTTCTCCCATTTTTTTTTTTCGCAAGTACACAAAAGCTCTTAATTAACAAGTCATTGTTTCACATGGAACATGATCACGAAATGTGAAATATTCCTCAACTATTTTAATGACTATAATCAGTGAGCTAAGCTCATGTTTGAAAAACGTTACAATTTTCGCATGGGCATGATCATACAAGAGATGAAAGACCCCTCAACTACTTAGTGACAAACTTCAAAACAGAGGAGCTAAAAGAGTATACAAATATAAGGAAGAAAATGTGCAAGTACTTGAAGTATATACAATCCGATTTTTGGCCACAAAAATAACTCGAATCCAATTGAAAAGGTTTCACGATGGCACACCCAATTTGAAAACCCCAAGATATTATGCAACATGCCTAAAACCTAAAAATAAGAAAAAGAAAAGAAAGGAAATAGGTGTTACGACAAGTGTCGTCACACCTCGCACCACACACTTCACTGTTTGACACAAAGACCAAGAGATTTCCAAGACCGGAAAATCGCTTAAAATCCAATGATTTAGTGAGAATGTCACTATCCGATTTTCGGTGGAAACATGATCAATGCGAATCAAACCTTTCTCCACCAAATCCGAATAAAATGGTGCATTATGTTAATGTGTTTAGTTTGGAAGTGTCGCACTGATTTCTAGAGATATCTATATCACTTAGGTAGTCACAATACATGGTCGAATATCACTAGAAATACTATAATCATCAAGCATTTGACACATCCACAAAATTTGAGAATACAATGAACCGACATCAACATATTCAAAATCACTATATTTGTACAGTTCATGCATGTTTCTTGATCCAACATTTATCCTTAAGAACTCCATTCACACTTTTTGGTTCAACATTGGACAAAAACATATAGCTCTTACCATTAAACACATAGAAGAAAAGTAAGATGACCTAACCATATCTCGATATTTTGGCCTTTCTTTTCTTCTTGTTCCATTCTGATGGGATCCGAAACTTCTCCAATTATTTGAGAAGTGGGATGATCTTTATGAATTTTCCTTGGAGGAGTCCATCCAGCCAAGATAGGGATGTAGGCCCTCATATTAGCTATCCAATAAGAATAGTTTGATCCATTAAGAATCGGGGACGAACTATCGAACTTCCTTGACCATCCATCAAAACACTTTGCAAAAACAAATAGGATCTCACTTAGTAGTATCAAGTGTAGGCTCTTGATGCCAATTGTTAGAATTCAAGGGTCGAATTCTTTAAATTTGCAGTGAGTGTTGTGCAGTGTTGGCAACACCTCTAGGTGTCACCCAATGAAATCAGTTTTTGATTCTTTGTTTATTTTATCAATTAAGAAAAATAACCAAAGCATAAAAATGAGATTGAACACAGGATACAAAAATTTGCACAAGTATAAAAATACTTGTCTTGCGGGCGCCACTAAGGCAAAAACAATGAAGTAGAATGTTGATTACACAAAATAAAGAACAAGACAAAGACTTCCCTATTCTCTACTCAACCTTCTACCGTAAATGAAAAGAACAACTATAACCTTTCCCGATTCATGATTGTCTCTCAAAACTACCAAGAAGATTTAACTTTCAAGAGGTGTTGTGAAAGGTGACGTCAACACCTATCGAACACACTTGGCACCTCTCCTCTTCTTGTGAAAAACTTGGATTCTTTTGTGAAAAACTCCGGTTCTAAGCTATGGAATCCGTCAAAGTAAGAGAACAACTTGAACCTATCCCGATTACAAGTCGTCTCTCAAAACTACCAAGAAGAATCAACTTTAAAGAGGTGTTGTAAAAGATGATGTCAACACCTATCGAACACACTAGCACTTTTCCCTCTTCTTGTGAAAAAATGGTGGACTCTCTTTAATTTTATGATTTACGTGCTATGAATCCACAAAGTGAATTCGTGCAGCTCCATTCCTTTTTATAGATGATCCATACCCCTACAAAATAGGCCATGAAACCAACTTTCAAGTTAAGGGGTTAGTGGGGAGATTGATGGATGGTGGTTCCTTGAAAGTAGGATTTAATCCCCACAATCTCTCAACTCCTAAAAACTGACTGATCTCTTTCTCTTATCCACGACATGGGCCTGCAAATTTATTAGTTCATTTTGTTCTAGAAATAGGCAAAATAATAAGATAAACACAATTTAAAATTATTAGAGTTTTAACTCTAACAGACACAATAGTATGTAGACCAAGCCGGTTTAGGTAAACCGCCGGACAAGTCTTGTGCGACCTCGACCAAATAATATAGATGTGAGAATTTGAACTTTTTTCCATGAATTGGGAGGAGTGGTTGGATGGAATGATAAATATTAAAGAAATTGAAATATTCGGGGTTCGACCGATCAACACTCTTATAAAGGTTGAACGATGCCACTTAAAATAGTAGCTCATGGTGGTTGGTGGTGGGAATTTGAACTTGATGGGTGACAAATATTAATATACAAATTTTTTTATTTTTTTATCTTTGATAACAGGTACCCGCAGCTACTACCATTTAGGTGCACGCTATGTAAATCCTTGAGCTTGACGTGATAGTATCCAAACCACTCGTGTTTCGTAAAACCGCGACTGGGCAAGGCATGTGCGACAAGCCCAACAAGTAGTGCGGAGATGAGTTTTGAACTTGAAAACTCTCGCAGCAAGAATCACTCTACTCCTCTAGGTCACCCTATAAGAGGCACAAATATTCGATTATTTACTTAAATAAATGATGATCGTTTTCTTGCCGATTAACCCTTATACAAGATTATCGTATGTTATACGTAAAATACTTTTTCATGATTGTCTACAATCGAAAATGTGCTTCAAGGACTAATTTTATATGCTATCAATAATTAGAATATTATAATTCAATAACATTCTAATTTGAAATTTTGTAATAGGATTATTCACTCAGTATATTTCCTTACAATAGTTCATGTTTATGTAATCGGCATTATTACTATATTTTGTAAATTATGAAATAGCCTTGCAAATATGATGATCAATATTTCTCGTGAGATTACCAAAATGCCAAACCTAATTAAGAATCTTAGCTTTATTACAATGTAATTACAAAGTATATTGTCGGATAAAGCTTGCAAAATGCAATCCCGAACCGTGGCCCGAGATTTTGACGGCCATGATTTTTAGGCCCATAAAAATCGGGCCTATTTGGCCCCTCGGGGTTGGCCAAATTTTTAGTTCAGTCTGATATCTTTGTGTACAAAATGCATACATTGGTTGGGCTGGACCAAACATTTTCATGATCCAAGCAAAATTGGGTCATTCCGTCAAGTTCCTAATTTTTTTAAAAATCTGATAGATTAGCCCTATCCGGCCCATTATCAACTCATATATGTATTTATTCTTTTACCTAAACAAACAGTATGGGCACTAAAGGGATAAAGGGACTTGAGAATTTTTAGCTTACTAGGGGCCCCAAAGGTCAAACTGAAGCAAATATAAGGAGAACTCAAAAAGTGCAAAGTTTTTGGGTTAGATTTACCGACATGGCCACAACTATTGGATCTCGAAAATATCACTTAAAAACCACAAGAGATTCATTAATTCTATACAATTCAGTAATAAATTTAATTCATTAAGTCATCAATTGGTTTAAGAAAAAACCCCAAATGTAGTTGGCATGTGGTTTACTTTTCTAAATTCCCGTGCTTCAATGAGTCCACGGTTCACAAAATAGCCACACTCGACTATAAAGTGTCTTTGTACATCTTATATAAATATGGAAATTTAATTGAGAATATCCCTTGATTTTTTTATTTTTTTTACAACATATCCCTTAAAAACTTTGGTGGTTTAGATGGAAGAAAACGAACTAATGCGAAACTTAACAAATAAAACCCATGTAATGTCACGTCCGTTGGACTGTAGTTCTCATCAAAATAAAATCTTTCAATTGAAAACAAATACATGACAAAAGAAATAATATTTATTAAATAAAACCTTCAATGTTCGAGGTTTTTTTTCTAGGTATTAATTTACCCAAACTTTGCCATAACAATTAATTGAATTTACCCACAAAGCCAAATTACAAGACCATATATAAAATTATAAATGATATTTACTCTTCCCAATTACCAATCACCATTTTTTCAATAAGGCAGAGAATTTTTTTTAGTAGCCCAATGCAACCATTTGGATCGATTGTGATTTATGATAATTAGATAAAAAAATATTGGGTTCACAAAATCCACCAAAAAAGCAATGTCCAATAACCTTATTTCTCACCCTATTTTGCATATTATGAGGTGAAGTTAAGTCCATCTATATTATTTTTCCTTTCTTTTATATATTTTTACACTTATTTTAAAAAATAGTAACGATAATACAGAGAGGGTTTATGTAAACAAAAAAAGTGCAACTTTTTATATTGTTCAGCCCATTTAAGTAGGACCGAAACTTTTTAGGGTTTTGAGAAAAGATGATCTCTTCTCTATTCACCCAAATCTCCATGGTCGATGCATCTTGATCTTTTTCATGGAGCTCGATTTTTCTCTTTTCCCTAAAACTACGAACACAAATTCGTTGTCTTCCTCCCATGATCGATCTCATGATTTTTTCACGGGTTACGCGTCCGGGGGCTGATCTTATCAATTTTTGGCCTGAGTTTAACTACAAATTGGGCCCCGTTTTTTTTGCTGGACTAAGGACAACATAAAACAATAAAAGAAAGAATAATGTGCAATATATAGAACAATTCGAATATAGTTAAATTAATATGACGTCTATATTCAAAAATCCAAATAGTTACTTAAATATAACCCGCCATACAGTTTTGACCGCAAAAATATTCATCAAATCAGTAAAATGAAGTTGTTCAATAAACCTTTCTCAATCGACAATATAACTAGCTCATTCAATTTTTCTTGTGACATGGTTGATCGCAAAAAGTTTTTCTTTTTCATGGATGAACAACTCTACTACTTTTCTGTTTTGTTCCCACCAATCCAATTCTTTTAAGCTTCTTTTTATTTTTGATTCTTTTATATTTTAAAATTTATATTGAGAAAATTTAGTGTTGGACCATTAAGGAAAACTAAAAATGATGATTTTGTTAGAACCTAGAAAAGGCTTAAGGTTACAAGACCCAAGGAAAAATGGGTCTTTCATTCTTGGTGGAGAACTTCTATTTTTTTTTATCTAAATCACAAAATACAAAAAATAAAAAAAAATGCAACTAAGGAGATTCGAACCCAAGCTGTTGGAAATGCAAACTTCCAAGTAGCAAGATTAACCGTGGTGCTACAACAGACATTTGTTCAATAATGTACTTATTTTTATATATATAAAAATATAAAAGGTATACAAAAAATCTGGGCCCCTTTTGTAATTTTTTCGGGCTTGAGTCGATCGACTCGCTCGATTAAGGGTTGGAGCGGCCATGTTTGCGTCCATGCATAGGGATTTTACATCTCCTTCAACAACCCATGGTTTCGATGAGCACTCTCAACCCTAGTTTGCGTCAACCCTCCCCACGCAATCCCGCATGGCTACGTATTCTCCATCTGGTGCACGTCCTCAAGGAGAACAAGTTTGAGAATTCTTCATCATCTATCCATGGCTAGTTCTTCTATCCCTACTCCTAGGGTTTTACCAAGGGTTTCCCCAAACCATAATTTTGCTACTCACAAGAATGGTGCAAGGTTCAAACAAGAAGAACATCTAATGGTTTCTTTTACTACCTTTCTTGCTCCTACTACACAAACATTTCAAACCGCTGCAAGAACTGATCAAGAAAATCAAGAATTGTTACATTCCACAAGTTTTGGATCATCATGTTGATCACGCTTCCAAGATTCTCAAGAACCATCTAAGAACGGATCAAGATTTTCAAGAAATGGATGTGAAGAAATCTTTTGCAATAACGATGCATTCTGGGGAGGATGCAATTCCAGCTAAGAAAAGAGATTTTTATTCTGTAATGATGAATGAAGGAATTTATCATCAACATACAACAGAGTTACAGGATTCATTAATCGGACACCTCCTAATTCCAAAAGAAGCAAAGTCGTGCACGTTAGAGGCGCTCAAATTGAAATTGCATGCCATTTGGAGAATTCAACATGCTTGCCGATTAGTACGACTATGTAAGGGTTATTTTAATTTAAATTTAATAATATAGTTGATCGCAATCGTGCTTTCATTAAAGCTTCATGGAATTTGAATTCGGGCACACCGCATCACTAATTGGATCTCGATTTCAATTCGTATAAAATTAATACTTCCATGGCACAAGTTTGGGTTCGGATTTAACTAAGTATTGAGTATTGACATCCCTCTTTGATTATGAAGATTGCAAGTATGATAGGTATTCACCCAAATTGATGGTCGTTCATTGTCTAGGAGGTGTTCTCCTATATTTTTAGCTTCACCGCAAGTGTACGGTGTTCGTTATCGAATAGGGTAGCAAGGTCGTATCCACGAGAGACTAATAAATCAATAGGCTAAGTATTGAGCCAAGATAGTTTTACTTTTATTTAGACGATCAATATTTGATTGTTGTTGTTTTGAGATTAAGACAATTTAAATCACTAAAACACGAAAATAAGATAACACAAATGAAAGAAGTATCAAGATGATGAAATGGATTTCGAGTTAAGGTTTCGATTAATAATCCTCTTGTTGTCCGATTAAATCAAAGCCAAGGTTATTATCAATATTCCTATAAGACGATCACAAAGCTATTTTATCCTCCCTCTCGAGATGCATATAAAATGTAGATTGAAATATCTATGCTAGCATCTCTACTCAACATAAGATACACAACTCCCAAAAGCATCAAAGATCAAATGTCCTCACAATATTCGCAAACCTCTCGATTCATGCAAATATTCGTGTCAAGTACTTAAGATCTAATATTGAAACTCATCTCTCGAATTATGAATCAATATATCAAACAAGTTAAATCATTGGCCAAGTGATAAAACAAGAATAAGCTCAAAGTACTCAAATAGGCTTCAAGACAATAACTTCAACTAAGATTAAAACATTCAACAAGAGTTCATTAATCTACTTCCAAAACCCGGAAATCACAAGATCTTTAGCTACCCATTACAAATAAACAACTCATAGACAAATTGTTCATATTCATAAGAAGCTAAAATGAAAGATTGAAGCACAAAGAATGAGAAAACTTAGGGAAATGGATAATCTCTCGATTAATCTTCAATCCTCAAGCTCCGATTCAACCCGATTCATCCCTTGATTCTTCCTTGATGAAATTGATGTGTTTCTTGTGTTCTTGGGTGTATTCCCAGCCTTTCCTCCCCTGGTGTGCGCCCCAAGTGGTATTTATACCCTTTTGGAAGTCTAGTCAATTTGCTTTGTCATTTTTGGAGTTTTTAAGCACACGCACGGTCGTGCGCCCACGCACGGGCTACCCGTGCGCCATTTCGCATTAAACACCCGAGTCTTTGTAGCACGCACGGGTCATGCGCCCACGCACGGTCTACCCGTGCGCCATCCTAAAGAAAACATCCGATCTCAGGGCGCACACGGGTTACCCGTGCGCCACCCAAACGTCCGAATTTGCTTGCGGGGTCTTCAGAAGAGTTGTATCCCTCTCGCTTAGCTTTCCATAGCCACTTGAATCACCTTAATATCAATTTTGTAGAGAGAGTTATGGCCAAAATACTAAACCACCTGCGTCTTTGGAAATTCCATACGCGTTTGGATGTTCCTTGAGATAAATCTCCTTGTTGTTTGATCATCCATGCTTCTTTTGACACACGACTCATCACTATGACTCTAGACTCCACATAGTTGGCTTCCAATTGGGTGTAATCGCTCGATTCTTGATGATTCTAGGTAGTAATGCTCGTATTTGTCACAAAATCACTCCAAATATCGTTGAATTCCTACAAAACAAGCAAGCGTAATATCTTTTTCCACAAAGAGCGAATATATACCATTTCATACACGTTATTGCATGTTTAATCACCATTTTAGTCATAGTTATACCTCAAAATACATGCAAAACTCACACCTATCAAAATCCCCAAACTTAAATCGTTGGCCGTCCCGGTCAACGCTTTTAAAAACTAGACAAAACATAGCCGGAGTAATGAAAAGTAGGACGCACAACAACTACAAAAACTCGTATTGTTCGTCATAGGTGTCAAGCAAAGAATCAACCAAGCCTCAAATATCTAACATAAAGCACACATCAAATAAATCATGGTAAATGCTTTGAATCACTTCTCTCAAGATCAAGTGTATACTCTCATCTCACATGAATATAGGACGTGTTTACGCTCAATTCAATTCAATATTGCGGAATTACCATAAGCTTGCAAATCGTCTCATATCTCCGCCACTGGAATGTATGCAATTTGTGAATCAAAAAGGACTTTTTCTTTTGGTTATAATGAAGGCTCTTTGGTTAGGGTAGGAAAATATGGATAGAGTGACTCAAACTCGAGCGTATAGACCGATGAGCATATAAATCATCTACATTAAAGCTCAATATGCTACTAAATTCTTCTTTCATTTTCATCAACTCTTCTTATCTCTATCCGCTTTCTTTTGTAAACATTATCACCTCACATTACAATTCCTAGCCTCCAAGTTCATTCAATGAAAACTCACATCATAAAATCGATTTTTTTCCGACTCTTTTATGAATTTTCAACATTTCTTTTCTCCTCCTTTTCTTCCTCTTTTGTTCCCATCAACCAATTTTGCACAATTATCCAATTTTTCAATTCCAACTCATTCAACCTCATTCATTCCCTTTACTCAATGTTATACGCTCAAGTGTAGGGTAACAAATATATCAAGTTAAGGCTTGAATTGTTGCTATCAAGAAATTAGGCAATAGGCTCAAGTTGGCTAACTAGGGATTTCAATATCATCATTAGGTAAGCAAAAGGCTTGAAGGGCTAAAAAAAATGGCCTTTGATCATTTTCACACCGCATACAACATGTGACCTTGACGAGAGATACCGAGCAAGTTCTAGAATTCTAACAACATGAATGATACACTCAAATCAATCAACAAGATCGCATATGATGAAAGCGATAAAGGCTCAAAAGCTCACAGTGCTTGCAAATCGTAATTGAAAGCATCAAACCATGTTCTCAATATCCACATGCTCAATATCATCTATTCATGGCTCAATCACTCGTACTCAACACCCAATCCAAACAATACAAAATTTTCAAAATAGAGCACGAGAATCTCAATATTGGTCAACTCACTCTCTAAACTCTATTAAAGCAATAAACGTGCTAAAGTCAGAAACATGCTTCTAATGCAATGCAACCTAAAGTGCTCTACATGCAACTATATGAAAACACACAAAAATGCAAATTTTTTTTTAATCCACACATTTCATATAAAAATAATTATCTCTCCCCCAAACTTAAATGAAATTATATCGCACGTAAGAGAAGATGGAATTTCAATATAAAATCGTGTGGATTTACGATTCACCGTTGTGCGGGTGGTGGCCCTCCTCGCATCTCCTCATATCGCTAGGACTTCTTCCTTCAACCATCACTTCAAATTTTCTACCTTAATATTATCTCACCGAAGGACGACGGGCGTGCGCCTAGCAGACACGGTCACCCGTGCGTGATGCCGCATCTGAAGAACACTCGGGTTTTTTTACAAAAAAAAGAAAACAAACAAAAACAAAAATCACACCACAAACCGTTGGGTTGCCTCCCAACAAGTTCTATATTTAACGTCTTTAGCTTGACGCTTTGTTAATTTCGATTCGTACCACCTTTGAATGCATATATTAGTTGCTTTGGATCATGGTCAAGAACCGTTTTTCCATTGTTTGCATCTAGTAATGCATAATTGGGATTTCAAGCAAGTATTGAGTCCTGATATTGGAACATTTTGATCCGGGTTATGCCCATGTTGTCCGTGCGTGTACACATATTCCGTGCCCATCTCATTCTCGAATAGTTTTCTTATGACATCTTGCACGCTGCCGCACGTATACACATGGTTCTTGTGTTCCTTGTCCTGCTTTTGCTCCTTTTTGACACCACACACGGGCTGAAAGTGCATAGACACACATCCGTGTTTGGTTCCAAACTTTCTTGTTTTTTCGGGATCTTCGACTCCTCGTATTCAAACCACTCTTTTGATGAATGGCACTACATTGTTCCTTTGAGTTGGCTTCAGGTGCTTGAAAATTTACCTTTTGATATTGTCTACCAACATTGTAACTAATTGGCCCACTTGGGTCTCAAGATTTGCCAACCGTGTCAATTGTAGCTCCAACTTGTCCATCCTTGCATCTTGCATTGTGAAACGGCTCCTCGTATCACTCATGAATCCATTGGATTGATTTATGAATGAGGTGAGGGCTTCTTCTAAAGATGATTTTGCCTCTGCATTTGTAAACTCATTCATTACATTGGAGCTTGGTGAGGGTGGAATCATATTCTCCGTGTGAGCATATGAAAAATCTTCGTAATTAAGCCCAATTTGGATAATAGTACGTAGGAGTAGGATTATTCCAATAATCGTAAGAATTCCAGTTATTGAAATAATTGGCATTCTCCATCCGAAGCGTGTTCGTGCACTACCTATACCAACTCAAAGAAACAAATCAAACATTGTAGAGAGATAATTTACAAAAGAAAAATGAAATAAAATAAAAAAAAAAATGTCTAAATTAAAAATAATTCTATCTATCGCAATATTAGCACCAAAAATTATATTAGTCCCCGCAACGGCGCCAAAACTTGTTCGCCTTATTTTTTTAGCTTCACCGCAAGTGTACGGTGTTCGTTATCGAATAAGGTAGCAAGGTCGTATCCACGGAGACTAATAAATCAATAAAGCTAAGTATTGAGCCAAGATAGTTTTACTTTTATTTAGGCGATCAATATTTGATGGTTGTTGTTTTGCGATTAAGACAATTTAAATCACTAAAACACGAAAATAAGATAACACAAATGAAAGAAGTATCAAGATGATGAAATGGATTTCGAGTTAAGGTTTCGATTAATAATCCTCTTGTTGTCCGATTAAATCAAAGCCAAGGTTATTATCAATATTCCTATAAGACGATCACAAAGCTATTTTATCCTCCTCTCGAGATGCATATAAAATGTAGATTGAAATATCTATGCTAGCATCTCTACTCAACATAAGATGCACAACTCCCAAAAGCATCAAAGATCAAATGTCCTCACAATATTCGCAAACCTCTCGATTCATGCAAATATTCGTGTCAAGTACTTAAGATCTAATATTGAAACTCATCTCTCGAATTATGAATCAATATATCAAACAAGTTAAATCATTGGCCAAATGATAAAACAAGAATAAGCTCAAAGTACTCAAATAGGCTTCAAGACAATAACTTCAACTAAGATTAAAACATTCAACAAGAGTTCATTAATCTACTTCCAAAACCCGGAAATCACAAGATGTTTAGCTACCCATTACAAATAAACAACTCATAGACAAATTGTTCATATTCATAAGAAGCTAAAATGAAAGATTGAAGCACAAAGAATGAGAAAACTTAGGGAAATGGATAATCTCTCGATTAATCTTCAATCCTCAAGCTCCGATTCAACCCGATTCATCCCTTGATTCTTCCTTGATGAAATTGATGTGTTTTCTTGTGTTCTTGGGTGTATTCCCAGCCTTTCCTCCTCGGTGTGCGCCCCAAGAAGTGGTATTTATACCCTTTTGGAAGTCTAGGTCAATTTCTTTCATCATTTTTGGAGTTTTTCTGCAAAGCACGCACGGTCGTGCGCCCACGCACGGCTACCCGTGCGCCATTTCGTATTAAACACCCAGTCTCTCAGTAGCACGCACGGTCTACCCGTGCGCCATCCTAAAGAAAACATCCGAGTCAGAGGGCGCACGGTCGTGCGTCCACGCACGGTTACCCGTGCGCCACCCAAACGTCCGAATTTGCTTGCGGGTCTTCAAAGAGTTTTATCCCTCTCGCTTAGCTTTCCATAGCCACTTGAATCACCTCAATATCAATTTTGTAGAGAGAGTTATGGCCAAAATACTAAACCCCGCGGTCTTTGAAATTCCATACGCGTTTGGATGTTCCTTGAGATAAATCTCCTTGTTGTTTGATCATCCATGCTTCTTTTGACACACGACTCATCACTATGACTCTAGACTCCACATAGTTGGCTTCCAATTGGGTGTAATCGCCGATTCTTGATGATTCTAGGTAGCAATGCTCGTATTTGTCACAAAATCACTCCAAATATCGTTGAATTCCTACAAAACAAGCAAGCGTAATATCTTTTTCCACAAAGAGCGAATATATACCATTTCATACACGTTATTGCATGTTTAATCACCATTTTAGTCATATTTATACCTCAAAATACATGCAAAACTCACACCTATCGGAGGTGGGATATTTTGTTCGAGTGTTGGTTGAACTTGATTTAAATAATTCTCTTTAGAATTTATTATGGTTGAAAGAGTGGGGCATTGCTTGTTGTTTTGATCGCTTATGAGAATTTTCCGGATTTTTCACCTAATTGTCGGATTGTTGGGTATTGTATTACAAATTATCGCTATCAAGATGCTATAAAAAATTGAAAATGTTCAAACCGATAAGAGTCCTGTTCGTGGACGATTGGTCATTAGGATGGGAATCGTGGTAGGATTTCGCTAACAAGTAATGAAGTATAGGTCCCAAGGGGTGTGAGTGTTAAGTTTCAGAAGGGGATTGAATAAACTTAACCAATTTTTCTATTTTGATCTTACTTTAGAGTTTTTACACAAGTAAACAACTTAGTCCTTAAGGACAACTAGGTTCAACCTCAAGAGGAGAGTTAACCACTCAAATGGACTCGAGTTAGCTGTTGATAGTGTAACTCAGCTGAGTGAAGTGAGCTCTTTTAAAAATATAGGTTATTGGTTTTTACAATGGAAGGCTTACACCATTTCTGTAAAATGGTTTTACAACACTTATTTTAGTTTAAGTTATTATCAGTTGAGTCAAGAAAATATAAATTAGCAGAATAAAATGTGCGAATTAAAGTGCTGAAAATAAAAAGACGCAAGGCAATTTTATAGTGGTTCAAGATGGGGTAATTCCTCTACTCCACTCTTCGCAACTCCCCGGAGGTAATCCACTAATACAACAGTTGTTACAAAATGGATACAACAGTCCAAGTAGGCATTGATCACACAATTGGCTCTACTCCGGGACTCGGCTTCTTCGTAAGGTAGCCGCACTACTTCAGCCTTCTTTAGACCTTCCGGACTTCACCTCGCCTCCGATGGATTGAACAATTCGTAACTTGAACCTCACTGCATTTCCTTCACTTCGTGTATGTGCACACCCCATTCGTTCTTGAAAATATGTTTTTTCTCTTCAACAGGTTGAAGCATTTCTTCCTTCACTGAGTGTGTTGAACAGATTTAATTCAAAATTAGGCTTCAGGATTAGAATGAATAGCTTGAGAGTGTTTTGCTTGTTTTGCTCAGATTGCTTGTGTATCTTGTATGCACTTGGTACTCTCTCACAAATATTCCTTAGCCTTTTATAGTGATAGTTTGAAAGGGTGTCCGTTGAAGATAGAGTTATTTTTCAAATTTTACTTCTTGATCATTGTCTTGTATTGTTGTGCAACATTTGATATTGACCCTTCCTTAATTTAATCTTCTGCAGGCTGCCTGAAAGTCTGCAGGTTTTTTGCGAACATTTCATTGGTTCCCAGCTACTTGCACTCTTTCAGCAAGACATCTTTAAGGTTGTAGGTCCGCCTTTACCATTTTGGGTAAGTCTTTGACTTTTCATTCCAAAAGACTTCTTCAGCTTTCTTCGAGTCCTTTAGCTGTTTTATCCCTTTATTGAGTCTTCTCTATTCATTTGGAATAACTCAATTGTTAGTCTACTGACAGACACAATTAATTTACTTGACTGATATTTTTCTTCGATACTCAATTGCGACTCAGCTGATTCTTCACTGCATCCTTTAGTCAACTTATGTGATCTTCAACTTGGTTGCTTCTTTGCTGAGCTTATATTTCTTATCAATTACATAGTTGAATTACAACAGAAAATGGGGTGTCAACTTTCTAAACTAAGTTTTACATGCATCATTAAAATCTATACAAATAAATTTCCCAAAACTTTTTCTCCTTTTTGATGATGCCAAAACTTATATAAAAAACACAGCATAAAAGTGCTTGAAAAGAATGATTGTAAGAATGTGATATTTTATTGAGTATAATTCTACACTTACATGTACTTACAAAGATTTATGTATATTTACAAGTATTGTAATGATCTTCAACGCCTCTCACGCTTCCTTTTTTTTCCTTATCATCATCTACGCTGCGCGATCTTCATCTTTTTTTTCCTCTTCCTCTTCTCTCGCTTCTATTCTCTTCTTTCTGTCATAGTCTATTCTCAATCTCTCATTGTATTCTCTTTCCTGCCTCACATTGTTTCTTCATATTTTCTTTAAAGTTCACATGTGCGAGAAAGCGGCTTCTTTATTTTTGAGTTCTTTGTAGCCAAACCAAAAGATTCGGTGTCCTTTTTATCGGGGTCAACATACATGATTTTCTTAGGTCTTCTTGGTGGAGAGCTTTTGCCTCTCCTACCGGACATATTGAATCCCTTCTTTTTCCTTAGCAGGTCACCGCTTTGGGAGTTTGACGATGAGCCCAAAGTCTCCGACTCTTTGAAGATTGAGTCGATTGATTCTTGGCTAACTCTACAACAACAAGTTCTTTTTCCCGAGTAATCCCGTGCCTTTTTAGGGCCATCCCCTTGAAATATCCTTCTGATCAAAGAGTTTCATACTCTTCGGTCGATCTTTTCACTAAATTACTTGGGGATTGGATTCTTCACTTGTTTCCCCGGAGCTTTCTGTTTTGCGATCGCCAAACTTGGCTTTGAGACCTTCAACTTTGTCATGCGGCCTTCATTCAAGATTTTCTATTTCAGCTTGATGTTTCTTGAAGGCAAGCTCAACTTTTTCTTCAACTGACGATTCTTGTGGCAGCTGAAAGCAGAGAGAACTGGTGGATGAGCCTTTAGGAGTGTTGAAAATGATTTTCATGGGGGGTTTTCAGTTGTATCTTCTCCCTTTTTGTCATCATCACCTTTTATGAGAGAGAGATTTGGAGTCTACTGAAGAATAGAGTCGAGTTTCTTGTGTGTAATGGAGTTTGATATTTTTTGCTCAGAGCGGAGTGCATGCAGCTCTGCCTTCATATATAACATCTCAGCTCGCAGAGAGGTCTCGATATGTTGCATGTCCTTTTTGAATTGCAGCTTGAGCAACTCCATATCCTTCATGTGGATTCGTTCCATTCAATCAATGTTGTCCATTTGCCTCTATTGAAATTGAACCTGTTCACCACACCAAACCACTAGTTTTGAGAATAGTGATTTGCAGTAGCCAACATGTTCCCTAAGAAGTGCCTTAGTCTGTGTAGTCCATTCTCGAATTCGCAGCACTAGTCTTCTTATATCCCTGGATATCATGGCATCATTATTATCAATCATCTGGTTTAATGCAGCAAAGCATCATCCCATTGACTCCATTTCCTCACACATAGCTCGGAAGGCCTTTCAGAAGTAGGTCGTGAAGGATCCTTAGGTAGGAGTGATTCAAAATAATGGCCAAATGGGACAATTTGCAAGTCGTCAGAGCAATTGAATTCACCGGATCTATTTCAACATGAAATCTGGCAACTTCCTCCGAAGTATCAGCTTCAAGGGGAACTTCATCAACAAATGGGAACTCCAATTCGTAAATGCCAATAGGTACTGATGAAGGTCCCACTCCTCCTTTGGGAGCATTTTTCTCATTACCCTGGCTAGCAGCTCTTTGTGCATCACTGTTTGAGCGTCATCGGTAGTCGCAGCTGTGAAAGCCTCCTTAGCCGATCGAGCCTAAGTTATCTTAATGACTTCATTGACAACAACCGAAACATCCTTCTGAGGAATCCGAGCCTTAGTTGACTTAGCAACATAATGGGCAGGTGATGGAACCATGGAGTGGTCCATCAACCAAAACAAATCTTTTGGAGGCTATCAAACGGGCCTCCTTCATTTGGGATTCCACCCTGTCTTCTAGATCGGACTCACCGGGTTATCATAGTCTTCAAAATGCGAGGAAGTCGTAGTCTAAGTCATGTAAAGCTTCAATTTCAACAGGCTATTAGTTGACTCGGATTTGGGCGGTTTGGGAAGAGCCTCGTGGAATGCTTATATTTCCGAAGTCTCAACCTCCATAGGGTCTTCAGTTACCTTAGCAGCACTTTCAACCGTTGCAAGGCCTTCAACGATCCTTTCTGCAGATTTAACTGCAGTTGGGTCTTCGATGTTGGCATCCTTCGAGGTCTCAACCTCTAGGGTTGCACTTTTAAGACCAGTAGTCTCAATCGCCATGGTCCTCCCCGCGTCCATCATGTGCCTCGATGGCGGAATTTGGACATCTCAGAATTTTGGCCTTCATCTTTGTTAACTCTCACCAAAACAAGATAACTATTTCAACTTCATTGGTAACACAACGTCTTCAGTAGACTCACCATCGCCTCCTAACACCAAATTTTATTTGTCTCCTGCAGCCTCCTCCAACCTGCTTGTAGTGTGATCAACTTCCCCCTCAGCTGGCTCACCAACTGATTCACGGGCAATGCGGTCACCGTCACCGGAGAGACTTGGTTGTTTTACTTGAATGTTCACCAATTGGGCGCTTGTCTCAACAACTTGATGAGGCATGTGTAACGATCAAGGGGCTATCCCAAACGGGCTCTTTCCTTAACTTTTTTTTCTCTTAAGGCTTTCCATCTCGTCGTCACTCATGAACTTCCCACTTACTCGAAAGTGGGTTTCATGCCTTCCCCACACTCGAACCTAGGACCTCCAAAGGCTAAAGTCCCAAGTTCTAAGAGTGTGAGTACCACTTCGAATGTGGGGAAAGGCATGAAACCCACTTCCAGGGTGAGAAGACATGAGTGGCGGCGATGGAAAGTCCAAAGGGAAACGTTAATGAAGGAAAGCCCAAAGGGAAAAAGCCTAGGAAAGAAAGCCCATTTGAGATAGCCCCTGGTCGTTATAAAATGATTTCACTACAACCAATCGATATGTGAACACGCTATACTTATACGTAAACTTTTTTAATACGAATCGCTTTACTACTTTTTCTAACTTCCATTATTATATTGTTAATGATTATTATTGACATTATAATTCAAGTTGTTTTAAGGATTATTGGGATATCAAGAATTCAACATTAATCAAATTAGGGTGTCAATTCGAGTTGGGTTCGGTACGCTGGTCCGGGTTCGTGGGTTCGTGAGTCGACTACCTCAACCCTGGATCCAACCCATTTAATTATTCGTGTCGAGAAGTGGGACTGAATCCAACCCTTTTGATTTTTGGGTAACCTGGACCCAAACCTACTGAATTCGTTTATTCATTAACCAATTTATATGTTTTTTTTTGTAAAGTGTGTCGTGAAAGTGTAACTGTGTCTATAAAGCCATATTTCATGCTTTTACTTGCTGAAATTTCCATTGTGACAAGATCATGAATTAATGATTGCCAAGAAAGTAGGAACTATGATACTAAAAATCAAAAATCCAAAATACCATTCCATGTAATTGTGTAGTAAAATAGATTTTTACTACAAATTAACTTAGGCATGAAGATTTCTCAAAAGTTATCTTGTCATCTTAAAATCCAAAATGAACCACCACCATAAGAATATATTAAAAATTGATTTCATTTATATTATATACCAAACTAGAACAAGATTGACATCTTCAACCACATGACATCTTAAGCCACTTCTTCAAAAAGTAACTCAGATCGAGATATTTTTGCATTAAGAAAATAAGATAAATCCAATGAGAAAGATAATTTCTACATAAAAAAATAAGTTAACAAAAACTCTAATCACTTACCTTTTTTCCGAACAACCACCCATGCAACATATCAAAGCTTCAAAGAACTTCAGTGTCATTGAACTACGATATTGGTCAAGTATTCTACCACCAAGGCTAAAAGCGATTCGGATACTCTTGTTGAAACATGAACAAAAATAATATCCATAGCTAATCTAGCTAGGTCCGGATATCTATATGCTTCCGAGCTCCAAAATTCAAGCACATCAAATGGAGATTTTATTTTAGTTCTTTGCTCATCTAGGTACATTTGTAATTGGGTCTTTTGAACACTACCAAAGAACTCAAAACCTTCAAATTCATCAAATTCATGTTATCATAACCAAGATAAAAAAATGAATTTGATAGAGACAATGAAATGATAAAATAAAAATGCATATTCTAATGTATTTTTATTGATATTAAAAAGTCTACGATCTTACCTTAAAAATATTTGGGACTTCTTTGTCCTAAATATGAGAATTGACCTCATTACTACGTGAAGACGAAGACGATGCTCTCGAATTAGAAGTGTTTCCTTCACTTTCAATAATTCTTGTGACCCAACACCATAAATCTTTCCATAGCTAAACTCAAGAAACTCAAACTTGTATCAAGATGAAATATCACGTAAATAGCTAACAAGATGTTAAACTCGCACCAATATTGTTAAATTTAACAAACATCCGATCCGCTATCCGCCTCATAAAAAGGTTAGGACTCTTGGACTCCTCAATTAACTTCAACTCTATTAGAAAAATATGAGGAAAATACAAGTTTGTTGTTGGAGAAGGAGATCCAAAAAACGAGTTAGTGGCATTGTAAAAAACTTGAAGGAAGTCACAATTTTTTTAACCCTTTCCCACTCTTTGAAGTTGGACAACTTTGAAAATTTGAATCACTTAATTGGAGGTGGCAAAATGCAAGACGATAGTAAAGAGCACTTGCAAGCATCTTATACGTATAATTCCACCTAGTTGGAACATCTTGTACCAAAGCTTTCTTGGAATCTAGAGAAGTTTGTGAAATACAATGAAATGAACTTTTGTGTTCTTCCCGAGACCCATCAATATATTTCACACATTCTCGAATTTTATCAATCGCAACATCGATTTCTTTTAGACCATCTTGCACAATCGTTGAGGATATGCGCACAACAATGGACATGAAACAATTTGCCTTCATGCAACAATGCATTCTTTAATTTTAGTTGAGTTTAAAATATCCCGACACAAACGTCATTGGCACTAACATTATCCAAAGTGATGGAAAACAACTTCCTTTCAATACCCCATTCACAAACCAAGATATAAATCTTTTCACTAAAGTAGACCCATTATGCGGAGGAGGCATATATGAAAAATTCAAAATTCTTTTTTTGCAAAGACCCATTTTTTTTATCCATATAATGTCTTTGTTAAACTCAAGTACCCATCTCATGTCACAATAAAGTCCATGCATCTGAAGTTAAACATATTCTACTTGGGGATGCATGTAACTCAACACGTAGTTTATCAATTTGAGAAATATGTATCTTTCTAATGTCAGGCCTTGTAGTGTTCCTAGTAAAACCAGAAACTTGTGGTTCCAAGAACATGAAGATGTTTCGAATCCCTTCATATTCCACAAATTTAAATGGTAAATCATGTCTGATGATTGCATGCACCCCTTATCTTGATTAAATTGTGGGTTTCTTGGTGTCAAACATCCAGACTGGTCTAAAGCAATCATGTATTGTCCAATATTTTTTGTTGTCATTTTCGAACATCTTTTTATATGACGGTGCAAATTACTTGTTCCTTGCTTGCTATCAGCTGAATATATATGACCGCACATTTTGCATTGACATTGGATACTTTCATTTGGTTTGATTGGGAGGATGGAAAAATGTTTCCAAACTTCAGATGTGAGCTTACATTTTTTCTTTGTCCTCCTCCTACGTTCTTTTCATTTGATTCACCTCCAATTGTTTCTTCGGATGAATCATCACTCTCAACTTTAACATCTATTGGAATTTCTGGAATTGTATTGCTTGCTTCATTAATTGACCTACAACTCAATTTTAAACAGATTCAGTCACCCACAACTAATCGATACAAATAAATCATCAATTTAAACATCTATTGAAATATTTTTGTGCATAAATTATGTCACTCATAACTAACACTATTTTCATAATTTACAGAGCACTTTATGACTAAATAAGAAACACAATACCACAATATGAGTGTAAACACAATCTATAATAGGATCAAAATATCAAATAGACCAAACTAAATCTTAGACAAATGTTTCCAAAATACTACCAGAATAAAGTATACTATCTTTTTACAAATTGCAGCGTGCTAAGGAAACAAGAAGTATATGAGATCTTTTTACAAACTCCAACACACTAAGGAAGCTATATGTTTTTTTACATTTTACCTTAAAACACAAATCTATATCATTATTAGCATCTTGAACAGACTACATAGCATAGAGTATCAAACCACAGCTGAATAGTAGATTACATCTACAGATCTACTTGTAAATAACATCCTCAACAGAGTATCAAAAGACGACATGGAAAATGAAGTCGGGATGGAAGTAATTTGAGTTTCCCTGTTTCTAAAGATGACAGAGTATCGTAAAACACGTTTCTACATTGTTTAACCCAAATTGGGATGGAAGTAATACCTGGAGAATCAAATCGATTCAATGCACAAAACTGACCCATACCCATTAATTTCATGTTAGGTTCGTGTCGGTCCGAATTGACACCCTTAAATCAAATACGCTTCGTTGGTGCTATGTTTTGGTATGAGGAGAGGTCATCTCGCCACCGTAGAGCTCACAATCCTAAAAATTATTTATGTTATATGCAAGAAAAATCCAACTTCCTACTTTAAAACATATCCCTTAAGAATTGCAAGAATTGTTATATGGAAATACCAATAAGAGCAAAAAAATTCGTCAAAATATAAGTTCGTAAAACATGTTTTGTTTCACTTCAATGGGGAAAAGATTGATTCACAAATAAATCAAGGTAGTTATCCTCCTGTTTTCAAGCTTCATGAACAAAACTATCAATTGATTATAAGTTTGCTTCCATCGAATGGTGCAACTCCTAAGTTTTGTGCGCTTATATATTTACTTGATCGAAAATAAAATTGCAAACCGCATTGCAGCTTGTAGGTAAATTATTTATTATAAAAAAAATTAGTTTTGTTTTGAACATTTAATTATTTATGTAATTCATCGTCCTTTATATTTTAAATTAATAATTTTATTTATAGACACGGTCTAGATTGTAATGACCTTCATGCTGAAATTCTAGCCGATTTGAAGTTCATGTTAGACATTTAAATAATATTTTGGTCAAATTGTTTCGGATGGAAAATGACAAAATGGGGCAAGGAGGCACATCATATGTCAAGTTAAGGTTGATTGGTAGACGAAATGGGGATGCAAGAAGATATAATATTCCAACAACACAGTCATGGCACCTTTAGGCCATTGAAGGCGGTCGCTTAGGGCCCCAAAATTAGT
The DNA here is from genome assembly GCA_016081115.2 of Rehmannia glutinosa. Lineage (NCBI taxonomy): Eukaryota > Viridiplantae > Streptophyta > Magnoliopsida > Lamiales > Orobanchaceae > Rehmannia > Rehmannia glutinosa. Next base: position 334,427 of record JABTTQ020000882.1, on the reverse strand, counting down.
GAACATGTGTCTAAAGCCCCTAATTTAGTGAATTTAATAGTCTAAATAGTTTAGTTGGTTATATATATATATGTATTCAACATTGAAATTGAAAGTTCAATATTAATGTTTAACAGAACTCGCATAGATGTCACAAGGTAGTGGGATTTTCTTCGATTGTTATTATCAATTTAAGTAATATAATATTTCATATTATAACAACATTGATTATTTTTGACATAGTGACACCACTAATTAGCTTGCATTTATATTACTAAATTCACTAATTGTTTGAGCTGTTGAGACACATTATACTCATCGGGCAAGATACTCTATGTCTCGGTAAAGTTTGTATTTCTATCATCCTCACAATTAAGCTTTTGTTTTAAGAATATTGTTAGTTATGAGTAACGACGCGTGATTCTCATTATTTCAATTTATCGGGTTGCATTGTATCATCACTTTTTTGTTTGATTTTTTATTTATATATTTGCTCATTATTTTTTTTTATTTTAGCTTCTTTAATTTATAGTGGTAGAATATATGAAACAGAAAGTATGAATTTGTTTTTGAACAAAAAAAAAAGGAATTGGTAGATTAATTCAATATAAAAAGTTTGAGGTTGCAAAATTAAAATAAGAATTAATGATAGATTAAAGTATCCTACTAAAGTTTTGTTTAATGCCCCTACATCCCTAGACACGGCTCTGCAACAAAATTTGAAGTTGATGCTTTGGTTGTCGGCGATTTTGATCAAATGATGGGTGACATAGACATTTTAGTTGAGACGCAAATAGAACATCTTAAGCGTATAAATGAACTAAATGCGGTATATTTCGGACTTCCGTATCCTCTGTTATTTCCATAAGGTGAAGATTGATACAAAGAAGATATTCCTTTTATTGATTCAAGAGCTAGAACTCTAGGGCGAAAAAAAGTGAGTATAAGAGAACTTTTTGCGTATAGGATGCATGAAAGGGATTTCGAGTCTACAGCAATTTTATCATGTGTTGTCGTTGATGCATACACTTTGTGATGGAGTTTGCAAGGTTGAATTAGAATGCATCAAGCAATTGTGTTGTGAGATGTATAAATGGCTACATGATGCCCTACTACGTGGTGGAACCGATGTGTCTACTCAACAAAAGAGAATTATAGTGCCTTCGTCTTTTATTTGGGGGGCGAAGATATATGATCCAGGACTATCAAGATGCCATGGTTATATGTAAATGGGCTAGTTATCCCAATTTATTTATTACTTTCACATGTAATCCGAATTTGCCGTAAATTGTGAGTTTTGTCGATAAGCATGGATTGTAGCCTCAAGATCGCCCATATATTGTGTGTAGAGTATTTAAAGTTAAATTGGATGGACTGATCCATGATCTTCGGAAAAATGAGATTTTTGGGAATGTCGCAGGTGCCTTTTTTATTTTTTTAAAAATTGGTAAACAAATATTTAATATTAAGAAAAACTATTTGTGTTGATTAAGACAAATATAAGTTAACAAATGTTTTTTTACAGCATTACTACCCCAATTGCAATGCGCGATGCACGAATATTATATTAAGTAAATGTGTTTAATATTTTAGTTATTTTAATTAATTAAATGTAAAGATAAATATGGATGAAAACTATAAAATATGAATAGACGAAATTATCGAGACATGACAAAAATTATGTAAATACACACTAACAAAACTTATTAGATAAAAAACACACCAACAAATAGTGTTGGCATAGAAAACCCCGATACTCAAATAATATAACAAAATAAAAAAATAAAAAATAATTTTTATAGTGAGTTAATGAGGAATTTCATCTAAATGCATTTTCTTATTATATACAACACCATCATTAAGTGTATCATGAGAATCTTCATCATTCGTTAAATTAATAGTTTCCCATATTTCGTAATGTTGTATTTGATGCCCAAAAAAAAATCGAATTTATTATTTATTATTTGGAAAGAATATGTGATTATATTGGGAATAATGACTAAAAATATCATATCATGTGTGATAACATACAAAGAATAAATTGATGACGACTTTTCATATAACTTTCTTCACTCCACTTTTATTACCAACATTGTCAAAAATATATATCAATAAAATTTTAATTATAAAAGTACCAAATAATAACAACAACAAAAACAATAGAATACTAACATTATAAAAAAAAACAATCAATCTGAAAAACTGCAACAAATTAGAAAAAACATTACTGAAAAGATTAAAACTTACTTTAAAAAATAAAATATACATACCATTTGTGATATCAAATAAAGAAGAAATTGATGTCCGATATAATATTTTCTTCATAGAACCTTCAACAATACATTAAAAGAACACGCGTAAAATTTGACCGAATTGATTAAAATTAATTATCATATTTATACCATTAAAAGAGTAAAAAAAAGAGTAATATTGGCATGACATATCCTTAACTAAATCCATACTTTTTGGTAGATATAATTAATACTTATACAACAAAATTAATTGGTTAGAAGCCCAATATAATCAAGCAAATACCTCAATAAGAACTACAAATTCCTTTAGGAGCCCGTTATAACCTATTGTACTTTACAAAAAAGATATCGAAATTAACAAAAACAAAAACAAAGCAAAACTAGAAAAATGAATCAAATTTTATGCGGCCCTAAAGTGTCCGCTAAATGCATTTCCACAAAACATTACATGCACCGCTTTCAAGTTATAGCTATCTCCCATTGTTTATTTCAAATGAGTATTTTTTTTTATTTTTTCCCGATTGTTTTCCCGAACTTTTATTTACTTCTGGGACGAAAAGGAACCAAAAATTCGATCTATATTTATTTCTACAGAATCAATTCCTACCGATTGAATGGTTTCTAGATAATGCTTTTGTTTTTTTTTCATATTTATTTTGTTATAATTATAAATATTTCGAAATGATGAATGGACTACCAAATGTCATATTTATATAATTACCTATAAATTCCGAATTTTAACCATAATTGTATTTTCTCAACATTTTTTGTCTATATACCCTCACTTTGAAATTTTAGAAAGGAAACATAAAAATTTTAAAATGGTATTTGTTTCTATAAGATATGGTTTGATTTTCTTAGTGTTATAATTTTTTTTTTTTTTGTCACAACAACATAGTTAAAAACCCTAAAAAAAAAATGGGGACCTAAAGAAACGAATCATTAATATACTTGTTTAAGTTCTTTTGCATAGAGGCATTACATATATGTATGCTTGGAGAAAAAAAACTAATAAATGTTAGGTATGTATATTTTCCCTGTGAGTTACGAGAGAACATATTTTGTAGTTATTTTCCTGAGTTTGATTTTGTATTTTTTTTTAACGTATGTGTATTTTTCTTTGGAGAACGATTACAAAAAAAAAAAGAAAAAAACAGGTATATGTATGTTTATATATATGTTCTGGAATTTTTACTTGTAGAATGTAGAATGATTTCTTATTACTGCTTATATTCTAAAGATTTTGATTGTTTTATATTTAATTTGCATGTTCGATCAACCTAGTTTTTCAATTATAGAGAAACTTAATTATGTTGTTCTTTTGTTATGTTGGTATGCCAACTTATTAAGGTAATTTGATGATCTTATATTTAATAATATTCGACAAAGTAAATCTAAACTTGTGAATGGAGAAATTAACGGATGAAGGTAGGAAAACTATCAATTTTGTAGGTAAATCAATAATGGAACTTCAATCATATTCGGACCATATAACAAACTTTTTTGGTATTCAAAGTCAACAATTTAATTCCTTTTGATAAATATGCTCTTATTAAAAGGTTATTATATGTTGTGTTATTGGAATCATGTTCATTTTATGATGATTTTGGGTAATATAAGTTGTATATATGTAACACTCGGTGAAGAGGGGAAAGTGAAGTGAAAGAACTAAGATTAGCACATAAACAGAAAAGAAGAAATTATGTAGTGTGTAAGATTCACCAGAACGTGTTGATTAGCATATAAAGTGAATGAAGTACTTTTCATGTTGGTATATTACAATTGGCTAATAGTTAATTTCGACAATGACAGACAGAAAAAAATTACTTGCTGAAGATGGACAAATCAAGATTTTTGATTTTGGACGTGAAATGCCAATGCAAGATAGATGGGTAAGTACATTTCTCTTAGTTGTACATTTTAATTTTTACTATAAGAACTGGTTTGAGGTTCACATATTTTATATTTTCCTAGATCATAGGTAAATAAATTGAATCATTTTTCTGATACAAGTTTATTTTATCATAGACTTGGAAAAGATAATTTTCAGATTTATATTATCTTTGATAAGATATGGTAACATTAATCACATCCTTATTCTCGGTTTTTATAATTCGATATTTTTATATATGATTTTCACATAGTTCCCATTCACAAACACAAACACACATGGAAGCTATCAAAATGAGAAAATTGAGAAAATAAGAAATGCTCACATAAAATACATCAATCAATTTGTTTACAAAACATATTAATTCATAATATTGTTTAATAATTATTCATATTCTCGACTACCAACTTCAATTAAGGGAGCTAAGCTAATGGGAACAAATTAATTTGACCATCGGTAATAAGTTATATAATTATTTTTTATTACTTAAAACATAATTAATTTTTTATTTCATCATATGTTTTATTGTTTATGAAATTATTTATTAACGATAAAATAGAGGGAACCTAATCTATTGGCATTTCACATACTCGATAGTCTTTTTTGTGATCGTCATATTATTTGTACTTAAACAAATCTGCCGTTATGCGTCCTATGTCAACTGGTTGATTTTTTTGAATCATTGCTCTTCTCTTTTGCTTTTATGAACCTCGATCGAAACTTGAATCCTAATTAATAAAAAATAGAGTAAAGAATTAAATAAAAATCCATAATATACAAAAGGAAACATAGAGTTTAAAGATCATACCTCTTGTATTATAATCTTTTCATGAATCCTGGTACCCTAAGGAAAAAACAGAAAAAAATAAGATAGCAACTTTATTTAAACTCGTAAAAGATGACTCGATAGAGAAAAATAACTAAACATACCTCTCAGAATGAATGTTGCATCTTACACCTGAAAATATTTGAGCTATTGGCATATGCAGTACAATGTAGACACTCGAGCATCACAATCTTGTTGCCAATACATTTTTGTCGTATTAAGGTCCTTGCACAATCAAATAATGGATCCATTCTCGACTTGTTTGGTTAATACATAAAAGCAGGGTTCTAGTGTGTCTTTTGAATGGTGATGGAGCATATTTATAATAGAGGTTATAAGTCCCAAACAAAAAAGGGGGCCTATAAAATATTTTCATCTCGCCCAATATTTTGTATTTAATTACTTGGGTATTTGTTTTGTTAGTTTGAACTCGCAATTATTCCAATTTCAAATTTTGAATTGACATTTGCCCAAGACATTGAAATCGCGTAATTAATGAATTGAATTAATTTTATAATTATTAGTTGTAACCACTTCATATACAATAAGTACATTTAGTTTATCATATAATGCTCATTACAAAAATGAAGAGTTTCATCGTAAATCTAAAACAAAAATAAAAAAGATAACAATATACATTTTGTAATAATCAACCTTACTTTCCATATTTGGAAAGTGCATTTTAAGGAAATTGCCGAAATAGAGACTATCTTATTTTTTATATATTATATATATACAATGTGGAGTTTCAAAAAGAGGTATTCCACATTTCATATATTACTTTTCCTATCTAAAGAAGATAAATTCCTAACAACAGATGCAATCGACTATATCATTTCCGTTGAGATACCTGATGAAACTAAGATCCATTTTATATGTTGCAGCTCGTGATTTTATGATTTCTAGTCCATATGGTGATGACAGGAGAAATTCTCCGTGCATGTTGGATGGTCGCTTGCTCAATCATTTTCCTAAAGTACGTTAATCGGACTTCACTGGCGGTGATGGTTATCCAATTTACAATGGGAGAACAATACTTAAGAATGGAATTCATTTTGACAATATATATATTGTTCCACGTAAGAGATACTTATTAACTCGATACGGAGCACATATGAATTTTGAGTGGTGTAATCAATCAAGAGCGATCAAGTATTTGTTCAAGTACATAAACAAAGAAAACGATCATGTAACTGCATCGTTTTAGCAAAGCTCAAATGATGATGATTTTGGAAAAAATGTTGACAGGTTAATTTGTACTATGATTGTAGATACATTTCCTCATTTGAAGATGCTTGGAGGATATTTGAATTTGAAATGCAATATAGAGATCCCTAGGTAGAGCACCTAAGTTTCCATCTTCCAAATGAACAGAATGTCATTTTTTCTGATTCTGATAATGTTGACACCATCTTGGACAGAAAAATAATTAATCAGAGTATGTTTTTGACATGTATGGAAGCTAATAAGAAATATCCAGAAGCAAGAGAGTTAACTTATGCTGAACTCCATAGAAATTTGTTTGGAAATCAAATTAGCGGGAATGGACGCCGAGGAAAAATGTTTTTGCAATTGGGCGCATATGTTTTGTTCCTCCGAGTTGTGGGGGTCTATACTATGTGAGATATCTTCTAAACATAGTTTGTGGTGCCACGTGCTATGATGATCCGTGGTCAATTAATGGAGTACAATACCGCACTTTTCGAGATGGTTGCTATGAATTAGGATTGTTAAATGATGACAAGAAATACATTGATGAGATCATTGAGGCAAACGAATGGGCATCAAATGTGCATCAACACAATCTATGAGAGTCCTTTTTGCTACGCTTTTATCATCTGAATGTATGAGCCGGATTGAAATAGTTTAGAATCATATTGGACTTATCTATCTGATGATATTTTATATGATCAACACAATTTATTTTAATATCAAGGTACGCATCCATTAACACACACACACACATATATATATATATAGATTTATATATATATATTCATTGTGTTGTCTGTTTTATTTATTTTTTTAATTGTAAACTTGCAATTACACGACAATGATATCAAGAGTCATGCCCTTGTGGAAATTGAGAAGATATTGCGGGGTTATTGTGAAATCAATTTTTCCATTTCTCAAGTAATAAGTTAATACACGCCGAGATGTGTCATGATCGATTAAGTTTAATCAAGAACACGAAGAGCTTCGTAACTTAAATATTGAGCAACGTCGTGTTTACGTTACCATCATCAATTCAAGAAATACTAAATTCGGATATTGGAAGAATCCTTTTCATATACGGATATGGAGGAATCAGAAAGACATTCATATGGAAGACTTATCTCTTGGGTTGCAATCAAAAGGAAGTATCATATTAAATATGGAATCCAGCCGGTATATCATCTATCATGTTGCTTTAGTCGCATGATCACAAGCATTCTAAGTTTGTACGCCCATTCAAACCGAACGAAGAGTCAAATTGCAATATAAAACTAGGGAGTCCTCTTGCTGAGCTTATAATCAGGACGAAGCTTATAATTTGGGATGAAGCTCCAATGATGCATAAGTATTGTGTTGAAACTTTGGACAAAACTATGGAGGACATCATGAAAGAAATCGATATGATGCGAAAAGATATCCCTTTTGGGGGCAAGATAGTTGTGTTTGGAGACGATTTTCGTCAGATATTATATGTTATCCCTAAAGACAATAGAGAATATATCGTTTATGCCACTATAAATTCATCATATTTGTGGCGAGATTGTACAGTTTTGAGATTGACCAGAAACATGAGATTAGAAATACGGAGTCCGGTGAGAGTTGTGAAGATTTGAACAATTTGGGGACTGGATTGCAAAGATTGTGGATGGAAAAATTGGGCAATCAAATGATGGGTATGATACAATTTGATACTCCCGATGAGTTTTTACTGAAAGATTATACGATCCGATTGCAGTGATTGTGAAGAGCACATATCCGTTTGTTTGGGAGTAATGTTGTTGACACGTCATATTTTGAACAAAGATCCATATTGTCTCTCACTCTTGATGTCGTCCAATCTGTGAACAAATATATGGATGGGATGAATAAAGGAAGAATGTATCCGAGTTCTGATACCACATGCCATTCTGATAGAAATGTTGATCTCTTGAATGATGTTCATACACCTGAATTTTTAAATGGAATTAAATGTTCTGGAGTTCTCAATCATGAGTTGCATTTGAAGGTTGGAACTCATGTTATGTTACTAATAACATAAATCATTCTCTGAGATTATGCAATGGCACCAGATTGATTGTTATAGTAACCATATTCTAGAAGGACAAGTTCTTACCAGAGACAACCTTGGTCGTAAAGTCTTTATTTCAAAAATGTCATTAACACTTTCTGATCTAAGACTTCCATTCAAGTTTCAACGACGACAATTTTCACTAATGGTGCCATATGCAAGTCACAGTCAATCTTTGTCTAATGTTGAGCTACTTTTGAAAAAAGTTGTTTTTAGCCACGACCAGTTGTATGTTGCTTTTATCCAGAGTATCAAATCCAAATGGCTTTAAAATTTTGATTTGTAATAGTGATAGTAACGAGCCTACAAGATCAACAACCAATGTTGTATTTAAAGAAGTTTTTCCAAATTTATAAAATATATTTTCCCTAATGTATAGTTGTATTATTAAATTCCTATTTTATTTAATAATGAGAGTTTTTAATTCTTTATTCGTTATTACATTTTTTTAGTTTAATTTAATTATTTTTTATTTATTCTATTCATTTGAAAATCAAAACATAATATAAAAAAATTGCTTAATACTGTAATACACACCCTCCGCGCGATACCCTTGCATCGCACACATCCAATGGCCATGCCAGCAACAACAGCTTCAGCAAAATCACTTCTCAAAAAGCTGCTTTTCCATTCTTCATCCATAACGGTGCCAAAAATATCTCCCCATCGATTTTCTGTTTCCACTACGACCAAAGCAACTTACGCTACTCTCAGAAACAAAAATAAAAGCGAACCAAATCAGAAGCAGAAGCAGAAGCAGAGGGCAGAGTTGTTAGTGAAGAGGCGAACGCGGTCGGAGAGGGAGCTTGACGAGGAGGGCTTCTCGAAGCAGTATGGAAATGACAATTCTGCCCACGTCCCCGTCATGCTCGGCGAAGTGCTTGACGTCTTTGCTTCCGTATCCCTCAAATCGTTCGTCGACTGTACTATTATGCCGGCGGCCACCAGCTGCGGTTGGTGAATTATTTAATTGTTTGTTGCGTTTATGCTTTTTTTTTTTTTTTTGGACGTAATTTGGAATTTTGGAATTGGATATTGTTGTTCGGGGTGCTTGAGGTTGGGGATTATTTGGGAGGGGGGAAATGAAAGGTAGTATTCGGTTTCTTTTTTCTTTTTTTCCCTTTATTATGACATTGGTTACTTATCAATACATTTTGAGACAATATTTTAATATGGATTCCCAAACTTCTGTTAATGCTGACTGAATAGCAAGTGAGCAAGTTCAATTTTCTTGAATTGATTATTGTTGATAATAATTGATGTATATGTTATAATGGCACAATTACGTATGAAGGAGCTGGTATTTTGTCGAATGCAGTATTTCTTCTAAGAAACTCTATTGCACTAGCCACTTTAATGTATCAAATTTATGTGACAGTGTGTGCACAGGGATTAAATTTAATCTTGCTGATGCCTTATTGCTTTTCGCTGTTCGTTCGGTTTTGTTTCTTATTGGAAAAGTTGTAGAATAAATGAGGAGTATATAAGACAAGTATGGACAAAGTCAATAGTTTCTATTGAGCATGTAGGTTTTGCATTATATATAGGTGATGTGAGAGGAATATATATTACGCCTAATGAAAGCTTCCTTGCTGTAAATACAGATAATTCAAGCCCACCCTGAAATGGAATTTTATGTTGGATTGGACGTTGATCCTGTTGCCCATCAGATAGCTCAAGCTCAAATAAATAATGTCTTGCAGAAAGATTCTGGCCGGTCTGCAGCAGACTTACAAGTACATACTCACTTGAAGAACTTCAAAAGTATTAAGGCTGTGCTTCAGGACATTGATGGGAATCATTTAATTCCTGGGGTTCAAGGAATTTTGATGGACTTGGGAATGTCATCCATGCAGGTATGCTGCAAACCATATTATTTATGCCTTTAACAATATATTTTATGGTTCAACATTTCTTTGACATGGCTCATACTCTTGTCCAAGCATAAATGTTTATGTGTCTCCTTTTTCTGTTTGCGCTTGATGTTAATTCATAAATGGTGAGGTGTTTCCACTTACAGCAAGCTTTCTCGCTAAATTGCATGTGACAATCTTATCTGGACTAATCAGGGTCCTTATTGATAAAATTCTATGTTTTTACTTCTTCAATACCGTATCAGTATTTCCCTTGCCAGTATTACCATGTGGAAGAAATGTCTGTTTGTTATTTGTATATTGCATTATTCAATGTCCTCATTCAGCTATCCTTATATATCCTCATCTGTATATCAGTCCTGTCAACATGGTATCTAGAACCTAGGTTAATTATTCTTTACCCAAAGGGGGATAAAAAAGGAATGTTCATTAACAAAATTGATGCGAGAAAATACCCTTAACTGTAACAAAGATATTGAAAGTGTTTTTCTCCTTCATGGTCTGCAGGTAAACAATGCTGAAAGAGGATTTAGTGTACTCTGTGATGGACCTCTTGATATGCGGATGAATCCCCAGGTAACTGCTGCTGCCTTACTGCCAGGGTCATTTTTCATTAATGAAGTTTCTTTGGTCTTCAGCAGTCAGCACCAGTTGATGCATTATCATTTGCTCTAATTTCTCTATCAGGGTTTCTATGCTAAAACAAAAAGAAACAAAATGAAGGTATAATTGAAAAGGGGGAAAGACCATGCAACTCGTATATCGTTATATGTAGTCTCATTTCGACAAATATTTTGACAACTTATAAATGTCAAAATTTATCATTTCTTTGTTGTAACATAACAGCCATAAGAAAATGACTGATCTAATTGATGTTCTTTTTGAGGCACTGCTCCATTGAGCACAACCATGTGCCCAAGTTGACAGTCCTAATTTAAAGTACTATCTAAGGTGATTTGAGCTTTCCCTGTGATTTTGTTACTTCATAATATTTTTCAAATGTTGAGAATTATTTTTCTTTATGTGGCTCTTTTTAAATTATAAAGTTGTTTCATGCAAATTTTATTCAGTCTTTCTGGCAGTGTGGTTTAATTGCACCTGAACTGCAATTCTGCAAAGTACAACAAATATGTGGTAGAGATTCCCATACTTTTTGTATTTGTGCAAATGAACTGGTATAATAGGGCATCCTGCATAACCGAAAAAGTTCAACAGTTTATCCCCTCTTGCCACCGCCGGTGACTATTATTCTGGCACTTTGTTAAAATGCCATATGTTTCTTTATTTCTGTGAAAGATTCTGAAGTCAATGAGTATTTTCAGCTGCTCATTTTGTTTTAGTGGAATGTTCATGTAGCTTGTCCTTTACTGATGAGAGCAGGGTAATGACAGGCTAGTCTGAAGGCAGAAGACATTTTAAATTTATGGCCAGATGCTGAACTGGGGCGAATTTACGGGACTATGGTGAAGAAAGCAATTGGTTCTCTCTCCAAAAGAAAATTGTCAAGGCTCGTTTGACTGGTGGACTACACTCTACACGCGAACTAGTCGACCTCATTCGAAGCTCAACTTCTTGGACAAGAGGTGCTTTTCCTTTTTCCTCTTCTTTCATTTTCATTCTAATTGTATCGCATTGATCTATGATAGATTGGTAAATCCTTTGAGCTTTTTCAATTAATGGTACTGTTTGCATGCTTGCATGAGTTTGTACAATGGAAATTCAAATTTCTAAGTGGAAGACTGGAAGTTACAAAAACTACCCTGAGGTTTAGCTAATTAAAACCTCTGGTTATCTTTCAAATTGCAAACATCTCCTTGTCCTTGAGGTTTATATTTACCTAACAAATACCCCTTCTTGATGATTTGTAAAATAGAAACAAATGTCAAGGGGGTATTTGTAATTTTGAAAGATAACTGGGTCTTCTGTAATTAGGCTAAATCTCAGATGTAATTTTTAAACTAACCCAATTTCTAATTCTGAAACTGAGGTATGGCCTGATGTTGATAAAATGGATCCTAAATATTTCGTTTGACACGAAATGTTCCCTAATCTGAACAGGAGGGAGGCAAGGTTGGATTAAGACCGCAACACGAGTATTCCAAGCTTTGCGAATAGCTGTCAACGATGAACTCAACATTCTGAAGGATTCAATCTATTCTTGTTTCGATTGCCTCGCCTCTGGAGGAAGGCTCGCTGTCATAACATTCCATAGTTTGGAAGACAGAATCGTGAAGCAGGCGTTTCTGGACATCATAAACCGCGGTGATGATGGGAGACATTTGAGTAATTCTACAAAACTTGATTCTTACAAGGAAAAAGAAGCATGGATAAAACAGATGGTGCATGGCCCGAATGCTTGTATCCTAACAAAAAGACCGATATCACCGTCTGAATGTGAGGAGAGATTGAATCCTCGTAGTCGGAGTGCTAAGCTAAGGGTAATTGAGAAGATCTGAAGAGAAAACTTGGGAGATTTGCAATTTTGTTTGGTCAATTAGCTCAACTTTTGACTCATTGTTCAGTTATTTCTTCTATTCATTTATCATTTACAGTACTTTCCCTTGACGGGTTTAAGTTTAACAATGATTACGTCTGATGTTACATGATGGATGGACGGACTGACGATTTTTAACTAAAGACAGAACAATATATTATGTTTCACATCAGATGGTGAAAATAATGTTAAAACTTTTCAAGAAATGTAAATCAGAGGAAATGTGCAAGTAGTTTCTAAATAATGGTGAGATTCGGTAAGAGAAATTCATGACTTTTAAATATTGGTATTATTGCTCAACAAACAGCAAAATTAATCTAGATATTAAACTATATTCGAATTCTCTATTCGATTTGCTATTGTATCTCATATTACTATTTGAACTTTGAAGTAATCAAACACTATTTTTTTTTTTTGAAAACTATTGATGATGCCGTATACATTATTAAAGCATTCCGTGTATTTTTTTATAGGTTCAAGTCTGAATTAGAAACCAAATCTTGAATTTTAATCTACTACACAAAAAGTACAAACGCAATAGGTATTCCTTTCAAGAAATTGAAAACAGATTCAATCAAAAATTTAAATTAAATAAAATAAAAATTAAGAGATACCCAAATAATGGGTGATGTCGCAAGGGCAAACGGGGTTCACAAATTTTCCAACACTTGTCACCACTTCTCTGTTTTATGCTGTCTCAATAAATCTGTGTGACCAATAAATACATGAGTAAGCATAATATTTACATATACATATTATGTACATATGATACATACCAGTTTGACGCCCATCAATGGCCGCAGCTAGATACCATTCTGCGCGCTCCCCATTTCATGCCCATCTTTTTCAAGAAATCATTACCTTCAGAACCAGGTACTCCTTTTCTTGAAGATGTACTGTGTGTAAATGTGTGTTTGTAGCATAATTACATTCTTGATAAGTAACTTTGGTAAAGATTGAATTTTTATTTTTATTTTTCTAATACCCCTTAAGGAAGAGAAATGGATGCATGAAAGTGAGTGTAAAGAAAGCGAAGCTGTCAGAGGCTGGTGCAAAGAGAGCTAATCTCTCTGCCAGAAAGAAAGAGAGGATAAAGCTTCCTAATTATAGTGATGGTATTTATCATGTTAGTGAATTTTTCAGTCATCCATCTGGGATTGAAGCAATTTTGAATACAAGGGCCTTAAAGAGTTATCAATCCCTTGATTCCAATTTGTACAGGTACATATTCTCTTTAATTTCAAATTTTAGCCTTGTAGAACTAATTCAATGCTGCTTTTAACAGTATCTCGCCTAGGTTCATATTTTCATTTAGTTACTGTCCAGTTTAGACTAGTGAAAGGTGAAATTGCTAAACATGGTATGAATCAAACATGTAATAATTCATTTACTAGCGAGTGAATGGAAATTACTGAGTTTTGGTTTGCAAAGAAGTCAATGTGGACAAGCAGAACAGAATAATCACATTGCAAATCTGTATGATAAGTAATGTAATTGTCTGTGGATGGTACATTCTGTTCATGTTACTTCTAGTAGCTTAAAAGAATATGGAGTTTATTTAGAAGAAAATTTTGAATTTATGCAGGGAAAGACAACAAACTTTGGTTTCTCACTCACACCCCTCGATCTCAAGGAAATATTGGATTAATGTATTTCATAAATATTCTGAATCTTTCTTTAGAGTTAATTACACGTGTAAATTTGTGGAATTTAAACAACTATATGGTTTCATCTATAAATAATCCCCATAAAACACACAAAACTCGGGCATTTGACACATAGTTTGTAACTTTGTGATATCCTTGCACTGAATGAAAATCCTGTTTTCTGTTTCTGTCAGTATTGCAACATCGTATATTGGATGTAATATAATGGAATGTGATTATTGTAATAAGTGACGTGAGGTACATGTAGGTGTGTTCTGCCGCAGATTCAACTTCTGAATTTTAGGGTTGCACCAGTGTTGGACTTACAAGTAACTCCAACTAGTCAAGATTGTGTAGTTGAGATGTTATCTTGCAAGGTAAGCTTGTGTCAATGAGACACGACTGAAACCAAAGAAATCATAAATCTATGTTCTAAGCTTTATTTTCCAAATTTTGTATTTTTCCGCCTTCTCAGTCAACTAATCAGGAAGATAAACTCGTAGCATTGGAGAAATTTCCATTGGAACAGTATAAAGTCATAATTTTTGGTCCATGCATACAATTTTATGTCCTGATGATTTGTAACAGAATTGCAAATACTCAAACCTACATTGGGGGACTTTGCATCTAATAGCATTGCCAGCTGTTGTAAATCATAAATTGAAGATTGTTTAGTGGCAGCTATACTGCTTCACACACTTATCTCTGATATCCTGCCAAACTTAATTTACGCAGTTTGAGGGTTCTGAAGTTGTGGAACGCCAGAATGAGCACTTTTCAGGTACATTTATAAAAAAATCGATAATTTGTTTATGAAAAAGCCAATCCCTGGTTTTCTTGAACTAAGTGAACTCTAATGCATCAGAAAGGTAGCCTATATTTGGCTCCAGTGGTGTGCGGTAGTCCAAATTCATGATTGACATATAAGGGATGTTCAAAAAGCTTCTTGTTTAGAACTTGAACATATACATAATATAGAGTTTTCACTTGTAGACCATGCTTCCCTTCAAAAAGGGTGCAAGGGTAATTCTGGGGTATTTCACCTTGTATTAATTCGTGTTAGGGTTGAATGTGAAGGAACACGACTATTCCCCCACATTACATCATTAATTTCAACAGCTTCAGTGTTTAAGATGCTTATACTTGCGATGACTATTGTAGCCTTTGATTAAGACGGACCTCCATTATTTGTCTCCAAATTTTTGCAGCTTCTATGAGGAACCACATAAAATGGGAGTCTATTGGTGCCGAACAATTTTTGGATGTTGATGTGAAGTTAAATCTCATCCTTGAGGTTGTTATCACTGCTTAAGTTATGTTATGAGTTATATATTCTAGGGATAATTAAAAAGACTCTTATGAGGTTTGGGATAATTACAAAAAAAAAAAAAAAGATGTTTTGAAATTACAAAAAAGCCCTAAGATTTGATTATGTCTTAAATTTAAGGGGACAACTAATTTCTAGATATGTCAGTGGGTTTTGAAATGTTTTTTATTTATGAAGGGGAAAAATTGTGAGACAAAATCAAACATCGAGGGGTTTTTGCAATTTTCAAAAACTTCTGGATTGTTTTGTAATTAGCCTGAACCTCAAAGGGTTTTTTTGTAATTATCCCTGTTTTTTATCCTTATTGCAAAAGGTTATTTCCTTAGAGGGGCAATTTGACTGTAGATATCAGATTATTAGATATGTTGTCATCAAGACAATGCAGTTAATTTGTTGAAGCCCCCAAACCCAATGCCTTAAGATAGTTTTATTTTGCCCATCACTTATCATTATCTTAATTTAGTTCCAGTTGCTCTCACTGGCATGTCTATTGGCTCTCCAAGTGGTCTCTTTAACCCATTTATGTATGTTGTTGTTACATTAATCAGAGATGGAGATTTTTAAGAATCAATGGAAGTGTTTGCATAAACTTTTGCTTTTAGATAAGTGATTTATTGTATTAGAAGTAAAAGTAGTTGAGAATCAAAAGTTGGTAGTAAGTGGTAATATAACTTAACAAATGCACACCAGCGGATTTTAGCAATAAGAAATGAGTATAAACTTGAATGATTGGTTATTTGATCGTCACATACCATCTTCTATTAGGTTGATCTGGCCTTATAGCAAACTTGAATTTGACTTCAATAAGAAGCTTTCTCCTTCCATGGACAAGTACAGTACAAAAATATTGATGCTTAATGAGCTTCAGCGATTAATTAGCTGCATATACCTGTGGTGTGTTAGATATCGACACTTGCCTGCCCCTGGAGAAGCTTTTTCTTGATATGTTTACTGGAATGCTAGATTACATGAGTTTTACTCTGATGCATCTCTTTAGTATTGTTTCTTGTACCTATATCTGCACTTTTGCTTGTTCTAATATTACCACCACTGGTTACATCTCATCATATTATTAGTACTGATTTTATGCAGATTTACACCCAGCCATTTGTGTTGCTGCCCGAATCAGCCATTGAGGGTCCAGGAAATTTGTAAGTACTTGAACTAATTAACAATAAATGAAGTACTGCAAAGTAAACATAACCCGGAATTTATTTATTTATCTATCTGAAATTGGCCCAAAAACTATTTTCCAACTGAACTTGCAATTCATTTCAAGAATTCTCCTTTGAAAAGGTGAAAAAAGAGGTTAACACTCTTATTATCAAATAACCTTTGGAAATGAAGTCCTGACAGTAAATTTTGTGTCATCCAGAGTTATGCAAGCCTTAGTGGACCAGCTTGTCCCTTTGCTTGTAAAACAGCTGCTCCAAGATTATGAGGAATGGATTCATCAACAACGCAAACACCTACAATAACAGCAGACTTTTCCATGTGAGTTCCTTAAATTTATCATGGCTCCATGAAAACACAACCTGAACACTGCCTTTTGATTTGCAAAAAGAAAAAAAAATATGACTTGCACTTTGGCAGCTATGTTCAATCGAAAATATATACGACTTTTATCAATCAATTATTTTATGAAATCGCAGTTCTCAGTGCTTATAACATTTTGTAGGTAAAAACTTCTTCTGCCATCTAGTTAGATACTTTTTCAATACCATGCTGTTGAGAATTGCTTGCCGGCACACAACTCTCCCAAGTTTTGTTCGACTGTCCCAGAGAAACAAAACGCATGACAGGTTCTTACCACTCGTTCAAAGAAAGGAATATTATTTATTACATCCATATTTCAACTTTTCTAAAGTACAAACAAAATCTCATGCCCTAGTATTCATTACAAACAAATTGTCAACGGTCTGCAGTGTATATTATCCTTACAAAAAATAAAGCTACACTCAAATTCCAGATGTACATTACACTGAATTGCAAGATGAATGTATGAACATTTTGTAATAAGTAGAATGTATCATGAGCTTTAAACATTAGCCAGAATCTGAAGTGCACAAAAGGTAACCCATGCCGACACTTAATTGAGGATATTTCTTTTTTCATCCTCAATATTTCTTGCTTTCTTTGTCCTCCCTGCAACAAACTTTCCTATGTCAGCTCGATTGTCTCTCTCATCTTTTTCGTGTTTCTTCGTGGATGTTTTTTGGTTCATCCTCGAAAGCATTCTCTTTCAAATGGGTATTAGGACTACCATCACCGCCCTTCTTTGCTCTATCAGCTTCAGATTCTACACAGAGCTGCTTTTAAATTTTTAAATTTGTTTTCTCTTCAATGCAGCAATCTCATGGATCTGTGTCTCGGAAAGTCAGATCAGCGCTACGTAAGATATTTGTACACATTACCCAGAAAGTAACAAAATGAAAATTAGTCTCAGGGAGTGTTTGCAAACACAAAAAAAAAGTGATTCTCAACTTTTAGTTGAAAAAAAATCACTTTTTAGTGTTTGCAAATGTCAGCTTTTGCTTCTGCTTCATTCAAATCTAAAAGCTAGAGATGGGGTGCTTTTCAGTTTTTAGCTTCTATTAACGAACACTACCACCAACTCATGATTCTCAACTACTTCTAGCTTCCGCAGCAATAAATTACTTCTAAAAGCAAAATTGTTTGCAAACACTCCCTCATTGCGTGGAATCACCAAGCTCACTGAAGTAACAAATTTCAGTAATTGCATTGCACCACTTAGGCAAGCTCTGTAACAGGCCAAAAGACACCGTGGTTATCGTAAAAACTGCAAATTTAGAGATAAATTTACCAAACTAACAAGCAATTCAAACAATCCATTTGTGTGTTCTTCTCGGTTACAAAATTGTGCATGAATATCTCATAGTATTCATTTTTGCGACATTGTTAAGGTCCAAACAGAGAATTAATTATTCAGATAGCAATACGAAAAAGTGTAGAAAAAAATAATTATTCATCAAAATACATGTCCCTCTAGATATAAAAATAAGAGACAGACAGAGATTCAATGGCATGTAGGTAATAACCTCAATGAGAAACTTATTAGTTCCTCTAGAATAGAAGATATTAACATGATGATGTAGGTAAGCTTACTGACCATTCACACAGATTAGCAGCATTTAGCTGGTGTATGGCTGGCTAATTAGCTACCATAAACAGAACACGTAATGAAATCAAACTACTTTAAAATCAAAATGATATTAAAATATAAATTAGGGTTTCATCAAACAGAGATTCATTCTCATGACACTCAATCTTTCATCAGAAAACAAACATGCTGAAATTAATTTGTTGAACTTATAACCTTGTGAATCGATTAAAAACAAATCAGATCACCTAATCGCGAATTGCACCTCAATGCCTGTAAAAAGGTGGGGAAAAAAACTACTTCATGATTTAAAAACATGTATCTTTAATCACTTGAAACTGCATAACCCATAATTAAAAAGGAGAACAAGATTTAGGGCCAACGGCATACGAGAAATGGTGAAAAGTAGATCATACATTGAAGTATGATTATTTGCCCAAAATTCTTGTAATATAAAAAGGCGTTACGCACATGTAGCTATAGGTGAATTCCTGACCATTCACACACGAAATTTTGTGTGATTGGCTAATTGATCACCGTTATATGCACGAATAAGAAAGGTACAATGCCGCATATTTGTTCAATCTTTGTCGCCGATATATCTCCCTCCTAGCGGCACTCTCTCTCTCTCTCTCTCTCTCTCTCTCTCTCTCTCTCTCTCACTTTGACTTGCAGAATAGGAGCGAGAGAAATGGTCCTGACTGTGAATCGGCGAAGAAGGAGAAGGGTTTTGTGGCGGCTAGGGTTTTGCGAAATTTCCTAATGGAAACATTTCAAATACAATGAGATTTCATTTCTGATACATCGTTTGATTAATGATTATTTGTATGCTTGTTAGTTGTTACATGTATTTATTTTTGTTCCTCCTTTTAAGGGGAGGTGGGGTACAATGTTACGAAACTCGGACCGAACCGACTGATTTGACCGTTTAATGAGAATCGGGCACATGTTCGGTTTGGTTATGTATTAAAACCGAATGGCTAAAAAACTATTGTCACTACCAAATCCAAAAAATCCGAAACCGATGATCCCATTAACCCTATTCAAATTTTTTTACTAAATAAACTTTTTTTTCTTTTCTTTTCTTTTATTACAAAAATTGAAGGAATATACATGTTTAGTAAATTTGCATATAACTTTTCTTTATATTCCATTTACTTATATATTTAGATATTATAATTTATTAATTTAGTTTTTATTCTTTAGTATGTGTTAATTTTTCTACATTTGTACTCATTATTTTTTTTACACGTATGTATATATGTGTGTAAATGTATGTAAATGTGCCAACCGTTGTTTAAGAGTAGTTTAATCGGTTGAACCACCAACCCAATGATCCATTTATTAGTCCTACCGGTTCGCTCCGGGCATTTTTTGGACAATTTTACACTCCTGCGTTTTTGGATAATTTTACGCTCCCGCCAAATTTTCCGTATTTTTTTATGTTGTTGTTTCAAGTTTGTTTTTCGCATATGTTTCATCTAATAAGATTTTAGTGGAAAATAATTTATGCCCACATTAGACAATCAATTTTATACTCGAAATTTTATAAAAAAATCAAGAAATATACACATAAACAACATATTAAAGTCAAACAAATTGAAAATAATATAAAAACAACATGAATAAAAAACACTGCTCAATTTTTGATTCAATGCATTAAAAACATGGAAACAACCAAAAACAAATGAACACCATTGAAAACTATATAAAACAAGCCACAAACAAAATAAACAATTTAGAACATACCACACGAACAAAAAGATAGGGATGGCAATGGCGGGGACGAGACCGGTATTGGACATACCATCCCCATCCCGAATCTCATCCCAAATACCATCCCCGCACTTTCCCCATTTTGTGCATTTGGGACGGGGATGAGGAATCCCCATTCGGGATCGGGGTCCCCACTTTAAATCGGTCCCCATTTGTAATTTTTAATAAAAACAATTATAAAATAAATTACTTAAAATAATTAAAATAAAAAAAAAATATAAAACAATACATAAAAGAATTAACGAAACAATGAAAATTATAAATACTTAAGAGTTTAGTCTTTAAATTTAATAAAATAAATATTATAACTAGAATTAATATAATAATAAATAAATATAATATATATGTATCGGGGAATGGGGATGGGGACGGGGAATTCCCATTTTATCAAAACGGGGACGGGGATGGGGACGGGGGATATAAATACCATCCCCGGCAATTCCCGATTCTAAAGAATCGGAATCACCATCCGTCCCACCCCGAATTAATCGGGGATTCCCCATCCCATATTGCTTGGTGCCAACGGGGATGGTTCCCCACGGAGATTTTGCCATCCCTACAAAAAGAGCTTAAAAATAGGTAAAAACTGTATTGAAATATAGAAAACTACATGCAAACAGTAAAAAAACATCATAACAACATTAAAAATAGTATGATTACAACCCAAAAACAACATTAATAATATATAAACACAACGCATGAATATAAAAAATCATAAAATATAAGTAAAAGTTGTATTGAAACATCGAAACAACATAAGAACAAATAAGAAACAAATATAATTAAGTAAACAACATCGAAACAACATATATAACATATAAAGGAAATACAGGAACAATAAAATCGAAAAAAACGTAAAAATAACCAAAAAATATACATGAGCGTAAAAATAAAAAAAAAAGTGAAAAGTGATAGAAGCATAAACAAATGTTTTTTTCTAAAAAGCCGAGGCATTCCCGGCAATTTCTCTAGTTACTATGGCCTTGTTTGTTTATGTTTCCAAGCCCCATTTCTAATTTCCAACTATTCATGTAAAATGAAATCATGTTTGTTTAAAATTTCCAATGGAAATCATCATTTTTACTTTCCACTTTTCACATAAAACATCATCTCAAACATACAATTTCAATTTGATCAACCCTATACACTACCCTACATCACTTATCAATCACTATTCTTATTTTTAATCCAATTATATACGTGGGACCCTCCATTACCAACTTTATCTACTTAAAATACTACTATATATATCTAATGGGACCCACTAGCCTACAATCTTACAAATATAATATTATATATTCAATTAAAATATTCAACCACTATCAACTTTTCAAATTATTATATACATAAAATAGTATTTCAAAACTACTTAACCAAACATAATCTCATTTCCAAACCTACATAAAACTCATTCTCATTCACTCATCCAAACATAATTCCAGGTTTTCACACGAAAACCAATAAATTCCAAAATTCATTTTCCAACACTAAACTGTAAATAATCGATGGAAACATAACCATACAAGGCCTATGTTTTCCATGTAATGTACCATAACTTACAATTTGTTTTTTACACAATGAGAATCCCAAAATATCCCTAAATTTATTGTGTACATGGTATTTAGTCAAAAGTTTAAACTTGTCTTTTAATTCACATATATCTTAACTGAGCCCATCCACAAGATTCCAACCCATGGTATCTTGACATAAATTATCTCCTGCTCATTGCTCAACATGCCAAAATTTACACCAAATGAAGTTTTTATTCCTTTTCATTTATTTTTCAATAGTCACCAAATTATTTATTCATGAAGTTATTCACTTAGATTAATTACTATCAAGTAAAATATATATTTAATTTTTCTACTTTAATGAATATCATACACATTCTAGTTGAGTTTATTCAAAATGAACAAACAAAAATTGAAAAAAAGAAGCACAAAAACATGGCTGAGGACCTCAACGTAGGTCTCTGTGTCGTGGTCAATATTTCGATGATCTCATAGTATTTACAAGTTATAAATTATCCACAAGAGTATTAGATTATTGTCTTTAGTTTAAATGGTATTCAAATTTCAAATTTTAGTTTCCAATATTTATGTTGTTATATTATACTTTAAGAATTTGGTACATGCATGTAATATTATCTTAATATATTTACTTTATTAATTTGTTAATTATCATAAATTATCTCAGTAATCTGTTAGTTATTACACACATTATTACAAAAGAACAACCAAATTAAATTTTGATAAATAAATATACAGTATAGGATACAAATAAAGATTGAAATTTAGAGTATAGCAAATTTGACGAAAAATAGAAATATATACATATACATATATGCTAATATGCAGTACAGTCAAATTTAGTACAAATACATAATAGTGTAAAACTATTCATAGCACAAGATTTTGTGTAAGAAATGATATTAAGTAGGTTGAATAGGAAAAAAACACCAAATACGACATCATGGTGTTGCAATGAAATAAAGATAACCTAAATTTTTGAAGTAAGACTATTCAAATATTCTATTTAAAAACAATATAATATATTTTGAAAGACATATATTCTATAATAACACCAAACAATCTTTGAAAAACAAGAGAAAAAAACAAAGAGCACATTTTCATAATGTAAGCAGAGGATAATGTAAGATGGAGACGAATATTTACACGATCGTGTCTCTTGATTCATAAAAACCATAGTTAAGAACATCCTAGTTTGAAGGAATGATGCTACTCAAGCACTGGCCTTAAGAGGCTCATCAGCACCATAGCTGGCTGCAACTTTTTCGTCCGACTCTTCAAAGTAATCGGCACGAACATTGTCAGCCAACATCAAAGCAACCAACCAGAAGAGGCAAGAATCGAGCGAAACAAAAGCTCCTCCGCCTAGAATACCCGTCTTGGCTGTTGGGCATTGGGTTTCCAAATCGTGATGAATATTGCGAGCGTGGTGGAGCTGCCCTTGGATTGTCGGCCATAACAATAGCGTTACCGCTAATCCAGTAGTCGCCCTTCGACAAGCAAGCAAAGAAAATCAAACAAATAATGACAGAAAACGGAACGTGATGCATCCATAGCAGGTAGAAATTTATCAAATGGTTAAGCTACTCTACCTACGTGAATATAAAACTGCAAGTTGGGAACAATAACTGAAGATAAAATTATGTTGGTCTTCAAACTAATTTGGTTTTTTTCTAGCTTTGACAAAAAAACTGGTATCGGAATTGACTGAAGGTAATAATTGTTGAGAAAAAATAATATAGCAGCTTTTCTTGTAGTATTACGAGAGTGTATGTAAAAAAATATACTTTTCAGATGGAGTGATTTAGTGTAGAAAAAGCGAAAATTAGTTGAAAATCATAAGTTGAATAAGGTAAACAGGCGTTTGGTTGGTGAATAAGTTGTGGAAGTGTTTAATTTGGGTGTAAAATTCAAACCAGAAGCAGAATCAGAAAATTAAGGCACCCCTAGATTCTGTTTAAATTATATGCATAATCACAAGCAGAAGTTGGAATTTGAAAACACTAAAAATTAATTTCTTTCATCTAAAACCTGATAATCGCTTTTTTTTTAAGTGTTTGCAAATAGACCATACATCAAATAAGATGTTTCATCTGAGATATAGTGTGGCAACATAATGATGAAGCCCACCGTTATATATAAGCATTGTGTAAATCCCATGGTTATTTTTCCAATGTTTGCTAGACTGGATTTAAACTACTGGTTTGTTGTTGTAAATGTTTTACTATCTCATAACATCATCAGTAAGACTCGAACTAAATTTCAATTTGTTTATACAGTGCAACAATAGACTCATTTATACGAGTCAGTCAAGAGGGCTAAATAGTGAGACAAATGAATATTATATAAACAGAGAGCCATGAAACTGGAGATAAGAGCAAAGTTTTTTTTTGCTTAATTGAGAGTGAACATGCATATACTTACACGGCAACATTGAAGAAGACAAGGAAGCTTTTGTTTTGGAATAAGGCGGCCTGTGGGATAGACTTTCCTTGGTAGGGGTAAAATAGAGAATACCAACCAGCGAAGGTGCAGACAGCAAGAAATGCAGTAGACAAATATCCCAACACAATACTTGGATCAGATGGATATTTGCAAATGACAACACCCTTCCCAGTTATGGGAGTACCAGCTGCAGGCTGCAAAAATCCAAGCAAATAAACAACAAAAAGCGGCAAGCTATTGCTATAAAATCAAGGGTTATTTACAAAACAACCCTGAGGTTTAGCCTAATTACAAAAAAATCCAGTAATATTTCAAAATTACAAATACCCCCTTGACACTTGTTTCTCTTTTATAAATCGCACCTATTGAAGGGGTATTTGTTAGATAAATACAAACCTCAATTGGGTGTTTGTAACACTTTTGAGGGTATTTTGTAATTTAGAAAGATAACTGGAATTTTTTGTAATTAAGCTAACCCGAGGGGTAGTTATTGTAATTATCCCTTACATCAATATAAAACTGCATTATGCAAATATAGTTTTGAGAGAACAATATATATTGTTCACTTCAGAATATAGATCCTTGCAGCTCCTATTATTAATATGATGCCACATTAATCAAGAGGTATCAATCATCTCAGATATACTGGAAAAAAATTAGATTTCATTTTAATTTGATAATTTCAGGTTATTTGTAAAAACATATAGTCTTCCCAATAGTTGCCATACAAAGACAAAAGTACTTCCTCATCAATGTGGCTGACGGCACAAAACGTAAATTGCCAAGTGATAAACTCAAGCAGGTAAACAACAAAAACACGGCCAGGTATTATTATAAAATCAAGAGTTACTAACAAAACTACCCTTGAGGTTTAGCCTAATTACAAAAAAACCCAGTAGTATTTCAAAATTACAAATACCCCTGGCATTTGTTTTCTCTTTTATCGATTGCACCTCTTGAGGAGGTATTTGTTAGATAAATACAAACCTCAAGGGGTGCTTGTAACAAATTTAAGGGGTATTTGTAATTTTGAAAGATAACCGGTTTTTTTTTGTAATTAGGCTAAACTTCAGTGGTAGTTTTTGTAATTATCCCTTAAATCCGATCCATCAATCTAGACTCATCACGAGAAGATGAACAGAGAAACACAAGCCAATATAATTGAATGTCCAAATACTAATCAAACTATAGCACCCAAAAAAAAAAGTCCTCAGAGATACAATTAAAACCATAATCGTTGGATCCCAAGTGAAATAAAGAAGATTGGGGAACAACTGTAAAGGAACACGATAAAAGCACCAAAGATTTCACTTTTCCTCGTATTAAAAGAGTACCTTCTTGTTTTCAGCAATAACTCCAAATATGAAGGACAACACCCCAAGGGTTGCCACTATCAGAGACATTTGCTTGATGGTAAAAGCCATTGATTCTGCAGTGACCTGTAACAATTAACACAACAAAAAAACAGAAAGAAAAGGAACTAAAAATTAATAAGAAACACGAATATAATTTGAAAAGGCTAAAAAGATGAAAAGTAAAAATAAAAAGAAAAACACTGTAAAAGTTGAAAAAGAAAACAAAAGAATTTAAAGATTCCCTCCTTTTTTCCTCCCTCTTTCACTTGTAACCAAAACTAAATCCACAAACATTTTTGCAAAGAAAAGTAAAACAAGAATCTTAAGATAAAGAAAACACGGGCCGATTTACTGAAAAGCTATGTTTTTCTTCCGAATCAACCCCACCCCTTTAAAGATAAACAAGAATCTCGGAATAAAGATGTCCGAAAAACAAAACAAAAAAAAAAAAATAAATCAAGAAGACAAACAAGAAACAAGGGAAAAAGAAACAAGAATCATACAAGTGTGATTTACCTGTAGCCCAGAAAAAATTGATTGTAGAAAAGGAAAGGATCTCTCTCCCTCTCTACAAAAATTTCAGCGTTAGGTTGGAGGCGAGTAGTGAGGAGAAGAAAATTGAAAAAGGGTAGTATTATTGAGAGTAGATGACGTCTGACTCTTGACTGCTGACTTTAATCTTTTATTACTGTGAATTTTGATAATTGCGAGGATTCTATTTGATATTTCTTTCCAAATGGAGTGTGATTCCGTGTGCTGGATGTCACGGGATGAACGTAGACGCAATCTCGGGTGACTGTTATGCTGTCGTTTCAATTCATATTTTGGAATGTAGAAGCCTCATTAGATAATTTTTTTAGGACTTGTTTGGTTGGAATTAGTATAAGAAATATAAAAAATGTAATTCTTGAGAAAAGTTATTTATTTCTAGCTTCATTTACTCTCAAGTCTAAGGTGCGATCGAATATGCTATCATATTGAAAATTTTACTTTTGCTAGAAAATAATGGTAATTTTTTTGGAAGAAATAAAGATGAATTTTGAGAGTGTGACTGGATTTGAGATGAAAAAGTAATGATGACAATTGATTTAATTTAAAAATAGTAAAATAATAATTTGATATGATTGGTAGTTAGAAATGTGTGAGTATTTGAATAGTAAAATTTGTGGGAGGATGTGTAATAATAATTAGTTTTGAAAATGAATTTATTGTTATCTCTCCCTAGTTATATGTAGACCTGGTTTGGGGTTTGATTCCAATCATTCATCTCTCCCAATATATGTATTGAAGAAAAAATATAACCAAAAATGAATTTACAGTTATCAAAAGAAGCTAACTGGGCATATAATTCATTGCATTTTGTCTGATTTCATTACACATTCTATTTATTTACTTGAGGACAAGGTAAAGGTGATTAAATTCAACCGTCTGAATTGGCATATGTAGTTGGAATTTCATTTCATATGATACTATAATACTAATCTTGCTATGTTCACATCTTATTTTGCTTTCTTTTCTTAAGTTTTAATAATTCGTAGAAAATCGTAAATTTCCACACTGAGAAAAGTGATTTATTGTTTTACCTTTTCTGTTACGTTGACTTGTTTTTCTGGAATAAATGGTAATCTAATCTGTTGGTAAGGCAATAAATCAGAGAGTTCAATTTTATAATCAATCTATTTTGTCAATTTACTGGCAAGTGTGGCAACCTTGATATTGTTTTTCACCCAACCTTGTAATATATATATATATATATATATATATATATATATATATATAGATTGGATCAAATGAGACCACATAATTAGAGTGAGGCAGTGTGGACTAATCCTGTCCACAAATCAAATTTTAGATGATTGAGATTTACCCAAT
Organism: Rehmannia glutinosa; assembly: GCA_016081115.2. NCBI lineage: Eukaryota > Viridiplantae > Streptophyta > Magnoliopsida > Lamiales > Orobanchaceae > Rehmannia > Rehmannia glutinosa. The sequence continues at coordinate 306,757 of JABTTQ020000882.1, read as the reverse complement.
TTAATAGTTTTTTAAAATTTATTTTAAATCAAATAAGGGCAAATCCGTCATTTTCTTATTAATGTTTTCACCCCCAATTGGTTGAGATTTCTCCGCCCATTTCTACCATCTCCACCACCGCGCGCCATGGCTGTTTCTGACGGAATGACCTTATTTTTTCTCATCGCTGCTGAATAATTCTCCTGTAAAATTTAGAAAGCAGAGCAACCATTCAATATTAAATACTCAAGATGGTGAATGGGTGAACTTCAAGACAAACTTTTTGTATGTATCGATAATACAAAAACCAATAAGTACTAAATCAATGAATCCATGCCAGAAACACGCGTAAATGAGACAACTTGAAATTACGTTGGATGTCCATAGTTGCATTTAGAAGATAATAAAAAATGAATATATGCGTGTTTTATGAGATCGATGATGTCTTCAACGACGAAGGGTAAAGAAGCGTAGAAGGAATTTCGTGAACGGTTTAATTGATTTCAATGATTATAATAAATCGGTCTAATGATTACTTCACTAATAAATCTGGTCATTTTCTTATTGGTGTTTATAATGGATTTTTTTGTTTATAATGAGATAAATTAATCTCAATGACGCTTTTTGGTGCGATTAATCTTTGGAAAATGAGATATTGTGAGTGATATTTACACTTTGTGGTGAAAGATGGAATGGTGAAGGCTTTGTTTGTAGGATTGGTGAAGATGACGATCTTTGATGTGGAGAAAACGAGGGCCTACGAGGAGCGGTGAGAAATTAATGTATACTTATATATTTTTCGATGTATACTTAGATGTGTTTTGTTGTATAAGTAGTTAATTTTTGATGTATGTATTTATGTTGTTGTATACTTATTTTTTGTTGTTGTATACTTATATGTGTTTTGTTGTACACTTATATGTGTTTTGTTGTATACTTATATTTTTGTTTGACCATTTTAATATACGGTAAAATCATGTTAAACATACAACAAAAAATAGCGTTAAATATACATTAAATATATGTTAAATATACGATGATAATGAGCGTGATTTTCTCTCTCTCTCTTGAGTGATTTACTTAATCCACGGTCCCCATGTTAATGGCGTGATTCTCTCTCTATATATAATCGATTCCTTGATTCACGGTCCCCACATTTTTTGTTTGACCATTTTAACATGCGGTAAAATTATCTAAACATACATAAAATAGTGTTAAGTATACAACAAATATGTGATAAGTGTACAACATCTTTGCATGGGCGAGAAAGACATGCATGATTTTCTCTCTCTCAGTAATTTTTCTCGTGATTTTCTCTCTCCTAATAACGATTTCATATTTAGATGGTCCCCCACTTGGTTAATTTGACAATTATACCCTAATTTTGCTTTAATTAAAGGTTTGATGTAATTTTAACCCATATTTATCTTAGCCCGTTGATATAGATAATGGAGGTTGAGATGAGTCCACACTGTCTCACTATAATATGTGGTCTCATTTAACCTCCCCTATATATATATATATATATATATATATATATATATATAATAATAAAGTAACAAAATAGTATAGGAAGATTTTTTCGCCCATATTTTTGTGCTATAAATAGTAGTTTGTAAACATAGGAGAATTTGATACTTTGTAAAGAACGCAAGCGGAACAAGAAGGGAACCGTTATTTCTTCAACAAATCATTGGAGAATTATTGATCAAATCATCAAATATAAGTTCTTCCTTCTTATTCTCCTTATTTCAGTTTAATTCTTGTAATAATTTTTATGTATCGAATTTCTTTTATGCATTGTTTGATGGATTAATTAGATATTCTAGGGGATCGATGCAATCTTGTTTGATCTTGTGTTTGATTTGTAGATCTATTTTATTTCATGCAATTCATGGTTTATTTGTGTTATTTGTATTAATGATATCTTGATTATCGATCATTAATATTTGATGTCGATGTGTTAATCCAACATTCAAAGAATTGATTTAATACAAGATCTAGAATAACACAACATTGTTGTAGAAATTCAACTGTTCTATTTAGATTTATAATTCTTGAGAATTTCATAGAGATATCGAAATCTTGTTTTATAATTTAAATCACTAGACACTTGAGAAAGGTAGTTGATTAAATTGTGAATTTCAACTTATAAAGTATTGCTTGAGATAGATAGATTGTTAATCAAACATAATTGATAACAAGATGAAATCAACCTCTAGAATAATTCTCCCATAAACTTAGATGTTTGCATTTTTCATTTATAATTTTATTGTTAGTTATTAATCCACAAATCTACCTATTATTCATAAGTCAAATATAGCATAGGTAATTTATACTTGGTACTTACACACACATTCCTTGTGGATACGAAAACCCTACTCGTTACATTATATTAAAACTTGACAACCATACACATACGATATAGGTGAGTGTTTTTACACCTAACAAGTTTTTGGTGTTGTTGCTTAGGGAATGTGGTTTTTGTGATATTGAGGTTGATTGCTAGTTGTAATTTGACTATTTTTTTATTTTTGTTTCTTTCTTTTATTGTTTTAATTTTGTGTATTTTATTTTTTATTGGAGGCACATTTTTGGATGAAATCATAATTTATAAATATAATTGGCCAACCAATGATCTACGGGAATTTTCGGAGGCGAAAGAGTGAACACTTTTGTTCCTTATTATCCACCTCAAGAAATGCATGCACCCGGATATTGAAAATTATGAAATCTCTTATCGGCCATAAGAACAATTGTCTTGCTTGGAAGAAATATTTTATCAATTCTTACTCGGCTTTGAAACAAGAAAACAACAAGTTGAGATAAAATGTCGGTCAAATTGGAGAAAATTCTTGCTCGGTTTATCGTAGAGAGTACGACAAGAGATCGGGAAATTGATAATAGAATACTACGAGAGACAAGATTTCAACAAATCGAGATTAAATGTCAACATATATCAAAGTCGCTCCAACAAATGATTAACCAAATTAGTAATGAAGAGTTGTCATCATTCTTGGGACTGATAAAGTAGAAAATCATGAACATGAATTGCCCAATATGAAAATGTGGACATCCTTCAAAATGAGGAGGAGACTTTTGAAGTGTGCAATTCGATCTTACAAGAGGAGCCACATCAAATTAACTCGAGGAGAAATTTTCTATCTCTCACTCAGTTGAAAATTCTCTTTGTATGAAAAAATGTGTGTTGTTAGGAAAATTTATGTTTAGATTTTGATGATACCATGTAAAACTTAGAATGGGAAGTTGGCACCTCATTTTCTTTGTAATTCAACTTGTAATAGATAAGACATCGTATAAGGCGAGTTGAAGTCGGCTAAGTTCGAGTTTACAAGAGTCGATCAAGATCGAAGAAAGACCCGTGTATGTCGGTTGTGTGACTCAAGTTGAAGCTCTGAAGACTCGGCCCAAGACCGAAGAAGAAGACTGGGCGTGAGACAGGTTGAGTAGAGAATAAAGAAGAAAATCATGTAACGACCGAATTTATTTAATTGCGTAGTGATAATATTTAATTATTTTATTATATATTCTAGATATTTTTACATGACTTTATTTTTCTTATTGGGTTTTATAAGATACTTTGGGCCTTTTAAGTGACTAAAGTACCAGGCTCATACTATTAGTGAGGTAATTATAAGCGATGTATTTTTAAACCTGCCCATTAGGACTAGGTTAAAACACGAATATAAGACACGTAAAATCCCTCTCTAGAGAACACAAGAAGTCACAACAAATAGGAAGGAGAGAAATTGACCAAGAGAAAGAGAAAAGAGAAGAAAAGTGACTTCCCGATCGTAAGTTGTTGATTTCGTAGGATTGATCTTTTAAGTTTGATAATTTTATTAGTTTTTACTAACCCTAGTATGTAATCTTATGTTTAGGGTTGATTCGAAAGAGGTCCGAAAAGAATTTTACTACCCATAGTTGAATAGATAAGTAATATCTTTAATTCACGTTGCTATAGAATTAAGTTATGATTATGTTAATTGTTATGCTTGTCGTCGAAATTATAGGAATGATTTGTTCGCCTTATTTTAGCTTCACCGCAAGTGTACGGTGTAGTTTATAGAATATGATAGGTCGTATCCACGGAGACTAATAAATTAGTGCGCTAAGTATTGAACTAAAATAGCCTTATTTTTATTTAGGCGATCAAAATTGGATGATTGTTGTGAGATTAAGACAAACTAGACTATAAAAACACAAGGTAAAGATAATGATAATAATGGAAATATCAAGAGAATAAAAGCGGTTCGGGTTATAGTTTCGATTAATATCTCTCTTGTTGTCGATTTAATTAAAGCCGAAGTTATTATCATTATTCCTATAAGACGATCTCAATGGTATATTATCCTCCCTCTCGAGATGTATATAAAATGTAGATTGGAATATCTATGCTAGCATCTGTAAGTCAAGCGACTACGATAATCTAGAGGGGGTGAATAGATTATCTCCATCTTTTCGATTTCGCCCTCTTTTTCTAACCGAATGCTCAAACACAATTAATAAAGGTGCGGAATGTAAACAACATGCGTTGATTTATAGTAGTTCAACCCACCTAGGGCCTAATCTACTACCACCCCAAGATATCCTGGGATGGATTTCAAAAGAAAAAGAATTTTATTAATTACCAAAATTAATAAATTCAACTTACACCACCTTGAAGAGCACCACACTCTTCTTCAACACCACCTTTGGAGATTACCACAATCTCCTTTGTAGATTACCACAATCTTCCTTCAACGGCACCTTGTGAAAACATTTGACCGTTTGGAAGCAACCAAAATTTCCAAAATATAAAAGCAATCAAGTAAGGGAGTAAATATATTCAATAATAAGTACAAGCTCCCCTATCAACAAGCACATCAAGAATAATGTAAAAGCAATTTTCCATAAGCTAGAAGGCAGCTTTTTACAAATTGTTCAAGAGCTTATAAGCTCCTCTGTCACAAAACATCATTAGACAAGTATATAAGTCCATCAAGCAACAATTGGACTAAAAAATCACAACTTATGGCTTTTATGAGCCATAGCTTATAACTTTTAAAACAAGCTTTTATTAGCTTTTTGAGCTAATGAGTCATTTCTGTCACAAAAAACATCATTAGACAAGTATAGACAAGTATATAAGTCCATCAACCAACAATTGGACTAAAAAGAAATCACAACTTATGGCTTTTATGAGCCATAGCTTATAACTTTTAAAACAAGCTTTTATTAGCTTCTTTGAGCTAATGAGTCAATTTCTGTTTCTCCCCTTTGGAATCATAAAAAGAATGTTAGGATGATAAAGACTTCATTCAAGTTTATCAAAGTGCGCCAACAATACGTTTTATCAACCATGAAAGAATTAAGCTTAGAAACCAAAAGAAAATGAGAGAAATGTATCATAAGAAATCCATAAGCTCATTTGTTAGCTAAAAACATGATCTCAAAAATATTTTAAGACATAAGAAGCAAGAGACTCATGTAGAAGTTAAAATTTTCATTGTGACATTTCATCGAACACTTGGCGGGCGTAAAAATTTGAAAGATATATATAGCCCTTGTAAATGAAATAAAGCCAAGTTTGTTCATACCATCACCAAAAACAATTTTCAACATATATCCAACAAATACTAGGCATAAACAAAGTAGATTCTCAAGGGTTCAACCCAATGAGATAATTTAGCCAAAGAGATATCAAGGCATTACCAATGCCATCAAGCAAAAAATTAAAGAGCCATACATGTTAAGCATCAAACAATGCATATTAGACATTACAAATGTCCCAAATAATCCATCTAAACAAGATGAGCAAGACATGTCAAATGCATTTAAGCACAAATTAAAAGGAGCACTTATACCATCAAGTACTTCATACCAACAACAAATTATGCCAAACTAGAGTATTTTTACCATCAAATACTCCATCAATATCATGATCACCCTCAAGTCATTATCAACTTGCAATATTAACCCTTTCAAGAAAACAAGCAAATATCATTAGTGCAAAAGAGTTTTACAAAGTTCATAGAAGTACAAAGCAACATGAAAGAAAATGCTAAAAAGTGAAGGGGTGGGGAACATCAATCCTCGTCGAAAGAGAAGCAAGTTAAAGGAATAAGATCTTTGATGAATTTCTTCAATTTGCCGATTGACTTTTTCAAACTAGAATTTTCCTTCTTCACAACCCGGAGCTCTTTTCTAAGAGAGGCTACATCTCTAAATGTTTCTCTTTCCACTTTGGCCATTCTCTCTTTGAGATTTAAATCTTCAACATCCGACTCGTCCTCATCTTCTTCCTCATTTTATTCTTCCCTAATTTCTTGTTCATTTCCCACATTCTCTTCTTCATTTTCCTCTTCATTCCCCACATTCTCTTATTCATCATCTCTTTGTTCGTCAAACTAACCTCTTCCAATATTTTCAACCTCATTGTCATTAAAGAAATCATCCCAAGGTTGTTGTCGATGCTCGCACGTCCCTAGCGGGCTTTGGTGGGAACCCGTGGTAAATGTCGTCGCATTCTTACCATTTGTAGAATGTTGGCATTATCAAAGTCATTGTGACGAATATCGGTATTCATTTCATTTTCTGGGTATCCCGATAAGTATAATAGTCGGCAAATCAAATTTCCCAAGGTATATTTTTTCTTAGTATGCCTTCTTGATTCCGACAAACAATACACAAAAATTGCTCCATAATTTACTCTTTCTCCTCGAACAATCTTATAGGTGAGAAAGAGTTCGAGATTACTCGGAAGTTTTACTTCTTTTCCACAAACACAATAGGAGCAAATAATAGATATAATCCGATAATTTGGCGGCATTGCCGAGTATGTTTCTTTGGGATACACTCTAAAAGGTTTTCACATCATCTAGTGAAACGCCGAAAATGTTATCATCCCAATGAGTGCAATCCACATTAACCACTCCATCATTCGGCACATTAAAGTGATTACAAATATCGGCCAATGTCCATGAAAAATGCCTACCATTAACAAATGAGTGAAGTTCCAACGGATTATCTACCGTAGCATCAACAATCCACATATTTGCATAAAACGTTTTATAAGCTCGTCATCATAATGCAAACACGGATTATCCCAAAGTGAAACCCATCCTTGAATTTCAAAATAAGCCCTAATATCCAGAAATTCATCATACAATGCTAGAAATCGAACCATACGAGTGCACGCAATTTTCTTGTCATTCAATCCAATATTCTCATAATGCTCCTCCGCAAGTTTATTTAGAAATCCAAATTTATTGGCTCTAGAGGAGGCTCGTAAAGAAGTGATAACTTACTTGAATCCCAATGAATGTTTGATTTTGAAACCTCGACTCTCAATTCATCAATCTCTTCTTCCGTGAGCCGGTTTGGATTGTCTCCTTGTGGATTATCAACTTGTTGGAGGTTGGAGGAAGATTTCCCCTTTGCTTCCTTATCCTCTTTTGAGGATTTCGTTCATAGAATTTCTTGGAGGAGCCATATATGTGAGATTCTTGTAAAAATAGGAGGATTAGCAACAAGAATTGTGAAAATTGATGAAGAATTGAAGAAAACTTATGAGAAAGGGGTTATTAACGCGCAACAAGGTTTTTGAGATTTCTTTGGTTCTGTTTCAAGAGTGAAGAACAGACGGGTTATAGCCAAAATTTTTGGCCTGGGCGACCGGTCGAAGTGGGGTGCGACCGGTCGAAGTGCAGGGCGACCGTCGCCCCTGCTTTGACCGTCCCAGTGCAATTTTTCATTCTCCAAGTTTTTCAAAAATTCGATTTTTCACCCCAAAAGTTTTAAAACTTTGCAAAAAGATAATTTTGGACCAAGTCCAACAAATACGGTTTTCGGGAAAACACATATTCTAGAAAATTGAGACTTAACGAGTAGTGCCCTTTTAAGAAAAATTTGCAAAATCATTTAGGGGCACTTAAGGGGTTGAAATGAAATATCTTGAAAGATATGTGCATAAGCATAATATCGAGTTCTAAGAGAAATACGAGTGAACATACCTCGATAGTTTAAGAAACTTGATGATGAAATAGCCAATGAATATGAGAAATATATCCTACACAATTCTTAAACAAAATATGCACAAAAGCACAGGTGTAGGCAAGTAAATAGAAAAAAATACTTATGCTATAAAAATACATAAGAGATAATAAACCACATAAGTCTAATTAAATGCACAAGAATTTTAGAAATATCATGCAAGGTCTTCTTTTAAAAATTTTGAAACTCACAAATATATTGAAGACCTAAATTAAAAATAAATACTTGAAAACTCATTTAGCAATTAAAATAAAATGCATATATAAATGGGGAGATACGATTTACCAATTACACCATTTCCATGGGTTGTGTCGTTCCGTTGTTGATGATATCTTTCCTTGAGAAGTCACTTTGATGATGGCTTCTTTGATTACTCCATTTCCAAGGTTTGTTATCTTTCCATTTTTGATGGTCTCTTCTTTGAAAATCATCTTGTTGATGATGTCTTTGCCATTTCAAGGATTATGTTCTCCCCATTTTTGATAATTTCCTCTTCTTGGAAAGTGACTTTGTTGAAAATGTTCTCTTCTTTGACCAAATGACTTTGTCATTTGATGTCTTCTTGCGGTATGAATTTTCTCCGATTATTATTCCACGGGTACCTAATAAAATATTATTTTGTGGTACCCTCAAGTGCTTGGGTCCTTTAGGATTAGCTTTGAGACTTTTAGGTCTCCAAAAATGATTAGAGCTATTTTTAGCCCGACAAGTATTAGCCGTATGACCCTTTTTACCACAATAAAAACAAGTAATAATTCTAGGAGCATAATGACCAATATGCATAGTGACTTGATCCTTTTTCATATGATTAACAACATTAGGCTTATGATCAAGTCCTTTATCACAATTATGAATATCAACAATATTGGACATTTTATTAGTACTCAAGTTTGATTTAGATAAATCATTTTTCATGCAATTCATATTCTCAACAAGAGTACTATTTTCTTTTTCAAGGTTTCTAACCTTGTCAAGTGTGGTGGTGTGAGCACATGATAGTGATTCATAGGAAGCAAATAAACTATCCTTATCATTTTTCAAAATATTAAATTCCTTTTTCAAATTTTTGTATTTAACAAGTAAATTTTGAAATTCATTTTGAAGATCATCAAAATCATTTTGCAAATCACTATAATTATTTTGAATAACAATATCATAAGAAGTAGAGGGTTTAAGACATACCTCGTTTTCTTCTTCGATGCCCATAAAACAATATTCAACTTCTTCATAGTTGGAAGTTGTAAAGAGGCTTTTCCTTAGATTTGAGCTTGTATCCCTTTGAGAAGTAGATGCTTTTGTTTGACCTTTCATTTGCAAATACTCCATAGATGGCTTCTAATTTTTGCCATACTTTATGTGCCGATCGAATTCCTACAATATGTTCATATTCCAAATTAGTAAATGAACAATACAAAATATTTAGAGCCTTACCGTTTAAGGAGATGATTTTCTTCTCTTCATCATTTAGCTCTTTGAGGGCTTTGGAGGTGTGTGGTGTGTCTATCATCGGAATGGATTCTCCATTTATGACGGTGTTCCAAATATCAAACCCGAACCTTGTAAATAACATTCTATTCTTTCTTTCCAAAATATAAAATATTTGGAATCAAATAGTGGTGGCTTGGTGGTGGAGGTGCGGGATAGATGAGCTTCGTTCGTAGCGACAATCGTTTCTCTTCACTCGCGATGTGAAACAAGCTTGCCAAAGAGTTCGACTTTGATACCACTTGTAAGTCCAAGCGCTACGATAATCTAGAGGGGGTGAATAGATTATCTCCATCTTTTCGATTTCGCCCTCTTTTTCTAACCGAATGCTCAAACACAATTAATAAAGGTGCGGAATGTAAACAACATGCGTTGATTTATAGTAGTTCAACTCACCTAGGGCCTAATCTACTACCACCCCAAGATATCCGGGATGGATTTCAAAAGAAAAAGAATTTTATTAATTACCAAAATTAATACAAATTCAACTTACACCACCTTGAAGAGCACCACACTCTTCTTCAACACCACCTTTGGAGATTACCACAATCTCCCTTTGAAGATTACCACAATCTTCCTTCAACGGCACCTTGTGAAGATTACCAAGCTTCAACCTTGAAGAATACCAAATTCTTCAACACCTCAACAAGAAGATTATCACAATCTTCTTACACCTAACACTGGATCATCCAAGTGTGTTCTTACCACAAGAACACTCACAAGGATATCTTGTGTTTGAATGATAACCAAAAATCCAAGATTACAACTCGATAATTGATAATACAATAGAGTGCAAGTGTAATCAAGAATAGCCCTTTAGACCTCAAGGATGTGAAAGTGATAAGCTAGGCAAAATTACAACAAGAATAATAACAATGAAGAACAAATATATTTGCTTGAAGTGTATCTTGTTGTGTTGTATCTCAATTGTTGTATTGTTTGCTCCAAAACTTCCTCTATTTATAGGAGATGATTGATCAAGCATAGGCTCCTCTTGGGGATTGAAAATCTCTGAGAAAAATACAATTAAAATCAAGAACATAGCTGTTAGAAATCAATCCCACATTTTAAGGAAATATGTCTCATCAAACGGTCATATTTTTTTGTCAAAGCACAGGGCGACCGTCGCACGAGAAATAGAAGTTTGAAACAAAACTTTGGAAATTTACACAGGCGACGGGTCATAGGGTACTTGACCGGGTCGACCTTAGCTTCAACCGGTCCCCCTCAATGAGAAAAGAAGAAGGTTTCGTTCTGTTTCAAAAAAGAAACTTGCAGGTACCGGTCGACCCCTGGGCGACCGGTCGACGCCCAGGGCGACCGGTCGACCTGCGTAATTTTTCTTCCGTCTCTTTTTCTGTTTCAAAAATCATCTTCAGGTACGGGTTGCCCTATAGGGCGACCAGGTCGACAAGAGACAAATGTTGTCCAATTTTTGTCGAAAATAAAACTCAAGAAATACTCCGAAATTTTAGTAAAAACATTTTAAACCAATCGGGAGTATTTAGACAACATTTAGAAACCTTGTTTTGAGGTAAAAACATATAAACATAAAATCATTAGAAGTGTTGTCCAATTTTATCTAAAGTAAAACTTGAAGAAATACTCCGGAAAATATTAAAACCATTTTAAATCATTTAGGAGTATTTGGACAACAATTAAAAACATTGTTTTGGTGTAAAAATAAAATCTTCAAAATTAAGATAAAAATATGTATCAAACAACATCTCTACTCAACATAAGATACACAAATCCCACAAGCTCAAAAGATGAAATGTCCTCACAAATATCTACAAACCTCTCGATTCATGCAAATATTCATATCAAGTACTCAAGATCTAATATTGAAACTCATCTCTCGAATTATGAATCAATATATCAAACATGCTAAATCATTGGCCAAGTGTTAAAACAAGAATAACCACAAAGTACTCAAATAGGCTTCAAGACAATAGCTTCAACTAAGAGTAAAACATTCAACAAGAGTTCATTAATCTACTTCCAAAACCCGGAAATCACAATTTGTTTAGCTACACATGATGTTCAAACAACTCATGTAGACAAATTGTTCAATGCCATACTAAGCTCAAATGAAAGATTAAGATACAAAGCAAGAAAAACTTAGGATAGTCGATAATCTCGCGATGTATCTTCGATCCTCAAGCTCGATGCGACCCGATTCTTCCCTTGATGTCTTCTTGAAAGAGTAGTCTTTTGTCTTGTGTTGTAAGTCCAAGAATGTCGAATATCCCCCTCGTGTGCGCCCCAAAAGCCCTTTTATACCTTTTAGAAAGTTTAGGACAAAGTCTTTGTCAGGTTTGTGACATTCGGCCAGGGTCGTAAAGGCGTCCAACATACGTTACCCATGCGTCATCCCGTAGGCATTCCCTTGCTTTTTACCAACCACGCACGGTCGGTTTATCCCGCACGGGTTACCCATGCTCAAGTCGTAGACATGCTCAAAACCCAGGTGCGCACGGGTCGTGCGTGCACGCATGGGTTACCCGTGCGCCATACCGTAGACTCAACCTTCTTTGCCTAGGGGCGCACGGTCGCGTCCATGCACGCGCCCCCGTACCGTGCGTGCCACTTTTTTTGCCTAATTTGTCCAATTTCTTCTTATTTTGGCTTCTAATCCCGTATGTTCATCGATTCTTGGTGTTTCTACTTGCGATGCTCATATTTGTCACCAAATTACTTCAAATATCATTAAATTCCTACAAAACGAGCAAAACATAATATCTTTCCCACAAAGAGTGAATATAAACCATTTCATATGAGCTATTGCATGTCTAAACACAATTTTAGTCATAAATATGCCCCAAAATACATGCAAAAACTCACACCTATCAATGACCTGTTGGATAATATTTTTCAATAATTGATTTAAAACTAATCCCTATTCTTTCGCCCTCAAACGGCTCCCTTAATCCCACCTTCCCATTATCTTGGTAGTGGTTAATAAGTGGGGATCATTCTTTACCCTTATAAATATAGAACAACAGTGTTGGTTTTCAATATAAAAAAATATCATCTTCTCCATTCTACAAACACAACACACATATATTCCTGAGTCAGTGGCCGTCCATTTTCAAGAGTTAAATTGTCATTCATTTGACAATTCTTTTACATATTAAGACACTGTTCATTGGTTCAAGAAGATCGTCCCTTTATAAAAACAGTCCATTTTGATTAGCATTCATCGGGAAAGAAGAAAAAAATTGCAAAAGGCGTCTGACTCAAAATTGTTCAAGCCCCTCTTTTATATATTCTCCTCGTTGATTTGAGCATCGAGTAAACTAGTAGTTCAGGTCCTCTTCGCTATACACGAGAGCACCAACGGGTTGTCAAATCTTGGGAGAGGGACGTGCTATCAATAATTTACTAGTGCAAAAGGGTGTTTCCTTTCAAAAGAGAGCTACTACGGCGTGCTTCGACCCAGGCTATCCTAAACTTGACTCTTATTTAATTTTGGCTTGTTATTATTTTATTATTGCTTGTTCCTAAATTAGTAGATTAATAATCCTGCTTTGTTTGTGCTTAATTTTTGCAACATGACCTGTTCTCTGGGAATATTGATCGAGTTATCACTTTCGATAAGGTTTGATTATTTGCGATTTTAGTTTAGAACGAATTGAATTTCAGCGTACATTCCTACGTGAAATCCAAATATCTTTTATAATTTATTTTGACCACGATCATGAATTTTTATTGAACCCACCAAATCCCCATGAATACTCATCACCATATATATTCATCAAACACGTGAATGAGTACACATGCATACTCAAGTTTTGGCTTTGTAAATAATTGACGAGTGACGCTCTCTCTACGAGTCGAAGTGATAATATATGGGCTCATATAGATTAGGCTAATTGGTTGCTCCCAAAACGACCTCTCTTCACCGATCACCTTTCAAGACGAAGTCCACCGTGAAACCTCGCACAAGGGGGCCGGGGGGGCTCCGTGCCCTCTCCGGCGCTTAAGTCGATGTATCTTGGGAAGGAAGCAAAGGCTAGAGAGAGAAAAAAGCAATGTAACATAAAAATGAGATTAGGTTAGAATGAACCCGGACTTGGGCCTTTTATACCTTAGCTCGGATTAGGGTTTCCGTAAAATCCGGGATTCCGATTTGGTGTCGAGTCATAATTAGATTAGGATCGGATCTCTTAAAAACCCTAATTTTACGCCCGTAAGACCATGGCTCCGACTGTTTCAAAACACCTCGCCCAATGTATGGATATAAAGCCCATGTAATTCTCCAAGGCATCCTCGATTAGCTTCATACATCTTTCGGGCCGAGCCGAATCAGATGGGCGAAGTCCTTATAGAATACAACGGTCAACAACAGTCGCCTTTAGTCATGCGGGGTTCGGACAGTCGGTTTAATACAATGGCCCTTACAGTCGGCCCGATAAACATCCCTACGCTCGTGCTCGGGCCTTCACGGATCGGCCCAATATGATAGGCCTCCCTCTTATGGGCTCGATGGAGGTCGCCCAATACTCATAAGCCTTAGAAGATCAGCCTATCTCTGTAAGCCTCCCGGATCGGCCCGAAAGTGCTAATTCTTGACGATCCCCAAGAGTATGGGCCTTTCCAGGTCGGCCCAATGTCATAAGCCTGGTCCGTGCTCGGGTCCTTGCTGTATATCCTCACAATTTTAGGGAGACCACCCTATCGGCCTCCATCTCCAAACCATTAAAAGAACAACCCAAATTCCTTCCTCTTTCAAGCTCTATTTACCCGCGATTCGCCAGACCTAATCGGCCTCCACCCAATGCCCTAGCCTTTTTTGCAGGTCAGATAGAGGGCGGCCTCCGATTTCCCATCCATCCCTTCATGGCTGGGGTGTCCGAGTTCTCCCGGGTGCCCTTGAATCAACTGGCCCCGAACTCTTTCCGTATCCTGGCCGGTTTCATAATTTTGACCAAGTACTTAGACATAGAACCCACTCTGGAACTATTCTTCGCCCTGTTCCAAATAAAGAGCTCGACCACCAAGGGTTTTTCTCATCACCTCCCGAGGTGATGCTCAGTTTTTAAGCAAGTACCCTTCCTCTAACAAATTCTGGAAGGACAAATATTTTTTTATTTCTTCCCCCCGAGTTTGGGGTTTTCCTATTGCTTGGACCTGGACCCTTCCTCTCCAACGCAAACACAACCCCAGAGATCGGTCTCCCAATCTCCAAACTCAGATAAATAAGCTCACCTTGGTCAAGTATGACCTCTCTCGCCTTATAACTCCCTCCCTTCATCTTATTTTGGTGAGCCCCATCGTGGCTCCTTGCCTTGTGACATTGGTAATTGTCATTTTTGCGATTGATTTGTTTTATTCTTACTCATTAGCTAATCCTTCCTCTTTGTACAGATATGTTCATGGCACAGATGGTTGCCGAGCTGGATGACGAGGATCAACCAATTGCTCCTGGCTCACTCCTCCACCATCGATCGCTTGCCGCCCCAAGGCACGGAGGTCACCTCATCTACTTGGCGACCCGCACGATTGCCGCAGTGATGATGGCCGATCTCACGAGCCCCAGGGCTCAACCTTCTTTCCGACCTCCTCCTCCAAAGAGGTCGGGTGTCGGCCTGGCCACGGGAGGCGCCAAGAAGGCGAAGACCACCACACCTCATCCTGCCGCTCTCTCTCTCTCTCACGCACACCCATTCATACACCCAACAAACCTTTCTCACACAATTCCATCCGAAGAACAACGATGGAACTTTTGCCATCAATACGCCCAAGGCAAATCGCCGAACCACCCGACCGAATCGCCTTGGAGAAACTTCGGTGATCTTGGTGGTGAGCTTCTTCTTTTGAACCACTCAAAAGTGAGGCACGACTAGCCGCTCGATCTCCCGAGCTCGGTCGGTTTTTGCTGATCCTTCCCATATTACCGAGCTCAATAATTCTAAGAAGGAGGTCATTCGGTGAAAGCTCGGGAGACTAAACTCTTAGAGGAGAACCGCCGATTGGGACGGGGAGGAGGTCAACAAGGCTACCGTGGCCTCTCTAGAGGCCAAGATAAAGACTACGAGATCGATAATGCGATCTCAAGACCGAGCCGAGTGATCTCCAGGATCCATTTCTCTTCAATGTCGATCGATCAAGCCGAGTGAGGCGTTGAAGCTGGTCGTCAAAGTTTCCTCACCTCCCAGAAGGCTCTTCAATAGTTCAGGCCATTAGGGAGAGGGTGAAGCAAGCCTTTTTCGAGCTCCGGGAATTTATCAAAGTTCTCTCGGTATCGCCATGGAATACTACGATTTTGCTTTTGACCCGGTGAGCTTGGCTCGAGGAACGCAGTATCACTACCGAGCCCTTCGATCGCCGAGGTCCCGGAGGATTTTGCCCGATCCCAAAGGCTTCGTGTTTTTCGACGAGGCGGAGCATCTCAACCTTGCTCCCGGTGGAGGAGTTCATAGAATCCCTATCTGCTCCTTTTATCCTCCACCCCGCTCCCGGCTCGACGGGTCCTTCTCGGGACCCGGAGATCGACCAACCCCTCGCTTTCCGCGAGCCCTTCTCAAGTTCAGAAATCCTGATGATGATCCTCGATCTCGCTCTTGTAGATGATGTGACCATCTCCATGGACGACACGAACACCGAAAATGTTCCTCCTCCTACTTAGGAGTTTAGTTCTACTCTTGTAATTTTTCATTATGTACTTGTAATTAGTTTGAATGATCAATGAAGTTTCTTCGCACTTTCATTTTCTCGATCTCTTGTCTATTATTCTTTCATTATGTACTTGTAATTATTATTTTTTTTTTTTTACAAAAAGATTGGCATATTGTGCTCCTCGTGGCCCCAAGTATTTGGAGACTAGCTCGAGTGAGCTCCAAATACTTTTCATCAAGGAAGCTTGCTCGAGCCGAGCTCCTCGCATGGCCTCATGGCCCCAAGTATTTGGAGACTAGCTCGGTGAGCTCCAAATACTTTTCATCAAGGAAGCTCGGCTCGAGCCGAGCTCCTCGCATGGCCTCGTGGCCCCAAGTATTTGGAGACTAGCTCGAGCCGAGCTCCAAATACTTGTCGCTTTCATCAAGGAAGGCTCGAGCCGAGCTCCTCGCATGGCCTCGTGGCCCCAAGTATTTGGAGACTAACTCGAGCCGAGTTCCAAATACTTGTCGGTTCATCAAAGGAAGCGGCTCGAGCCGAGCTCCTCGCATGGCCTCGTGGCCCCAAGTATTTGGAGACTAACTCGAGTTGAGTTCCAAATACTTGTCGCTTCATCAAAGGAAGGCGGCTCGAGCCGAGCTCCTCGCATGGCCTCGTGGCCCCAAGTATTTGGAGACTAGCTCGAGCCGAGTTCCAAATACTTGTCGGTTCATCAAAGGAAGGCGCTCGAGCCGAGCTCCTCGCATGGCCTCGTGGCCCCAAGTATTTAGAGACTAGCTCGAGCCGAGCTCCAAATCTTGGCCGCTTTTATCCTTTCTACTTTCCTAACTCATAATGTATGGCGGCGGATCATTTCATTCAAAATGAGTAGATTGATTACATCGATTATTTCTCTATTCTAGGAATGATACTTCTTCAAATTGCAAATCTGTTCCAAGACCTCGGGAGCTTTCGACCTCCGATCTCTTCCAGGTCGTGCGCACATCCCGATTACCTTCACACCACCCGAAGTGGTCCTTGCCACTCGCATCCGGTTTCCTTTGTTTTTTGCTAGCATCGACCTTCTCAAAACCAAATCACCGACACGGAAGGCCCTTCTCTTTACTTTTTGTCATAAGTCGCTTTGATCCTTCTTCGTGTCCTTTCCATCCGCAAAAATGCCATCTCCTTTTCTCATTTATCGTATCCAATGCCTCTCGAATCAACGGCTCATTAGTATTTTCATCGAAATTTTGAATCCGATGTGTTTCCATCCCGATCTCTGCCCGGTATCACAAAGATCCATACCATACACCAAGCTGACGGAGCCTCGCCGATTGCCTCCTTCGGATTAGTTCGATAAGCCCACAAAGACCGAGCCGAGCTCTCGAACCCCGCTCCTCCCGCCTTCTCGGTAGAGCTTTCAATCCTTGGACAAGAATTCTATTAGTCACTTCCACTTGCCCATTGGCCTGTGGGTGGGCCACCGAAGTGAAGTTTTGCTTGATCTTCAATTCCTCACACCAAGCTCGGATCTCTTCCCCCGCGAACTGCGTTCCATTATCTGATATCAAGATCCGAGGCACTCCATACCGACACACTATATTTTGCCAAATAAACTTCATCACTGCATCCTCATTTATCTTAACAAGAGGTTCTGCCTCCACCCACTTGCTAAAATAGTCGATTGCCACAATCAAGAATTTCCTCTGACCTGAAGCCGGAGGAAAAGGACCAACAATATCAATTCCCCACTTTACAAATGGACATGCCGAACTCATCGTCATGAGCTCTTCCGCCGGTCGATGTACCAAAGGTGCATGGATCTGACATTTTTCAAACGTTCTCACCAACTTTTCCGCTTCCTCCTTCGGATAAGGCCAAAATACCTCGCTCAGGACCTTTCTTCATCAAAATCCTTGCTCCCATGTGATTCCCGCAACAACCCTCATGAATCTCTCTCAAGACATACGCACCCTCTTCTCCACTCAAACACCTCGGAAAGGCATTGAGAAGCCTCTCTTATATAACTTGTCCCCGATAATGCAAAAACGTGTCGCTGAATTTTCACCGAGCCGCTTCACGCCTACCGTTGGTAAGACCCTTCTTTTTTTAGATAAGCTATGATAGCCGACCGCTAATCCTCTTTCTCCTCAATCTCTCCAACCTCCAACCCCAGTCTGCAATTTCTTTTGCCACTAAAAGTGTGATCTGTTTAGCTTGATTTTCCAAGGCCGAATCGGCCATTTTGCTAGAAAATCTGCCCGACCATTCTCCTCCCTCGACTGACATATCTTGATTTCTTTCACTTTCCCTTCTAAAGCTCGGTATGCTTCAACATACCTCTTCATCCTCTCTTCCCTAACCTCGAACTCTCCCATAACCTCGTTTTTATGGACGAGCCGAGAATCCATGTAAACCACCATCCTAATGACCCCGTCTCAATGGCCATTCACATTCCTCTCGATGAATGCTTCATACTCCGCCTCATTATTAGATAGCTTGAACTCCAACCTCACAAAGAAAATCATTTTCGATTCCTTGCGGGTTGATCAATACAATACCAAAGACACCACATCCCGAGCTCCCTCTTGAACCATCCACATAAATTACCCAAGTTCATTCTCTGCTATCATCCCTAGTTGATTCTTGAACAAAGTCCGCCAAAGCCTTGAGCTTTAATGGCCGATCTGTTCTCGAATTCAATATCATACTCACTTAGCTCAATAGCCCACTTCACTAACCTCCCGCTACCTCGGGCTTGCTCATCACATTTCTCAACGGAAGATTAGTTCGGACGATTACCTTATGCGAAAGAAATACGGCCAAGTCTCTCGTCGTCACCACCAGGCCAAACCTGCCTTCTCGATCTCCGCATACCGAAGCTCGGCATTCCTCAAAACTTTACTGACATAGTACACCGGCCTCTGAACCGACCTCTCCTCCCTGATCAAGACCGTGCTAACCCCTTGCCCTCCTACCAAAAGATAGAGGTATAAGGGCTCACCGGCAACGGTTTAGTTAATAGCGACAGATCGGCCAAGTAATTTTTCAAGTCCTCGAAGGCCTTTTGACATTCCTCATCCCAAACAAACTTTTTGGCCTTTCTCAAGACCTTGAAGAAGGGCAAACTCCTCTCCACGAGGCGCGAAATAAAGCGATTCAAATACGCTGTAGCCGACTTTAAACATCGCACATCTTTGGCATCCGAGGCGGTGCCATCTCTTTGATGGCCCCGACCTTCTCGGTTAGCCTCTATTCCTTTCTCCGTTACCATGTACCCCGAAACTTTCCCGACGACCCCAAAGGCACACTTCTTGGGGTTCATTTCTATACTTCCTCAAGGTGTCGAACGTTTGGTATGTCACGCACATGATCCACAACCTTTATACTTTTAACGAACATATCATCCACGTACACCTCCATGTTCCTCGCCGAGTGCTCTCCAAACATCTTATTCACCAACCTCTCGGTATGTGGCTCCGCGTTCTTCAATTCGAACGGCATTACTACATAATGAAGGTACCAAAAGAGGTGGTGAAGCACACCCCTTTTTGATCTTCTTCGCTTAGCCTTTGATCGATGATATCCTTGCGACGCATCCATCATACTTAAGCGCTTCACACCCACGACGTCGAATCCACCAAACCGATCAATTCGGGGTAATGGGTAGTAATCCTTAGGGCAAGCACGATTCAAATCCCTAAAGTCCACACACATGCGCCAATCATCCTCTGTTTTCGGAACCAATACTGCATTAGATAGCCATTCTGGAAACTGGATTTCTTTGATGTGCCCTGCTTTCAACAACCTTTGCACCTCCGCCCTAATTATAGCATCCTTCTTAGGGCCAAAATTCCTTTTCTTTTGTTTCACCGGCTTATATGACGGATTAACATTAAGCCTATGTTCAGCAATGCTCGGATCAATCCCCACCAGGTCTTCCGCTGTCCAAGCAAATACATCCACATTACTCCTTAGAAACTCCACCAGCTCATCCCTCAATTCTTCAGGCAACTCCTTCCCGACCTTGGTGACCTTCTCAGGGTCACCTGGCACCAGTTCGACCATCATCATTTCCTCATTAGGTTGAACGTGCTCCACCGGCTCGTCCAACCTAATCAACTTGTCTTTGTTTCTATCATCATCAAAAGCACTCCCCCCGCTTTTCTCGAATACTTTCTACATACAATTTTCTAGCCATATACTTGATCACCACCGACCTCACGTACTTTCTCTCCCACAGAAACTTCATTTTCGGATGGTATACCGACACCACGGACTTGGAAAGCATTTAATGCCTGGTCTACCCAACATGACATTATAGGAGGACGGTGCATCAACTATCAAAAAGCGAATCATTCTAGTTTTACAATTAGGCTCCTTACCCAAAGAGACAATAAAGTAATCATACCTATTGGTTGGATCATCCCTCCAGCGAATCCGACCAACGCCGTGTCCACCGCCTCCAAGCCGACCTGGAGGTCCATCTTCTTATAGCAATCATAGAATAGGATATCTGCTGAGCTCCCTGTATCCACAAATACCCGTTGTACATCATAATTAGAGATCGTCATTTGTGATCACAAGAGCATCGCCGTGAGGTATCACGATACCCCTACAATCCTTTGGTCCGACTGGATACTCGGCCCTTGCCCGACTGTTCCACCTTTAACCTGCTTGCTCTTGCACCCGATCTGGTGCTGCCGCTCTCACATAATTTTTTCGAGCTCGCCTCGAATCTCCTTCCGTCGGCCCTCCAACAATCATCTGGATGACCTCTCGTCGAGGTGGGGGTGGAGGTGGAGGTAGCTCCTCCCTTTCCTCCCTCATACGTTCCGGCTCCCGCTGAGGTTGATGATATCCTCGGTTATCTCTCTTATACTCCCCTTTTTTCTCTTTTTTGTCGATGTACACAAATTCCCAGAGATGACTTTGCTTGAATGAGCCGCTCGATCTCATCCCTCGTGTGTGCACCGATCTGTTTGTGTGCCCATACTCATTGTGGAATCTACAAAACTCCTTACATTTCGCTTTATCGGTGCCTCTGCGTGCGCTTTGGCCACCTCGGTCGGGATGCCTCTCAATAGCTACAAGCACATCGCCCGAGGGACAACCAACGGCGATACTTCTCAAACCTCGGCCTTCCTCCCATCGCCTCGGACCTCGGCTTCTTCCGAGGTCCCTTGTCCTCCGATCCTCCCTCCTATCTCTTCTCTTCTCTCCTTCCTCTCTCTTCATTTTTCTTGCCTCTTCTAGGTTAATATATTTCTCCACCCGAGCTAACAACTCATCGAATGTCTTAGCAGGCTCTATCACTAATGATTCAAAGAACTCCCCATCCTTCGGGCCCGAGCTAGGGCATTGGCCAAAATTTACGGGTCGGGCCGGCACCTCCAACTTTGCCGCGGTAAACCTCTCGAATATAGCTCAGAAGTCCTCCCTTCTCTCTGTTTGATGCTAAAACAGTCGTCTGCGCCTTTTGGTACTTACGACAACTCGTGGAACTGATTAAGGAAAACCGAGTGAAGTCATCAAAATTTCGAATGGAGCAGGGCAAGTCAAGCAAACCATTCTTGAGCGATTTTTTGTCAAAGTGGTAGGAAAAACTCTACACATCACGCCATCCGTGAACTCCGTATAGCAAAGCAAAGATTCTCGAAATGGCGAGAGATGGTCCCACGGATCCGCCGTACCATCATATTCGAAGCTCGTAGCTCGGTATGAGGCCGGAAGTTCGTCCGCCATCACCTTATCTCGAGAAAGGGGTCCCTCTCACCCGAATCGCAGCTGCTCCCGCACTCAAATGCCACTCTCCTCCGAATATCTCGCACCTCACGATGGAGGTCATCCATCCGTTCGACTAGTCTGGTCTCGGCGGACACATGCTCCGCCCTTGATGAGTGCACTTCTTCCGCCATCGGCTGGCCGCCGACCTCTTTCTCCCACCTCCGGAGGGGACCACGGAGGAGGGACCACCGGAGGGGGAATCACGGAGGAGGAGGAATCGGAGGGGGGGACCAAGTGAGCCGGTGGTGGAAGCATCTCCCTCAGCGTCTCCACCGTTTGTTCCACAACTCTCGTGATGAAACCACCCATTGTTCAAAGAACATTGGGCCCAAATCTATACTCCCCAGGACATAGGCGTCATCCATCCGTTCCCATCCTCTCGCATCCGCGCCCTCCCTCCACCCACCGGGAGTGGTGGGGGTGGAGGTCGAACATCCTCTGCGTGACTACGCCGGAGTATCCACGACAGGCGCCACTTGGTTGCTCCCAAAAAACGACCTCTCTTCACCGATCACCTTCCAAGACGAAGTCCACCATGAAACTCGCACAAGGGGGCCGGAGGGGGGCTCCGGCGTACCTCTCCGATGCTTAAGTCGATATCTTGGGAAGGAAGCAAAGGCTAGAGAGAGAAAAAGCAATGTAACAAAAAATGGGATTAGGTTAGAATGAACCTGGGCTTGGGCCTTTTATACCTTAGCTCGGATTAGGGTTTCCGTAAAATCCGGGATTCGTTCGATTTGGTGTCGAGTCATCATTAGATTAGGATCGGATCTCTTAAAACCCTAATTTTACGCCCGTAAGACCATGGCTCCGACTGTTTCAAAACACCTCGGCCCAATGTATGGATATAAAGCCCTGTAATTCTCCAAGGCATCCTCGATTAGCTTCATACATCTTTTCGAGCCGAGCCGAATCAGATGGGCGAAGTCCTTATAGAATACAACGGTCAACAACATGTCGCTTTAGTCATGCGAGGGTTCGACAGTCGGTTTAATACAATGGCCCTTACAATGTCGGCCCAATAAACATCCCCTACGCTCGTACGCGGGCACTTTCACGGATCGGCCCAATATGATAGGCCTCCTCTTATGGGCTCGATGGGGTCGGCCCAATACTTATAAGCCTTAGAAGATCAGCCTATCTTGTAAGCCTCCCCGGATCGACCCAGTGCCACAATTCTTGACAGACGGCCAAGAGTATGGGCCTTTCCAGGTCGGCCCAATGTCATAAGCCTGGTCGGGTCGCCCCGACAATCTTCCCGCTTATCACTAATGCATTTAATTAGTTTATGCCTTACGTACATCACCTCAAGCTAATGTGGAATATGTTTACTATAGTTGCATTTTTATAATATATATTATAGGTTTCTCATCCTAGGATTACTTGTAGTACGGGTATAGTGGTCCTGACACATCATTAATCGCACACTTCTATTAACTAAACATAGGATTTTTCCTAACTAATTGAACGTAGGTTTTTCCTAATTAATTAAATATAGGGTTTCCTCCGATTAATTGAATATTGGATTTTCCCTAATTAATTGGATGTAGGTTTTCCCTAGCTAATTGAATATATGGTTTTCCATTAACTAATTGAATATAGGGTTTTCCCTTAATTAATTGAACGCGTCGGATTTCCCTGAAGCGATTAATTGTAGTGTTTATTCTTAAATTTCTAAGTTAATGAGATTTAATTATTATGCTATGAGTTTATGTTATTCTTGCATTCAATGAAAAGTTGCATCACTTTCATGCATCATGTTAAATGTATGTTCATAGGATTTCACGAGCATACAAAGAATAGTAGAGTCAAGTTTAAATGTTTAGAATTAATAATGTTTTTCAAAAGAAAAATGGGTGCACATTGTTCTATGATCTTTTTGGATTGAGTGGGAAATGGGCGCGGAAGACCGGCGTTCCAACAATGTGTCATTTGTGGCTAATGTTAATGTTAAAGAAAAAGGGCCTTTGGGCGAAATGAAAGGAAATGGTCTTTGGGCAAAATGTTAATTGGGTTCCAAATAACAAGGCCCACGCCGACCCTGATTAGAACAATGTGTTATCAAGTGAGTTCGCGTCATAAGAACGTTTTACGAAAAAAAAGAAAGATAAAGTTTTAAGCATGTACACGAAAAGATTTTAAGCAAAGAAAATATACAGCTTTAACTAAATTGAGTCATTGCATTAAGCACGCATTCATGCATGAGATTACTTGTTGAGCTCCTTCAAGCTCATTCCACGAATGTTATTTTTTTCCAGATGAGAATAATGAGGAGGAAGGAGATGGCGGAGCGCAGTGGCTCGGGAACCCATGTCCTTCAGTTTAGCTTGTGCTTTTTTAGAGTTGACTTATTAGTATATATAATGTTGAACGTCGATTTATTTTTCAAGATATGATTGTTTTGGACTAATAGTTTTTAGTATTTGTTTTCATTGCAAGGTTTTTGAACTAAGTATGGTTGTTTTTATTTATTATCCCGTATTTTTAAGGATTTCTTTAGAGTATTTTTATTGATTATTTTTTGCATTAAAATTTAAGTAAGCTAGAAAAGGGCTTTACAAGTCAAGTCAATTGAAAGCTAAGTCCACACCGTGAGAAGTTAAATCGTTCCTAAAA
This sequence comes from Rehmannia glutinosa, assembly GCA_016081115.2. NCBI lineage: Eukaryota > Viridiplantae > Streptophyta > Magnoliopsida > Lamiales > Orobanchaceae > Rehmannia > Rehmannia glutinosa. Next base: position 282,232 of record JABTTQ020000882.1, on the reverse strand, counting down.
GGTTGAGCCGACTCAAGTCAAAGGGGTAAAGCAATCACAAGTCAAGTCGATCGTCATAAATCCGTTGCACAAAAGTCAATGACATTACTTATTATAGTAATACGTCCATGCCGCCATGTGTAAAAGTGCACATCCTGAAGCTTGCAAAATGAATGAACCAATGGGAAGCATCGAGTATGTGTCGAACTCAAAAGCTATCAATTCATTAAAATAAGGAAATGTCACCGTCACAAAGCCGCAGATCGGAAAAGACAAGCCAATGACCAAAAGGTGCTATTTGAAAATTGCCTATCTCTTCAACGGGCAAATTTTTGAATGTGCACTATAAAAGGCTGAGGAAGCAAGTGAGAGAATGTTATAAATTTCATAAGACTATCAAGCATTCAAGCAAGCAAAACCTACAAATATTCTCAAGCTTTCAAAGATAATCCTCAAGCCTAAAATCGAAGGAACTCAATCCAATACACTCAAGAAAGGAAAGATTACTTCATCAAGTTGAAGAGAAAATTTGTTTGAAGAACAAAAAGGGTCTACTCTCCTAGGTTAAATGAGAAGTAGTAAGGTTCAAGTTCGAACCGAAGCTTTGGGCTCGTTGGAAGGCCGTGTGATAAATTCCAAGAGTTCGAGGAGTCAAGTAGCAAGACAACTATTTTGTGAAGGAGCTGAGTCGGGAGCGACCAACAATCGTATGATCAAGGCCGACTGACTCGGATGTTGATCGCTTTTGTAACCAAGATCTATTACTTAGTGGATTCTCTCCAGAGTTGGAGAAGGGTGGATTAGAGGGATTACCCCATCCTCGAACCACTATAAAAATTGCTTGTGTCTTATTTACTTACAACACTTTAATTTCTTGCATATCATTTATATATCTTTGTTAAGTTATATTTGTCTTGAACTCAACTCGATAATACCTTTGCTATAAACAAGTGTTGAAAAACAAGTTTGAAACATAAGGGTGAAAAGTCTTCACAACAAAAAACCAAATCAATCAGAAATCTAAGTGTTAGGCGATACCAATTTGAGTTATACTATCAACAACTCAAAAGTCGTGAGTGGGTAACTTTTTTGTCAAGTAAGCCAACCTAGTTGTCCCTCAAGGACTTAGGCGGTTTGTATTAACTCAAAAATATTTAAAAAGACTAAATCAAAAATTTGGTAAGGTTTATTCAATGCCCTTCTAAACCTTAATATTCATCCTTGGGACCTACGCGTGTACTCTAGATATAAGCTTTAATACAAATTTATCAAACTTTAAGAAACATGCACCAAGGAACAATTCTTGAAAATGGTGATCAGTTCATATGCTCTTACGATTCATTGATATTTAATAAGAGTAAATATAGAATATCTTTACTCGATTGAAAAATCATTATTAATTGTTAGGAGCACATTTGTTTTTCAAAAGATCTTCAAAGTGATCCTAAATCATCTACGTCTTACATACACTAAATGATCGCCTATACTATTGAAAAATACTAAGGCGTGGAATTTGTTTATAGATCCAAGTTGGGTAAAACAATAGTCTTCTTTGAAAACTATAAACTTAGCACTTTTCTCGAGGCAACCCGTGATTTGTGTTAGTTGTTAAATTGATTTGTGTACACGTTTGCGTTTGCCTATAGTTAATAGAGTGATTTTCTAAAAATGTATCTATTTTCTATTTTTGATATATGTAAAACATGTACCGCCGTGGTACAAGCTCCCCGCATCTTTAGACGCACCAAATTCGTATGGTACATGGTTGTCCGTGTTTAAAGATACAACTGTGTTTTTATTAGAAAAAGGTTCGAACACGGTTAGGCCGTGTCCATGGACACGACCGTGTTGAAACATTCCCGACTTCCAGAGGACAACACGGCCGTCCGTGTCTCAAGATTTTACTTTTATTGTTTTTAATATTAAAAATAAAGAAAAAAATGATGTACCGCATACACAAATGCACCAAATTCTTGTATTATGGTACCAATAGGTTGTACAGGTACAACCTTTATTTAATAAAATTATTGAATTTTCAATATAAAGAACGTTGAAGCATTTTAGCAAAGACATACGCCATTTTTTCTTCTTCCCTCCCCTTCGATTTTTTTTCTCAAAATTCCAAACTCAATTTGGCTCAAATTAAATACGTTATAAGGTAATTATCTTCCCCTATTACTCAAAATTCATGTGAATTGGTAGAATTTTTCAATATTGAAGCATATGACCCTAATTTTGAAAAGAATAGGAATTACTTGACATGATCCACAAATGTCAATAGATGGAGACCCGAACAACATACTCGGGTTAAGGTGTGAAGATGCAAGATATATTCTTTTTCGCTAAACTCAATTCGGTTTTTATCACCTATTGGAGGTTGATGATACTCAATCCGCCTACCCACCCATTTCACCTGATGACGATGAGCCCGCTGGTTGATGGATTTTCAGGAAGTTTTATTGACCTTAAACTCTTTATTGCATATCATTTGTACACTGAGGTCAATGCATATGTTTAAGTTTGGGGGAGGGAGTTGTTTGACATTTCTTTTGCATCATAATAACTTTTGAGTACGTTTATGTAGCATATGATGTTTTTTGATTTTGAATTTGCATGATTCAATAAATTGTCTAAGTGTAATGTGTTTAACTGTTACAGAAGGCATGTGATAAATCTTAAAAATTGTGACTTAATTATTTCACATAATCCTTGAATCAAATTTTAATAAGTTGCTCAATATTTTTAAAATATTAACTAAATGATCCCTTATAACTCAAACATATGTTTGACTAGAGATGTTAAACGGGCGGGCCGGCGGGCCAGCCCGTTTAAACCGCAAAAAAAAGGGTTAGGGCCTCAAAATGCTGGCCCGTTTAAATCTGAGCCAAAATCGGTCCAGCCCGCGGGGCTAAACGGGCCAGTCCCGCCAACCCGTTTTTTTTTTTTTGAATTTTTGTTTTTCAAAATAGAGGATTGGTAAATAAAGGGATAACAAAATTTTACGTAATATTTCCTAAGAAATATAATTTTATATTGACTTAAAATGTAATTAATTATGATGATTTAAAATATTATATAATTTATCTCTCTCTAATAAATATAATACTATAATATAAAAAGTTTAAAATTTTCGTGACTTAAATATGACAAATAATTGAAACTTTATGCAAATAATTATAAAGATGAATTTATTATAATTTGAGATTCCAACCTATCTCACGCATAAACATTGAACATCAAATCGCGTTTTATCGGTATTTATATTTATGTAATTTGTTTGACAAAAATCAAAAAGTATTAAGAAAATATTCATTATATAGTGTTTATCATTCTACATTGTAGTTTATTATTTCTATTTTCATTTTAGAAATGAGTTTTTGCACATATTTTTGTTTTAACTCTTATTGCGAAGCATGTTCTTAAAGTTTCAAAACCTTTGACGATAATGATGATGTTTGATTATATTTGAATTTTAAGACTTTTATCCTTGTAATGCAACATAAAAAAATTGTGTAATTTAGTTTTGCATATTTAGTTTGATTGTTATATTGTTATACATGCTTTAGTATAAAAATTAGATTTAAATAAAAAATAATAATTTTTTTGGCTTGTAGCCCGTTAGTGGCTCATTTAACCCAAAGCCCGCTAGGTTAGGGTTAGGTTTGCAAAATGCTAGCCCGCATAGTAGTGATCCGTTTAGTCCGGCCTATTAGGGCTGGCCCATAGGGCTAGGGCTGCCCGTTTAACATCTCTATGTTTGACCATAGTCAAAACAATTTTGTAAGGTGATATAACATTAGGAAATGATTTAGGCCATTTTTGAAAAAACTAAAGCCTATATAGCCTACCAAAATAAATGTTTCCCTAGTACTCCATTTTGAGCTTAATAATTTTTTTTTGGTTGATAGCTTACCGATTATCCAAGCCAAAAATGAGAAAATCTCCCAAAATAACATGTTTTCACCTATTACATATGAAATTCATACAAACAAAATACTTGGAGTTAAGATGGCTATATTTTTTATAGAAGAAGGTTGTCTATGAGAAATATATATATATATATATATATTAAAAAAGACAAAAGTTGGTACAAGAAGGAAAACGCTTGCAAATCCTTGAATTGGTCGTTGCTATATATGGTTGGGTGAATCAAACCACTTATCCTATATTTTCATACCTACTAACCCGAGCTTTCATTACAACACACGAAAGTCCTATTGATTTTTATGTTTTTATTGGATACAATGTGGAGATTGATGTTATAATCACATCCAAGAAGTTAAAAAGGAGATCATTGGAAAATATTTGAATCTTTATTTGGGAAATGAAAATAGAATTGAGACATTGATTGCATTCACATATGAAGTCACGAAATTGAGGTGAGCTTGCATGCCTAATTGACAAAAGAACATAATTACATTTTTGCAAATTCTTTAACTCATGTAAAATTTGAAATCTCCCGAGGCATTGAAATCACTTGTAAAACTCAAAAGTTATTCTTTGTTGCAATGGTTTTCATTTGCTTGAGGACAAACAACAATTCAAGTTTGGGGTATTTGTTAAGTTGGATTTTTACCAACAAATTAGGTATCCTAGACTTAGAAATTGTATTATTTTTTATGTAGATTGAGTCAAAATTAGTGTTGAAATTGTATACTGATTGTAATAGGTATCTAGGTATCAAAAAGTCAAGAAACAGAGGCGAAAAATGGTAAAAATAAGACACACATGAAAGAACTGAAAAGAAATTAAGAAACATGTACCATAGTGTGTACTCGCGGTGCAAAACAAGCATGTATCGCGGTACACAATCCAAAAGATCGTGATATAAGATGGATTATGTACCGTGGTACACAACCCATTTTGTGCCTCGCACCATGGTGCAATGCTTCAGATCGCTCTTCAACCCCAAATTGTGTGTGCGAGAACCCTTGGGTTGGTTCGACTTGGTCTTCCCGAGTCTTGTAGTCTTGTGTTCCAAGCGTTGCGACACATTCTTCTCTTTATTGAAGTTCGGTGTCCTCTGCCTGGGAGTGATGCCCATATAGCTTCATTGCATTCCTCATAGTATATTGGAAGTGCACTACATGGTATCTATTTTCTGGAACTCTGGAAATGATGTTAATGACTCCCACTATATGTGAGTCTATCTTGATATGAGTTTAGTTGGAGGATTGTGGTCCAAGTATTCATTGGGGATATCTTTCTTCATTGCTCTTCAGGAAATGTGAAATATTGACGTCTGTAGGGAGTAGTTTCACCAGTATAGTTGAATGAATTGTGCTTCCACTTTTGGGGGCTCGGGGGCTCTAGATTGTGCATGGCTCTCCTGAGTATCCTCAGGCCTATATCCATTTCTCTAGAGTGGCTTGAATAGAAACTTGAAATATCAAAGCAAACCTGAGAGAGTCCCTTGTCCAGATGGGATGCTAAGTGAAAACGCTCAATGACATAATTAGGTGCTGGTAACCGCGTTCTTGCGCGAGTGCTAGGGGAAGCGGTGGTTGGTTGCTTCTTGTTCCGTTTGCGATGGGTTCTCAGGCTGGTTCCTTCATGGTTTAGCTTTCTTCACCTTTGTAGTCTTTGTCTTCTCCAAAGAGTTGATATTTCTTTCATCTTTCGTGTTGAGATGTACTTCTCCAATGAATGAAGATTTTACTGAGCTTTCTTGATTGAGAATGGGTCATCGGCCAGTCTTCTTGGGCGTTTTGCTCTTCTATAAGGAGTTTGCTCAGGTAACTTGGCTAGTGTGGATGGCTCCCGACTCCTCAATCTTAGTGCCTGGGGAGTTTGTGAATGTCATTGTTGGACTTCAATGCATGTTTATTCTCCGTAAAGCATGATGGTTTTTCCGGAGTCTAGTTGTCCTCCGATCCATTGTTCCTTTCTTTCATTCCAATCAATTGATAGTCATTCTTCATGAGTTGCTCATGCGCGCATCGCTATGGAAGGAGCCTTTATGAGGGTCTTCAAGTCGTTACTCTTTGCGGTGATGCCTTTCGGCAGGTGCCCTTATGAGGGGGTCTTTGTGCACTGGTGGAGCTCGGGGATGTGTTCGAGTAGCTATGGGAGCAACCCGATGTCTTAAAGTGTTTTGGGTAACTTCATTGAGTTGTGGAGCTTCCCGTGTCCTGCGCGAACTTATTCGGTGGGCGGATCCGCCCGAGGACGAGAGGCGGGCAAGGGTGTCCCCCTTGAGCTCCTCGAGTTGTTGAATGGCGCCCCTTTGGATGATGGGCCATGTCCTTGTGTTTTCTTGGCGGTCTGTTTTCTTGCTTGGTGCTCCCAACTTTGGAGTCGATGGATTCCACGAATCACTTCATGAATTCTCACCGAACTTTCCTTCCTTTTGTTTTACTTGAGAAAGATGAGCAATGGTCTTAGGATATTTCCTGTTGATGGATAATCGTAAATTTAAAGCAATAAAGAGCTATCATCAAGTGATCGATCCAATATGGATCTGATTTGTAAGTTAGTACACATTTGATCGAGTTGTCCGAAACAGATTACGAGGGGAGCATCCGTCATTTTCGTATAGATCCGCCTTTGCATAGAATTCGCCTAAGTGCTCTTGGAGGACCTCGGTTCTATCATACTCCCGGGAGGTTGGAGGTCTTGATGCCCGAGTGCAATGGCTTGGCTAAGATGGTAGTGTTTGATACATGTTTTTATCTTAATTTTGATGATTTTATTTTTACACCAAAAACAATGTTCTTAATTGTTGTCCAAATACTCCCGAATGATTTAAAATGGTTTTTATATTTTCCTGAGTATTTCTTCAAGTTTATTTTAAATAAAATTGGACAACACTTTTAATGATTTTGGGTTTATAAGATTTCACTTCTAAACAAGGTTCCTAAATGTTGTCTAAATACTTTCGATTGGTTTAAAATGTTTTTACTAATTTTTCGAGTATTTCTTGGGTTTTATTTTCGACAAAAATTGGACAACTCTTCTCGCTCAAGGTCAACCGTCGCCGTATAGGGCAACCCGTGACCAAGATGATTTTGGAACAAAAAATAAGACGGAAGTGAAAAAGGTCAGGTCGACCGGCCGACCAGGGCGTCGGCAACGTGGACCCCACGTCGACCGGTACCTAAATGTTCATCTTGAAACAGAATGTTTTCTTTCTTCCAAACCCATGAGGGGGACCGGTTGGAGTCGTGGTCGACCTGGTCTCCCTGTAAAAAATTCCCGTGTTTCGTTTCAAACTTCTATTTCGTGCGACCGTGCATCGCCTCGCTTTGATTGACAAAAAATATGACCGTTTGACAAAGAGACAAATTTCCTTAAAATGTGGGATTGATTTCTAACAGCTATATTCTTGATTTTAATTGTATTTTTCTGTAGATTTTCAATCCCCAAGAGGAGCCTATGCTTGATCAATCATCTCCTATAAATAGAGGAAGTTTTGGAGCAACCAATACAAGAATTGAGATACAACACAACAAGAAACACTTCAAGCAAATATTTGTTCTTCATTGTTATTATTCTTGTTGTAATTTTGCCTAGCTTATCACTTTCACATCCTTGAGGTCTAGGCTATTCTTGATTACACTTTGCACTCAAATTGTAATATTCATTATTGAGTTGTAATCTTGATTTTTGGTTATCATTCAACACAAGATATCCTTGTGAGTGTTCTTGTGGTAAGAACACACTTGGATGATCTAGGTGATAGGTGCAAGAAGATTGTGGTGATCTTCTTATTGAGGTGTTGAAGAATTTGGTATTCTTCAAGGTTGAAGATTGTGGTAATCTTCACAAGGTGCCGTTGAAGGAAGATTGTGGTAATCTTCAAAGGAGATTGTGGTAATCTCCAAAGGTGGTGTTGAAGAAGAGTGTGGTGCTCTTCAAGGTGTTGTAAGTTGAATTTGTATTAATTTTGGTAATTAATAAAATTCTTTTTCTTTTTGAAATCCATCCTGGATATACTGGGGTGGTAGTAGATTAGGCCTTGTGGTGGGTTGAACTACTATAAATCAACGCGTGTTGTTTACATTCCGCTCTCTAGATTATCGTAGCCGCTGGACTTACAAGTGGTATCAAAGCCAAACTCTTTGGCAAGCTCATTTCACATCGCGAGTGAAGAGGAACGATCGTCGGCTACGAACGAAGCTCAATTTTCCCAAGACCTCCACCACCAAGCCACCTTCTATCCGATTCCAAAATTATATATTTTGGAAAGAAAGAATAGAATGTTGTTTACAAGGTTGTGGGTTTGATATTTGGAACATCGTCATAAATGGAGAATCCATTCCAATGAAAGACACACCACACACCTCCAAAGGCTTCAAAGAGCTCAATGATGAAGAGAAGAAAATCATCTCCTTAAACGGTAAAGCTCTCAATATTTTGTATTGTTCGTTTACTAATTTGGAATATGAACATATTGTAGGTATTCGATCGTCACATGAAGTATGGCAAATATTAGAAGCTATCTATGGAGTATTTGCAAATGAAAGGAGTCAAACAAAAGCATCTACTTCTCAAAGGGATACAAGCTCAAATCTAAGGAACAAGCCTCTTACAACTTCCAACTATGAAGAAGTTGAATATTGTTTTATGGGCATCGAAGAAGAAAACGAGGTATGTCTTAAACCCTCTACTTCTTATGATATTGTTATTCAAAATGATTATAGTGATTTGCAAAATGATTTTGATGATCTTCAATATGAATTCCAAAGTTTACTTGTTAAATACAAAAATTTGAAGAAGGAATTCAATATTTTGAAAAATGATAAGGATAGTTTATTTACTTCCTATGAATCACTATCATGTGCTCACACCACCACACTTGATAAGGTTAGAAACCTTGAAAAACAAAATAGTACTCTTGTTGAGGATATTAATTGCATGAAAAATGATTTATCAAAATCCAACTTGAGTACCAATAAATTGCCCAATATTGTGAATGTTATTAGTTGTGATAATTTGAATAGTGAACTTGATCATGAGCCTAATATTGTCAAGCAAATGAAAAAGAATCGAGTTCCTATGCATATTAGTGATGTTTCTTGCTTTTATTGCGGTAAGAAGGGTCATACGGTAAATACATGTCGGGCTAGAAATAACTCTAATTATTGTTGGAGACCTAAAAGTCTCAAGACTAATCCCAAAGGACCCAAGCACTTGAGGGTACCACAACACAATGTCATATTAGGTACCCGGTGGACTAATAATCGAAGAAAATTCATACCGCTAAGAAAACATCAAATGAACATCTCATTTGATCAAAGAAGGAGAAAATATTTTCAACAAAGTCAATTTCCAAGAAGATGATATAATCAAAAATGGGAAGAACACAATCCTTGAAATGGCAAAGACATCATCAACAAGATGATTTTCCAAGAGAAAGACACCTTCGAAAATGGGAAGGCCACAATGCTTGGAAATGGAGCAATTGGAGAAGCCATCATCAACAAGATGATTTTCAAAGGTGGAGATATCATCAACAATGGAACGGCACAACCCATGGAAATGGCGTAATTGGTAAATCCGTATCTCCCCATTTAAAATATGCATTTTATTTTGTTATTATGCGTGCTTTCATTTGTGTCTTAATTGCAAAATGAGTTTTCAAGTATTTATTTTTGTTAATTAAGGTCTTCAATATATATTTGTGCTTTTAAAATATCTTTGAAAAAGAAGACCTTATATGATATTTCTAAAACTCTTGCGCATTTAATTAGACTTATGTGGTTTATTATCTCTTATGTATTTTTATAGCATAAGTATTTTTTGTTATCTCCTATTACTTGCCTACACTTGTGCTTTTGTGCAAATTTTGTTTAAGAATTGTATAGGATATATTTCTCATATTCATTGGCTATTTCGTCATCAAGTTTCTTAAAATATCGAGGTATGTTCACTCGTATTTCTCTTAGAACTCGATATTATGCTTATGCACATATCTTTCAAGATATTTCATTTCAACCCCTTAAGTGCCCCTAAATGATTTTGCAAATTTTTTTAAAAGGGCACTACTCGTTAGTCTCGATTTTCCCGAATATATGTTTTCCCGAAACCCGTATTTGTTGGACTTGGTCCAAAATTATCTTTTTGCAAAGTTTTAAAACTTTTGGGGTGAAAAATCGATTTTTTGAAAAACCTGGAGAATGAAAAATTGCACTGGGACGGTCAAAGCAGGGGCGACCGGTCGCCCTGCACGTCGACCGGTCGCACCCCACCTCGACCGGTCGCCCAGGGCAATTTTTCAAGGCATATACGTCGCTCTTCACTTTCAAAACATAACCAAAATCCTACAAAACCCTCCTCAAGCATGCTCCCACCCCTCTTTCACTAAAATCCTCAATTCTTCATTATTTTTCACGGTTTTTGTTGCTAATTCTTCTATTTTTGCAAGAATTTCACATTTATGGCTCCTCCAAGAAATTCTACCGAACGAAATCCTCAAAAGAGGAGAAGGAAGCAAAGGGGCGAATCTTCCTCCAACCCCCAACAAGTTGATATTCCACAAGGAGATAATCCAAACCGGCTCACGGAAGAAGAGATTGATGAATTAAGAGCCGGGTTTCAAATGAAACATTCATTGAGATTCAAGTAAGTTATCACTTCTTTACGAGCCTCCCTCTAGAGCCGGTAAATTTCAATTTCTAAATAAACTTGCGGAGGAGCATTATGAGAATATTGGATTGAATGACAAGAAAATTGCGTGCACTCGTGTGGTTCGATTTCTAGCATTTCATGATGAATTTCCAGATATTATGGCTTATTTTGAAATTCAAGGATGGGTTTCACTTTGGGATAATCCGTGTTTGCATTATGATGACGAGCTTATAAAACTTTTTTATGCAAATATGTGGATTGTTGATGCTACGGTAGATAATCCGTTGGAACTTCACTCATTTGTTAATGGTAGGCATTTTTCATGGACATTGGCCGATATTTGTAATCACTTTAATGTGCCGAATGATGGAGTGGTTAATGTGGATTGCACTCATTGGGATGATAACATTTTCGGTGTTTCACTAGATGATGTGAAAACCTTTTTAGGAGTGTATCCCGAAGAAACATACTCGGCAATGCCGCCAAATTATCGAGTTATATCTATTATTTCCTCCTATTGTGTTTGTGGAAAAGAAGTAAAACTTCTCGAGTAATCTCGAACTCTTTCTCACCTATAAGATTGTTCGAGGAGAAAGAGTAAATTATGGGGCAATTTTTGTGTATTGTTTGTTGGAATCAAGAAGGCATACTAAGAAATAAAATATACCTTGGGAAATTTGATTTGCCGACTATTATACTTATCGGGATACCCATAAAATGAAATGAATACCAAAATTCGTCACAATGACTTTGATAATGCCAACATTCTACACCAAAGCCGCTAGGGACATGCCCAAAATCGACAACCTCGGGATGATTTATTTAATGACAATGAGGTTGAAAATATTGAAAGAGGTGAGTTTGACGAACAAAGAGATGAGGAAGAAGAGAATGTGGGGAATGAAGAGGAAAATGAAGAAGAGAATGTGGGAAATGAACAAGAAATTAGGGAGGAAGAAAATGAGGAAGAAGATGAAGACGAGTCGGATGTTGAAGATTTAAATCTCAAAGAGAGAATGGCCAAAGTGGAAAGAGAAACATTTAGAGATGTAGCCTCTCTTAGAAAAGAGCTCCAGGTTGTGAAGAATGAAAATTCTAGTTTGAAAAAGTCAATCGGCAAATTGAAGAAATTCATCAAAGATCTTATTCCCTAACTTGCTTCTCCTCGGACGAGGAATTATGTCCCCACCCCTTTACTTTTTAGCATTTTCTCTTGTTCATGTTGCTTTGCTTTTTTATGAACTTTTGTAAAACTCTTTCGTACTAATGAGATTTGCTTGTTTTCTTGAAAGGGTTAAAATTGCAAGTTTATAATGACTTGTGGATGATCATGATATTGATGGAGTATTTGATGGTAAAAATACTCTAATTTATCATTGTTTGATGTTGGTATGAAATACTTGATGGTAAAAGTGCTTCTTTTTATTTTTTTTGCTTAGATGCATTTGAGATGCTTTAATCATTATGCTTAGATGGATTGTTTGGGACATTTGTAATGTCTTATATGTATTGCTTGATGCTTGACTTGTAGCTTTTTAATTTTTGATGGCATTCGTAATACCTTGATCTTTTTGGTCTAAATTATCTCAATTGGGTTGAACCCTTGAGAATTTACTTATGCCTATTATTTGTTGGTACATGTTGAAAATTGCTTTCGGTGATGGTATGAACAACTTGGCTTGATTTCATTTACAAGGGTTATATATATCTTTTTCAAATTTTTGACGCCCGCCAAGTGTTCGTTATAATGCTTCAATGAAAATCTCATCACATACATGATTCTCTTATTTTCCATAGTCTTAAAATATTTTTGAGATCATGTTTTTGGCTAACAAATGAGCTTATGGATTACTTATGATACATTTCTCCCATTGTTTTCTTGGATTCTAAGCTTAATTCTTTCATGGTTGATAAAACGTATTGTTGGCGCACTTTGATAAACTTGAATGATGTTTTTATCATCCTAACATTCTTTTTGATGATTCCAAAGGGGAGAAACAGAAATTGGCTCATTAGCTCAAAGAAACTAATAAAAGCTATAAGCTATGGCTCATAAAAGCCATAAATTGTGATCTATTTTTAGTCCAATTGTTGCTTGATGGGCTTATATACTTGTCTATACTTGTCTAATGATGTTTTGTGACAGGGGAGCTTATAAGCTCTTGAACAATATGTAAAAGCTAAGCTTCTAGCTTATGGTTAATTGCTTATACATTATTCTTGATGTGCTTGTTGATAGGGGAGCTTGTGCTTATTCTCAATATATTTACTCCCTACTTGGTTGCTTTTATATTTTGGAAATTTTGGTTGCTTCCAAACGGTTAAATATTTTTATCGGAAAATCATTTCTAAAATTGTGATCCTATTTTGGGTAAAAATTGTTTTGGTTTGTAATCATCAAAAATGGGGAGATTGTTTGATACATGTTTTTATCTTAATTTTGATGATTTTATTTTTACACCAAAAATAATGTTCTTAATTGTTGTCCAAATACTCTGAATGATTTAAAATGGTTTTTATATTTTCCTGGAGTATTTCTTCAAGTTTATTTTAAATAAAATTGGACACCACTTTTAATGATTTTGGGTTTATAAGATTTCACTTCTAAACAAGGTTCCTAAATGTTGTCTAAATACTTCCGATTGGTTTAAAATGTTTATACTAAATTTTCGGAGTATTTCTTGGGTTTTATTTTCGACAAAAATTGGACAACTCTTCCATCTCAAGGTCAACCAGATCGTCGTATAGGGCAACCCGTGCCAAGATGATTTTGGAACAAAAAATAAGACGGAAGTGAAAAATGGTTAGGTCGGCCAGGCCGACAGGGCGTCGGCCACTGGCGACCCCCGACGGCCGTGCACGAACGTTCATCTTGAAACGAACGTCTTCTTTCTTCCAAACCCATGAGGGGACCGGTTGGAGTCGGGTCGACCGGGTCGAACCCTACGTCGACCGGCCGCCCCTGTAAAATTCTGTGTTTTCGTTTCAAACTTCTATTTAATGCGGCCAGGTCATGCCTATGCTTTGACAAAAAAATATGACCGTTTGACAGCAGACAAATTTCCTTAAAATGTGGGATTGATTTCTAACAGCTATATTCTTGATTTTAATTGTATTTTTCTGTAGATTTTCAATCCCCAAGAGGAGCCTATGCTTGATCAATCATCTCCTATAAATAGAGGAAGTTTTGGAGCAACCAATACAAGAATTGAGATACAACACAATAAGAAACACTTCAAGCAAATATTTGTTCTTCATTGTTATTATTCTTGTTGTAATTTTGCCTAGCTTATCACTTTCACATCCTTGAGGTCTAGGCTATTCTTGATTACACTTTGCACTCAAATTGTAATATTCATTATTGAGTTGTAATCTTGATTTTTGGTTATCATTCAACACAAAATATCCTTGTGAGTGTTCTTGTGGTAAGAACACACTTGGATGATCTAGGTGATAGGTGCAAGAAGATTGTGGTGATCTTCTTATTGAGGTGTTGAAGAATTTGGTATTCTTCAAGGTTGAAGATTGTGGTAATCTTCACAAGGTGCCGTTGAAGGAAGATTGTGGTAATCTCCAAAGGGAGATTGTGGTAATCTCTAAAGGTGGTGTTGAAGAAGAGTGTGGTGCTCTTCAAGGTGTTGTAAGTTGAATTTGTATTAATTTTGGTAATTAATAAAATTCTTTTCTTTTTGAAATCCATCCCTGATATCTTTGGGGTGGTAGTAGATTAGGCCCTAGGTAGGTTGAACTACTATAAATCAACGCGTTGTTTACATTCCGCACCTTTATTATTGTGTTTGTGCATTCGAGTTCTAAAAAGAGGGCGACATCGAAAAGATGGAGATAATCTATTCACCCCCTCTAGATTATCGTAGCCGCTTGGACTTACAGGTAGGGGCGTGAACTTCCTCTCTAGGGCGGTGGCCCGCAAGTTGTCTTGCCTAATGTTTAACATATGTGACTCTTCTGCAGGCATGTAACTGTGGACTTGGAAAAGTTGGGCTCCATTCTCAGCTTCTCTTCTAGAAGGAGCGCGCTGGTCTGTTTGATTTTCTCAAAGTCATTCATTTCTTGTATATTCTTCCCTAAAGTTGGGGTCTTTAGCGTTTGGCGAAGCTTATGGGAGGTTTTCCTGTGGCTTCTTCCGCGACCTAATTCTTGAGAGCAGCTCGAGATAGTTTCTTCGAGCAGAGGACTTCTCGCATTAAGCGATCTTCTTCAATGGATGGAGCCCCGGGAGGAGGGGCGACACCCGCTTGCTTACGGCGGGGCAACGTCCCTCTAGGAGGAGTAGTGTAAGTCCAAGCGGCTATGATAATCTAGAGGGGGTGAATAGATTATCTCCATCTTTTCGATTATGCCCTCTTTTTCGAACCAAATACGCCAAGACAATAATAAAGGTGCGGAATGTAAATAACACGCGTCGATTTATAGTAGTTCAACCCACCTAGGGCCTAATCTACTACCACCCCAAATATCCGGGATAGATTTTGAAAAAGAAAAAGAATTTTATTAATTACCGCAATTAATACAAATTCAACTTACAACACCTTGAAGTGCACCACACTCTTCTTCAACACCACCTTTGGAGATTACCACAATCTCCCTTTGAATATTACCACAATCTTCCTTCAACAACACCTATGAAGATCACCACAATCTTTAATCTTGAAGAGTACCAAATTCTTCAAACACCTCAAGAGCACCACACTCTTGAAACACCTATCACCTAGATCACCCAAGTGTATTCTTACCACAAGAATACTCACAAGGATGTCTTGTGTTGAATGATAACAAAAATCAAGATTACAACTCAATAATGAATATTACAATTTAGGTGCAAGTGTAATCAAGAAATAAAGCCTAGACCTCAAGATGTGAAAGTGAAATACTTAGGCTATAAATACAACAAGAGTGTTGAACATGAAAGCTTAAAAATTTGCAGATTTCTTGTTGTGTATTTGCTTGTGTTGTTCTTGTTGTGTCTTCAATTCATCTTCTATTTATAGGAGAGTCTTCACCAACATAGGCTCCTTCTTGTTTGCTTTTGTCTACAAAAAGAGGATCACAAGATGTAGAAATATTGTACAAAAACGAAAAGTAAATCTTGTTGTCAAAGAGTTCAAACGGTACAATTTTTCTCACAATACACTGCAGGCGACCAATCGACACAGTAGAAAATTTTGAACGTTGGAAGAAAATAGTGCGATCCAGTGCGGGTTGTAGAGGGGTCGACCGTCGGAGGAGAGTTCGACCGTGCCGCCGATGGTGCGACGGTCGACCACTTCCTGGACCGGTCCCCTTGCTTCGATTATTTCAAGTCTAGCCTTCTGTTTCAAGTTTTCTTTTCTTCAGTACTTAGACGTTTTGCTCGACCGTCGACCTCCAAATTGAAATGTTGTCCGATTTTTATCAAAAATAAACTTCATGAAATACTCCAAAAATTAGTAAAAATATTTTAAATCACTTGGGAGTATTTAGACAACATTTATAAACATTATTTTGGTGTAAAAACCAATTAACACAAAAACATCAAATATGTTGTCCAATTTTTTTATCGAATAATAAACTCTAAGAAATACTCCAAAAATTTGTAAAAACATTTTAAATCATTTAGGAGTATTTTGGACAACATTCATAAACATTGTTTTGGTATAAAATTCATTTAAACATAATCATCAAAATCTTGATAAAAACATTTATCTAACAAACTCCCCCTTTTTGATGATTACAAACCAAAACAATTTTAGGAAGACGATTTTAAAACAAAACAAATTTTCCGGTCTAAAACATCAATTCATTTTAAGCAAGATTTATCATAAGTACAAACACTCAAGGATAAGAGCAAAGATTTTCAAAATCATTTTTGCACAAGCTCCCCTATCAACATGCATAACAAAGATAAGTATAAGCAAACAACTACAAGCTAAAAGCTTGAATTTCATGAGCTTAAAAGCTCTCCCTGTCACAAAAGCATCATTAGTCAAGCATAGAAGTCCATAATACATCACATGGACTAAGTGTTATCCATAGCTTTTGGCTTTTAAGAGCTCTAGCTTATAGCTTTTCTTGCGAGCTTATTTTCGCTTCTTTGAGCGTATAAGCTTATTTCTGTTTCTCCCCCTTTGGGATCATCAAAAATAATGTTAGCACGATAAAAACATCATATAATTATATCAAAGTGTGCAATTTAATCAATTTATCGAGCATATTGAACATTTAAGCTTAAATTCGAATAAAAGAGAAAAATTTGCTCATTTGATTTGTAAAAGCTCATTTGATTGATAAAACATGATCTCTATAAACTTATAAGACTTTTCAAATCAAGAGAATCATGTAGGTGATGAATTTTTCTTTGAAACATTTTGTCGAACACTTGGCGTGCGTTGAGTAAAACAAGAGAAATGTAACTCCTTTGTGATTTGTTTAAGCCAAACAATTTCAACACCAATTGCAATACAACAATATTCATTCATCAACAATCATCATATACAAAATACTAATACAAGAATTTCATCAAAATTTCAAGATATAAGCACATTCTCAAGGGTTCAACCCAATTGAGATTAAAAAGAGAAATTCTCACCATTTAATCGGTAAAGATGAGCAATGATGATGATAATCGAGCCTAATGAATTCCAAAATATAAAATGTATGCAATAAAACAAATTTGAAGTGAAATTTGTGTGCAATTTGCGTAGGGGACGAAGAATGAATACAAAAGACCAAAATAGTCTGGATCGAAAAAGCGATTTTAACAAAAATATAGCTAAGAGCGACCGGTCGGCTTGCCCCGATCAGCCAGTGGTTCATTCTGTTTTCCAAAATCCGAGGTTTGAACCAAAAATCCGATTTTTCGCCCCTAAGTTTTAAAAACGTGCAAAATGCAATCATAGACCTCATTCAATATGCATTATGTCTTAATCAAGCTCGAAATGAGGTAAAAGACTCGGCGGTTAACGATTAAAAAAATCCGCGAGTTATCCTTGAGACAGATTTAAACACATCTCAATTTTTCGTTTTAGAAACGCAATCCCTTAGAAAAATATATCGAATCTCAATATGTTTAGTTCGATTATAATGAACCATATTTTGAAAAATTATTATCACCGGACTTGTTATCCCGAAAAATGTGAACGTTTTAAACTTTGGATATACAAGTCATAAGAAGAAGTGTCTTTCAAATATTTGAAAATTTCTTTTAACGACACTTTAATGAGATTCGTTGGGATAGTTTTAAAATTCGAGCATATAGACATAAGGCATAGAAAATGTCAAGTCTAAAGGAATACGAAAAGTTAGTGAACATACCTCGAATATGTTTGTCAATCAATATGCCTTCCTCAACCTTTGTCAAACTTTACATTGGTAGCCATAGAGGTTGAGATGATTCTTCCTTCTTCAATGCCTAACTTCTTCAAAGGTACTTTTGTATACTTTGATTGTGAATTACAACCACTTTCTTGGCATTGTTTAACTTGAAGTCCAATGAAGAAATTTTAGCTCCCCATCTTGATCATCTTAAGTTCACCTTGCATCAACTTAGAAAATAACTTGCACAATAATTCATTAGTAGCACGATAAATGATATCATAAATTTGTACAAGTAAACAATTTTGCCCTCTTTTTCCAAAAAGAGACTAGTATAAACTTTACCTCTTGTAAAACCATTTAGCAAAAATAGCTAAGTCTATCATACCTTACACGGGGTACTTGTTTTAAATCATACAAGGCCTTTTATAAAAATCATTTGGCCTAAACAAATTGTAAACCTCGGAGGTTGTTTTATATAGACTTCTTCTTGAATAAAACCATTTCAAAATTTGGATTTAACATCCATTTGGTAAGGCTTGAAATTATCTTAAAACAAGAATGGGCAAGTAAAATGCAAATAGCTTTTAAGTGTACTACGGTGCAAATGTTACATCAAAATCAATACCTTGACGATACTTTCGAGCTACTAACCTTCCCTTGGTCAACAAGCTTGTTCCAAAATTCAAACTGCAAAATCTTAATCAAGATATCTTGCACAAGAGCATAGTAATCGAAAAATAGAGACATAATAACAAGTAACACATACTATGCTTTCAAACAAATCATCAAGAGTTTCATAAAACATGTAAGTTCAAATAAGCTTATAGGAAGTTATATAAGGTCTCTTTTGAAATTTGAAAAATTCAAGAGCATATAGTTGAGACTGATTTTAAAAGAAGCATTTGAACAAAAGTTTAGACAAGAATGAATATGAGCAATCAAATGCATAATTCTAAGATGAGAATGAAAATCAAATGTTTTATCAAATCAAAATACAATCCTTTACAAGTCTAGGATAAAACAAGTTTTATCAAACAAGTCTTTTTAAAAATCGAAAAATCCTCTAAAATATGGCACTTGTATGAAATACTTTGAAATATCTTGAAAAGCAAGCACATAAGCATATGGCAAAAGTATAACGAGTTTATGAGATGAATAACAATGGTGAGCGTACCTCGATATCTCATGGTTCTCTTTTGAGAAAATAATGAGTGGATAACCATTGAAGAAGATATATAAATCCTACACAATTCTTAGAACAAGTCTTGCACACAAGAATAATTGTAATAGTGTAGGCTAGAGCAATGATATATGTCACAAGTATGCTTATGCCATAAAAATCCATAAGAGATGATAAAACACTATAATTTAAACAAATGCACAAGAGTTTTAAATATAACATGCAAGGTCCTCTTTTTTAAATTTTTTTTTTTAAGAACACACAAATATATTGAAGACCTTAATTTTAAGAAATATTTGAAAACTCATTTTACGATTAAGGCACAAATAAAAACATGCATAACAAAATAAAATACATATTTAAATGAGAAGATTTGGTTTTACCAATTACGCCATTTCCATGAGTTGTGTCGTTCCCATTGTTGATGATATCTTCCCCTTTGAAAATCATTTTGTTGATGATAGCTTCTCCAATTGCTCTATTTCCGAGGATTGTGTTCTTCCCATTGTTGATAGTGTCTTTCTCTTGAAAATTTATTTTGATGTTGTCTTCTCCTTTGATCAAATGAAATGGTCATTTGATGTCTTCTTGGCGGTATGTATTTTCCTCGATTATTATTCCGCCGGGTACCTAATATGACATTATTTTGTGGTACCCTCAAGTGTTTGGGTCCTTTAGAATTAGCTTTGAGACTTTTAGGTCTCCAATAATAATTAGAGCTATTTCTAGCCCGACAAGTATTAACCGTGTGACCCGTTTTACCACAATAAAAACAAGTAGTAATTTTGGGAGCATAATGACCAATATGCATAGGGACTTGATTTCTTTTCACATAATTAACAACACTAGGCTTATGATCAAGTCCTTGTTTCAATTTATCACAACTATGAACATCAATAATATCGGTCATTTTATCGGTACTCAAGTTGGATTTTGATAAATCATTTTTCATGCAATTAATATCCTCAACAAGAGTACTATTTTCTTTTTCAAGGTTTCTAACCTTGTCAAGTGTGGTGGTGTGATCACATGAAAGTGATTCTTAAGAGGAAAATAAATTATCCTTACCAATTTTCAAAATATTTAATTCCTTTTTCAAATTTTTGTATTTAACAAGTAAGCTTTGGAATTCATTTTGAAGTTCATCAAAATCGTTTTGCAAATCACTATAATCATTTTGTAATTCATTATCATAAGAAGTGGAGGGTTTTGAACTTACCTCTTTTTTTCTTTTTTCTTCAAGCCCATAAGACATCGTTCGTTTTCATCGACGTCGGAAGTTGTAGGAAGCTCATCCCATGTTGGGTTTGTATCCATTTGAGAAGTAGATACTTTTGAGTGGCTCCTTTTATTTGCATATACTTCTTCTAATTTTCTCCATACTTCATGTGCCGATTTAATTCCAACAATATGATTATATTCCAAAATGGTAAGTGAACAATACAAAATATTAAGAGTTTTACCATTTAAGGAGATGAATTTCTTTTCTTCATCATTGAGCTCTTTGAGGCCTTTGTTTGGTGTGTCCATAATTGGAATGGATTCTTCATTTACGACCGTGTTCCAAATATCGAACTCGCAACCTTGTAGATAGCATTCCATTCTTTCTTTCCAAAATATAAAATTTTTGGAATTGAATAGTGGTGGCTTGGTGGTGGAGACGCCGGTGAGGTAGACATCATTCGTAGCCGGTGATCGTTCCTCTTTACTCGCGATGTGGAACGAGCTTGCCAAAGTTTGGCTCGATACCACTTGTAAGTCAAGCGGCTATGATAATCTAGAGGGGTGAATAGATTATCTCTATCTTTTCGATTATGCCCTCTTTTTTGAACCAAATACGCCAAGACAATAATAAAGGTGCGGAATGTAAATAACACGCGTTGATTTATAGTAGTTCAACCCACCTAGGGCCTAATCTACTACCACCCCAAAGATATCCGGGATGGGTTTTGAAAAAGAAAAAGAATTTTATTAATTACCACAATTAATACAAATTCAACTTACAACACCTTGAAGAGCACCACACTCTTCTTCAACACCACCTTTGGAGATTATCACAATCTCCTTTTGAAGATTACCACAATCTTCCTTCAACGGCACCTATGAAGATCATCACAATCTTTAATCTTGAAGAATACCAAATTCTTCAAACACCTCAAGAGCACCACACTCTTGAAACACCTATCACCTAGATCACCCAGTGTATTCTTACCACAAGAATACTCACAAGGATGTCTTGTGTTGAATGATGACAAAATCAAGATTACAACTCAATAATGAATATTACAATTTGAGTGCAAGTGTAATCAAGAAATAAAGCCTAGGCCTCAAGATGTGAAAGTGAAATACTTAGACTATAAATACAATAAGAGTGTTGAATATGAAAGCTTGGAAATTTGCAGATTTCTTGTTAGGTATTTGCTTGTATTGTTCTTGTTGTGTCTTCAATTCATCCTTTATTTATAGGAGAGTCTTCACCAACATAGGCTCCCAACATAGGCTCTTTTTGTTTGCTTTTGTCTACAAAAAGAGGATCACGAGATGTAGAAATATTGTACAAAAACGAAAAGTAAATCTTGTTGTCAAAGAGTTCAAACGGTACAATTTTTACTGTCACAAAATCGCACGCAGGCGGCCGTCGACTGTGTAGAAAATTTTGAACGTTGGAAGAAAATAGTGCGATCCAGTGCGGGTTGCGGGGGGTTGACCGGTCGGAGGGGTTCGGCCGGTCGCCCAGTGCGACCGGTCGGCCTTCCCTGGACCGGTCCCCTACTCGATTATTTCAAGTTTGTACCTCCTGTTTCAAGTTTTCTTTTCTTCAGGTGCGCCGACGTTTTGCTCGACCGGTCGACCTCAAATTGAAATGTTGTCCGATTTTTATCAAAAATAAACTTCAAGAAATACTCCAAAAATTAGTAAAAACATTTTAAATCACTTGGGAGTATTTGGACGACATTTATAAACATTGTTTTGGTGTAAAAACCAATTAACACAAAAACATCAAATATGTTGTCCAATTTTTTATCGAATAATAAACTCTAAGAAATACTCCAAAAATTAGTAAAAACATTTTAAATCATTTAGGAGTATTTTGGACAACATTCATAAACATTGTTTTGGGATAAAAACTCATTTAAATATAATCATCAAAATCTTGATAAAAATATTTATCTAACAAGGAGGACCCGCCCACTATCTTATAGGTGGTCGTTCTCTTGCTAGTCTCGGCTCCGCGGCCTGCGGCTTGGGATTCGGCTCCATTCGCTTGAGATCGGTCTGCACATCGTATGCTTTGGTTGTTTCCCACGGATGGTGCCAAAATGATGTTGTTTTTAGGGTAGATCACTCCAAGTTAGGGTTTCTAAACTAGTCAAGTTTTTTTCTCCCCAAGCGGGAAGTCTTCTTCTCTCAAAGATGGAAGTCCTCTACTAGGAACATGCCTTCACACACACAAACGTTAGACGGCCTTGGGGTTGCCCGGGAGGCCATCGACCTCAAATCGATCACGTGAACGAGAGGAAAAAATAAGACAGTAATTGAATACTGAATATGAGATTATGAATTCTGAATTAGATACTTACAAATGAAGAGGGACCTTTATATACGTTGGTAGTGGGCCTCGTGGGCTATGTAGGAGAACATGGGGCGTGGGCGATCCGGACCCTTTGGGCCAGGTTATTCCATCTCTAGCCCATTGATTATTGGGCAACTAATAAGATTAATCCAATATATGAATTGAATTATATATTAATAATAAAAGGATATTTTTGCCCCCAACAATAAACTTCGCATTCTTCCAATTTCACATGGCGGGTTCACATTTATCCATGTGGCAACCCTTTGTACGAATAATCCAAACATCAAATCTAAAACATAACAAATATCTCAAAAATCATGGATTCTATCTACACTATATTTTAAATTTGTTATCTTTTAAATTATTATATTATATTATATGTTTCAAATAAAATCCGAGAAAAAACAAGTATTATCAAAATAAAAATACCATTATTAGATTCTAAAAGATACATTACTATTTTTGGGAATTTTTCTATATTGTTTCATTCTTGGAAAGTTTTTCTATTGAACTTAATAAATAACAAATTTATGAGAAAAAATATTTATTTCTATTGGAATCTAAAGATATGGTACTATTTTTTGGGAATTTTTATACGTTCAATCCTTGGGAGTTTTTTCTATTGGACTTAAAATATGACAGTTTTAAAAGATACAAATAAACCAAAAATCAAGGATCTATCTACACTATATTTTAAATTTGTTATATTTTAATTATTATATCCTTTAATTTTGTAAAAATTAAGGATTCTACCTACGCTATCTTTTAATTATTATATTTTAAATTATTATATTATATTAAATGTTTCAAATAAAATGCAGAAAAACAAGAATTTTCAGAAGAAAAAAATTATATTTTTCTACATTTTTCGTGTTTGGATTTTTTTTCTATTGAACTTAAACGATAACAAATAATCCAAAAATCAAGAATTATATCTATATTTTATTTTAAATGTTTTAACTTTTAATTTTTACAACTTTAAATTGTTATATTTTTAGTTATTACATTATTTTATACGTATAAAATAAAATGCGAGAAAAGAGGAATAAACACCCTATAACATATAATGTAGTTTACAAAAAGATTTTCAGAATTTGAAGTGAACTATTAATGTAATACTATTCTCAATTTTGAATTGTAATATTTCTAATTAGTATTTTAGATCTCATATAACTATTATAAACAAATTTGTGACACTAAATTTTATCTTTTGAAAAATCTCGTGTAACATACGAGTGTTATTCTAGTTTAATTAATAAAATCCAATCACGATTGAACATTTTTTTATTTGTCCCCACTTTTATTTGTTCTCAATAGATAAACATTTTTTTCAATAAATAAATTTATCTCAAATGTGGTGTTTTATTTCGAGGATTCGAGACGAGTCAATACCGACTATACATGAATGAAACGAGATCAATATTTTTGGTGCGTATTTTGTTCATATAGATATTATGGAAATATAAAAAATAGTATTTGTTTACAAAGCTAAATAAATAATATTGCTTACCTATTTAAATATTACATAAATTAAAAAATAAAAAATTATTTATTGGATACTTTTGATTTATAAAAATAGCACAATTAACTATGTGATTTTTCAAATGCAAAAAATTAAAAATTCATGTCATTTGACAAGACAAAAGTCAATAAATAAATGAATAAATAAATTGTTCAAATTTATTAATAATGAATTTTATGTTTTTAAAAAATATCATGTGAATTTAATTGAAGTAATTTTTACCCAAAAAATTAATGTGAATTTGTTTGAATTTAATATTTTAGTATTTCTTACTAGTATTGTAGATCTCCTATAACTATCACAAACAAATTTGCCACATCAAAAATTGTCTTTTGACAAATCTCGTGTAAGTACAAAAAATTGTTCAGTCATGATTGGTTTTAATTATTAATTAAATTAGCGCAATGTGCTATTAAAATTTGCCACCCCTTCTTTTATTTTGGGTTACCCTCTTGTCGATCGTATAACAGATCTAAATACTCGATCCGCGATCAATCTGCTGTTGACCCGCACAACCACTAACACCACAATAACAATATCCGTTGGTGGTGCTAATACTTTTTAGGAGTGACACTAATACTTTTGGGAGGATTACTAATATTTTTTCAGGAGAAATACTAAAACACATTTAATCGAAAAATTTAATATTTTTCAATAAGATTATTAATACGTTTAAGGGCAATACTAGTACTTTTGCGGGAAAAAAACAATACTTTTCATTAGGATTACTAAAAAGACTGCTCTGGAGGTGTTACTAATAGGGGTGTACATGGTCCGATCCGGTTCGGAGATCCCAAAATTAAATTTCCAGAACCAAACCATAAAAAATCTTCGTCCTAAAAAGTTGATGCGGTTCGGAGACGGAGATTCGGTTCTAATGGGATGATACGGAATGGTTCGGGATGGTTCGGAGAAACGGATATTCAAATATTTCACAAATAAAACACACAACAGAGATGAAAAGTAAAACTAGTAAAAATCATTAAACGGTTATACTTTCAATCTTTTTTTTTAGTGCAATTTTATAAATACATACTAAAACTATTAGTATTATACGAGCTTAACTTTTTGATAATTTATATTTAACTTATACATAAATTTTTTTAATTCTTATTTAAGTGCTAAATTTTTAATATTGTAATTCTAAATCTTTCTTTCATGATATGGACTATACTACGTATTAGTTTAATATCAAATTAACTTTTAAATCGTTTTCATCTAATTTATAGTTAACGAGTATTGATTTTTCTTTTTTGGATTTTAACATAATATGTTTCAAATATTATATCATTCGTATTAGTAGTAAAAATGTAGAATCTCAAAAATGACAAATTTAGTAGCCTCTATTACACAATAATATTCGATAATCTTGCCACAATGTCATGGACTCTTGACTTAAGAAAAATATAAGCTGTGAGGCCCCGAATTTTAACAACGTGAGATACGGTGTTATGTAGTGATTATTTATTCGGCTATGTATCACAAACCTATTATTAATAAAATGCGACTCTACTTTTATTTATTTCTTCCAACGTCAATTACGCATTTCGAATTTTTGAGCTTAGTAATTTTATATTCTTCCCTAGTATTAATACTTGTCGAATGACTACGACTTTAGAAATATTGGACCCTCGATAAATAGGAGTATATTCCAATCCCTATCCAAATATTTCACTATATTCTATAATTCATCCCTAACCAAATTCCAATTTATTGTTTTTAAAAATAAACATTTCTTATTTCGCATCTTTAATTTTAAATTTCTAAATATTTAATTAGAGATATTTATACATTTTATTTTCCTTCAATTTTATAAAATAAAAAAGAAAATCCAATATATATTTTTTTCTAATTTTCGAAAATGCCATTTAAATAGGGAAGTTATTTATATATTTTTTTAAAAAATCCTACATCTTAGAATTTTCCTACAATCCCCACTATCACAATTAGTCAAACAAATATATTTTAAATTTCCCCTAAAAACTAGCTTTTGGTCAATTGTCCCTAAGAAAATAACCTATTGTCCCTATGAAAGTAACCTACCTATTATTTTATGTCC
This sequence comes from Rehmannia glutinosa, assembly GCA_016081115.2. Classification (NCBI taxonomy): domain Eukaryota; kingdom Viridiplantae; phylum Streptophyta; class Magnoliopsida; order Lamiales; family Orobanchaceae; genus Rehmannia; species Rehmannia glutinosa. The sequence continues at coordinate 256,032 of JABTTQ020000882.1, read as the reverse complement.
TAATTTTTCCCAATTATTATCCTAACTCATCATTTAACCAAAACAAAACAAAAATCATTCCAACTTCTCTCCAAAAAATCCTCCAACATATTCTTTAAGCATAAGTTCATCTTCTTCTTCAAACCTTCAAACACTTAACCAAAAATTTCAAGAACACCCCTTCTACTTCAACAAAAATTCGAACCCCTCTTCTAATCAAGGTAAGAAATGGTGTTCTAAAAATCATCTTGTTATCATCTAGTTCATCATCTTCACTTCTTAACCTAAGTTTGATTTTTGGTTTGAGGTATACTTAGAAGACTTGGAAGACACTAAGAGCCTTACCATCATCTTGAAAAGGACTTCAAGACTTTGAAGATTTTGAAGAGAAATTGGACTATAAGGTAAGAAATGAGATTTTTAGTACATTTTCTTCTTCTCTTCTATTTTCCAAAATTTTGATACTTCATTTTCATTTTTGGAGTTTTAGGGGCTGACCTTAAGAGTTGTTTTAAGAGTGAGCAAGGAGACCCATTTTGAGACTTCTACTAGCCTCATTCCATCTACTACACAAGGTAAGTGTAGTTTTACCAATTTTCTTCACCCCTTTCTTCTTTTCCTTAAATTTTAACATCATTTTTCTAACTCCTATATTTTTTTTTGATACTCCTTGACTTAGGGGCTGACCTAAGACACTCCTTCATCAAGAGTGATTTATTCCATTTTTCACCAACAAATCAATCTTTAAGGTTGGTGGAAAAATTCTTTCAACTTCTAGGTGTTTTAATTAAAATGCATGTAGTATTTTGTTATTGAGAACTTGAGATATATATATTATGTATTGCATGCTATTTTCTTGTATCAAGTTGAAAATTTCTCAAGTGTTGCTCAAAAATGCGATTTATCGAAAATTAGGGCATAGATGTACACTTTATTATTATATTTGATGAATTCTTGTATGAGATGGTATGTATGTGTATGATTCTTGAAATCTATGTTTTGTATGACTTATAACCTGGAAAATTCGAGCATAATTGATTAAATTTCAATTTTTGGACTTAAAATGCAAAAATGGAAAGTTAGTGGACTTAATTGCAAGAAAATAAAACTTAAGGGACCCCTCTGTAATTTTTGAGTTTTGGGACTATACTCAGGTTCAAAATGTTGTTTGGACATTTTAATAAAGTTTTAAGAGTTTTTAGATAAATAAAATAAACATTTAAAAGCCCAAGGACTAGATTGTAAAATTTTAGAAGTTTAAGGGCTATTTTGCAATTTTCGAAACTGTACCAGACCTAATTTTAAAATTTGAAATTTTAACTATTAAGGGACTGGAAATAACATATTTTAAGTGTATTCCAAAAATCCAAGTGTTTAGAGCTTGGAAAGTAATTTTATAAAATTTGAGGACCAAATTGTAAAAGATTAAAATTGAGGACCAAAATGAAATTTCCAGGACTTATGCAGTCCATGAACCTGGAAATACTAATTTAACTATAACATAATGATCCAAGGTTCAAATTTCATAACAATCGGACCCTAAAAGCCTTAAAGGCAATTATTTCAAAATGGGACAAAAGTGAAATTTTCAAAAGTTATGGGGCCTATATTTATTTCTTTTTAAAACTGTTTTTGTCCCAATATCCCACTGACCTTAGTGACATTTTCCAACTGGAATCACATTAAAAGCCCTTCCGTGTTGTGAGTTCCAATTATTTTAAACTTGGGAACGAAATGATAATTTTAACAAATTTGGGGCTAATGTGAGAATTTTATAAAAACTCGACCTCCAAAGTTTAAAAACCTGAATCTCTGAACAATTTAGAGAATTTAGGAACTGACCTCATAATTTTTCAAGGCCGGGACATTTATTTATTCAATTTTTAACCCCAAAAGAATTGGTTTTTACAAAACGGGGCTAATTGTAAATTTTCTTTTTACAAGGACCTAACTCGAATTATTTTTTATTTTAATGAAACAGCCATGGACCCTCTGACTTTAATTATTGATTAAAATATTTTATTTTCACAAAAATCCCGACTTATCGGATCGTTTTGACCGATTAATACGCGATAGTGGGGCGACTTCCTCGTCTTGCGATTTTGAATCTATAACGGACTTATGTTCCACCTAATCTTTCAAGATATCGAAGATTGCTTATCCTCCCGATAATTATCTTCATCCAAATAACTCCACCAACGCCATAATTGCCTTGCGCAAATTTTCAAAAACTTTCCTAGAATGCTTCCCTGAATCAATAATACTCATTGCTGGTTGACTACGAACGTGTACTTAATTTCCTATCGAGTCAACTTGGTGTGTCGAGCTCACGATCGGAATGGATCGTCGGGGATGGGCAAGGCGCTCGGGCTGCTATTCCACTCTTTCGGCCCCGCCGTCCTAATCCCGCAATTGAGGGACGAGTTTGTCGAGGGAAGCGGGTCGTAGTACTTGAGGTAAAATCATGATTATGATGAATCCGAGGCCTTGCAAGCTCGAATGTGGATTTTGTCTTTGCCTATGGAGCGATAAGGTGACGTCTTGGACCATCTTGAGCGGGAGTTACAAGAAAGAACGAAGGAATCATTTGCGATCCACACGATTAGGAGTTAAACGGACCCGATTGGTTGTTGCGCTACAAATCCGTGCGCAACCGCTTACTTGTATTGCATTGGTTGGCACTACAAATCCGTGCGCATATGACTACTTATATTGCATTGGTTGGCGCTACAAATCCGTCGCAACCTTTACTCGTTTGCATAGGATTGGCATTACATTGATACACAATCCTACCTCTTTGCACAATCATAGTGCTTGTGTGACCACGAACTATTTCTTAAACTATATAAGTATATTACTTAATATATATTTATCACGACGTTTGTGGACTATGTGCGAAAAACATGCATCATACCTCATGCGTTTTCATACAACCGTTTTCTCGCATTAACTATATACATCGCCACACTCTCACACGATCACCCCATCCACCGAGATTTACTGTCTCATCCCCTCCTCGTTTTCTAACCTTTAGATGAGGAGTACGTTGAAGAGCGTCGAACCTACCACGATCAATCCGTGCTCCGCTTTGTTGTACTAGTTCTTATAATCATTTATGTCGGCGACATTTTCTTTTGCTTTTGATATTGTTGAACTCCTTCGTTTACGTTTTAGTTTGACCGTAAGTTTAAATTCGGATATTTTGATAGGTTGTATTCGGATATTGTCGGACCTTGAGATGTAATTCGTACTTGTGTGTATTTTATTCCACGCATTAGACTCTATTTCACTTAGAGTTTTGTATCATTGGTTTAGACTTTGTTGAATTATTTTTGTTTAAGTGATTGATCGTCGTCGCGTCTAGTTTGGGGCGTGACATTATGTAAGTATCGAGCTCGGCTAGTAAGATGGAAACTTACACCGGCCGACCCGAGGATAGGTTCATCGACCTTGGATTGGGTACCGCTACTAGATGACCTAAGTTGAATCTTGGATGAATATTTGAACTCTTTTGGGCTGTTATGGTGTTAAGATATCCGGATATTCCTCTATTTGGACGTTAGGTGATTTAGAAAATCCGTGATTTAGAGATTATAATGCCCGATATGGTGAGACTCGAAGAAAATGAGGATATCTCTTGATAAGTATATGATTTGGATGTGATATATTATGGTATCTAGACATCTAATGATATTACTTTGGGAAAATGATAGTAGGGGAATCACTAAGTATATTGATCAATGATAATACCCTTGTGTTATTCATTCTCAAGTCTTTTACAAGCTTAAGTAAGGGAATTTAACTTGTGGTTTAGGTATCACGGATAAGATACATTAAGGATGTGAGTATTATACGATCTGGACTAGATGTTACCACTAAATATCCCCTCCCGAGGATAGATGAACTATTTGATCAACTTCAAGGAGCGACGAGTGTACTCGAAGTTTGATTTACAACAAGGATATTATCAATCAAGATCCGTGAAGAAGAAGGCGTTTCCAAAACAACATTTCAAACAAGATATGGACACTACGAGTTTGTAGTGATGTCTTTTGGTCTCGACGAACGCACTTGCAAAAAGCATTTATGGATATGATGCATCGAGTCTTTCAACCTTATTTGGATTTATTCGTAGTGATATTCATTGATGACATACTCGTATACTCTAAGTCTAGAGAAGAGCGTGAACGTCATCTGAAAATTGTTTTGGAGACACTACGAGCACAAGTTGTATGCCAAATTCAGCAAGTGCGAATTTTGGCTTAGTGAAGTCGCATTCTTGGGACACATAGTATCCGGCACCGGGATCGTCGTAGACCCTTCAAGGTACATGCGGTGGTTGAATGGAAACAACTTTGAGTGCATGAATTTTAGATCGAAGTTTCTTAGGACTAATCTGGATATTATTGAAGATTTATCCAGGATTTCTCCAAGATAGTCGGACCACTCACTCGACTAACCCGGGAAGCAAGTCAAGTTTGTGTGGAATGACAAGTGTGAGGCTAGTTTCAAGAGTCAAGAAACGACTCACTACGACTCCACTCTTAGCCCTTCCAAAGGAACGAAAAACTTCGTCGTCTACAGTGATGCATCAAAGGAAGGACTAGGAGCAGTGCTCATGCAGGAAGGAAAGGTCATCGCTTATGCATCACGAAAGCTCAAGCCGTATGAGGCCAATTACCCAACGCATGACTTGGAATTGGCAGCGACAGTATTCACGTTAAAGAAATGGAGGCACTATCTCTACGGAGCAACCTTCACGATTTTCACAGATCACAAGAGCTTGAAGTATCTATTCTCTCAGAAAGACCTCAATCTGAGGCAACGGAGATGGATGGAGTTAATTGAGGACTATCACTTTGATATTCAATACCATCCCGGGAAAGCTAACGTAGTAGCTGACGCCTTGAGCAGAAAGGCGAGTTTAGCCAGACTAATATTCGAGAGTGAAAATAATTAGAAGAGCTGAGCACTTGGAATCCGACGAGAACTAATACTCATATTTCATGTGCTAACATTTCGGTTAAACCCGATCTGCTGAACGAGATCAAGGAAGCACAAGGAACAAATGTGCATCTTCAAAAACTTAAAGAGAAGACACTTAAGGGAGAGAGTTCGAGAATTCTCGGTACATGAAGATGGAATTATTAGATTCCAAAAAACGAGTTTGTGTACCGGAGTGACAAACAGATTAGGAATAGAATCCTTGTAGAGACACACCGTTCGAAATACACTATACCTCCTGGAGGAAACAAGATGTATAAGGACTTGAAACGGAATTATTGGTGGGTAAACATAAAGAACCAGGTAGCGAGAGTTCGTTGCGAGATGTTTGACTTCTCAACGAGTAAAAGCGAAACACCAACGACCATCCGTTTATTACAACCATTGAGAATTCCCAAGTGGAAATGGAAAAACATAACGATGGACTTCGTGACGGATCTACCAAGGACTAGAGGAGGCCAAGATCTTTATATGGGTAGTTGTGACCGACTCACGAAATCGCACACTTCTTACCCATGAAGAAAACCAACGACTTGCGAAACTCGCGCAAATTTATATCAGAGATCATTCGACCGCATGGAGTGCCACGTCGGCATTGTGTCGACAGAGACGAGGTTTGTCTCGATTCTGGAAATGCTTGCACGAGGAATTGGGTACCTCGCTTTCAAGTTCAGCAAGACACATCCACAAATGGATGGCGGTCTGAGCGAACGATTCAAACCCTGGAAGATATCTTTGCGGGCTGCACGTTCGATTTCAAGGATGTTGGGATTCGCAGTACCATTGGCCGAGTTCATCTATAATAACAGCTATCGGCCACAATTGGGATGGCACCTACGAAGCCTGCGGGCGAAAGTGTAGATCTCCACTACACTTTGGGAGATTAATGACCAATGGACTCCAAAGAGAAACAAAAGTCGCCCTCGATTCCAAAGGTCGACTTAGTTCGGAGGCCATGGAGAAGGTCAAGATGATCAAGGAACGAAGTCGCACGGCTCGGAGCCGCCAAAAGAATTACGCAGACAAGAGGAGAAAGGACTTGGAATTTGAAGTCGGAGATGAAGTATTTCTCGGACTCTCTCCATTGAAGGGATTGATCAATCCGAAGAAAGGAGGCAAGTTGAGCCCGAGATATGTTGGACCTAACAAGATTTTGCGAGAGGGGCCGGGAAGTTAGCCTACCGACTCGAGTTACCCGACAAAGACGATGTATTCCACGTATCGAGGTTAAAGAAGTATCAACCGATCCGAGCATATCATCACCCAAGATACCCCTCCACCGATGGAAAATTTATCCTACATCGAAAACCAATCCGGGTCATTGACCATCGAATCGTCGATTCTGCGTAATAGAGAGATTTCGATGGTTAAAGTGGTATGGCGAAACCACAATCGAGGCGAAGACGCAACGTGGGATATGGAAGAAGACATGAAAAATCAATATCCGAGTTGTTAAAGAGAATTTGGGGACCAAATTCTTTTAAGGAGGGTGAATGTGAGGCCCCGATTTTAACAACGTGAGATACGGTGTTATGTAGTGATTATTTATTCGGCTATATATCACAAATAGAGTTGCAACCAGGGCCGGGCCGGCTTGTCTTGGCCCACCGACCAAGTTTGATTTTCGGGCTAGGCGGGCCGGCCCAAGACCTCAGCGGGCCTCTATTTTTTAGGCCCATCCTGGCCTTCTATGGGCCATCGGGCCACCGGGCCAAAATGGCCCGAAATTAATATTTTTTTTAAAATCTTTTTTTTTAATTAAAAATGTATATTAATATGTTTATTTAAATTATAAATTAGATTGTAACATTTACTAGAACTTAAAAGTTATACTTATATCAAGTATATGTAATTTTTTTTTTGGAGTATATCAGTATATGTAATTTAAATTAATAAAATGATGTGTTTTCTCAAACTTGATTATTTAAGAAAGCTAATGAATGAAACAAATATCAGTAACGACACCAGTTGTTATATTCTTGGGTGACCAATCAATTTGTGTTAATTTCGATTACCAAAAAAATGTTGTTTGATGTGTGAATACAGTAGAATATGTACTATCTTTGAGAATCTTTACATGCCTTATTATAATTACTTAAAAATCATAAAGAAGTTTAACTCACACAAAAATTATTCTCAATTGGCTCTTGATCCATAGCCATAGTTGCAAATATTATACATACATCAAACCTCTGCATTTTAGTCTTGAAGTTAATATCTACATACATATATATATATATATATTATGAAAGAAAATGTCGGGCCAAAAAATCCAAAAAAACCGGGCCAAATATGGCCTGAGCCGATTGGGCCACCCACTTGGGCCAGGGCCAAATAGGCCGGTTCTTTTCGCCTCCAAATTTAAGGCCCAACCTGGCCTTAACTTAGGGCCGACCGGGCGGGCCATTGGGTCGGGCCTAAATTGCCACTCTAATCACAAACCTATTATTAATAAAACGCGACTCTACTTTTATTTCTTTCTTCCAACGTCAATTACGCATTTCGCATTTTTTAGCTTAGTAATTTTATATTCTTCCCTAGTATTAATACTTGCCGAATGACTACGACTTTAGAAATATTGGACCTCGATAAATTAGGAGTATATTCCAATCTCTATCCAAATATTTCACTATATTCTATAATTCATCCCTAACCAAATTCCAATTTATTGTTTTTAAAAATAAATATTTCTTACCATCTAAATATTTAATTAGAGATATTTATACATTTTATTTTCCTTCAATTTTATAAAATAAAAGAAAATCCAATATATATTTTTTTCTAATTTCCGAAAATGCCATTTAAATAGGGAAGTTATTTATATTTTCTTTTACAAAAAAATCCTACATCTTAGAATTTTCCTACAATCCCCACTATCACAATTAGTCAAACAAATATATTTTAAATTTCCCCCTAAAAACTAGCTTTTGGTCAATTGTCCCTAAGAAAATAACCTATTGTCCCTATGAAAGTAACCTACCTATTATTTTATATCCTAATTTTTCTCAATTATTATCCTAACTCATCATTTAACCAAAACAAAACAAAACATCATTCCAACTTCTCTCCAAAAATCCTCCAACATATTCTCTAAGCATAAGTTCATCTTCTTCTTCAAACCTTCAAACACTCAACCAAAAATTTCAAGAACATCCCTTCTACTTTAACAAAAATTTGAACCCCTCTTCTAATCAAGGTAAGAAATGTTGTTCTAAAATCATCTTGTTATCATCTAGCCCATCATCTTCACTTCTTAACCTAAGTTTGATTTTTGGTTTTGAGGTATACTTAGAAGACTTGGAAGACACTAAGAGTCTTACCATCATCTTGAAAAGGACTTCAAGTTTGAAGATTTTGAAGAGAAATTGGACTATAAGGTAAGAAATGGGATTTTTAGTACATTTTCTTCTTCTCTTCTATTTTCCAAAATTTTGATACTCCATTTTCATTTTTGGAGTTTTAGGGGCTGACCTTAAGAGTTGGTTTAAGAGTGAGCAAGGAGACCCATTTTGAGACCTCTACTAGCCTCATTTCATCTACTACACAAGGTAAGTGTAGTTTTACCAATTTTCTTCACCTCTTTCTTCTTTTCCTTAAATTTTAACCTCATTTTTCTAACTCCTATATTTTTTTGATACTCCTTGACTTAGGGGCTGACCTAAGTCACTCCTTCATCAAGAGTGATTTATTCCATTTTTCACCAACAAATCAATCTTTAAGGTGGGTGGAAAAATTCTTTCAACTTCTAGGTGTTTTAATTAAAATGCATGTAGTATTTTGTTATTGAGCACTTGAGATATATATATTATGTATTGCATGCTATTTTCTTGTATCAAGTTGAAAATTTCTCAAGTGTTGCTCAAAAATGCGATTTATCGAAAATTATGGCATACATGTACACTTTATTGTTATATTTGATGAATTCTTGTATGAGATGGTCATGTATGTGTATGACTCTTGAAATATATGTTTTTTATGACTTATAACCTGAAAAAGTCGAGCATAATTGATTAAATTTCAATTTTTGGACTTAGAATACAAAAATGGAAAGTTGGTGGACTTAAATGCAAGAAAATAAAACTTAAGGGACCCCTCTGTAATTTTTGAGTTTTGGAATGTACTCAGGTTCAAAAATGATGTTTGGACATTTTAATAAAGTTTTAAGAGTTTTTAGATAAATAAAATCAACATTTAAAAGCCCAAGGACTAGATTGTAAAATTTTAGAAGTTTAAGGGCTATGTTGCAATTTTCGAAACTGTACCAGACCCTAATTTTAAATTTTGAAATTTTAACTCTTAAGGTACTGAAAATAACATATTTTAAGTGTATTCCAAAAATCAAGTGTTTAGAGCTTGGAAAGTAATTTTATAAAACTTGAGGGACCAAATTGTAAAAGATTAAAATTGAGGACCAAAATGAAATTTCCAGTACTTATGCAGTCCATGCACCTGGAAATACTAATTTAACTATAACATAATGATATTTTGGACCCAAGGTTCAAATTTCATAACAATCGGACCCCTAAAAGTCTTAAAGGCAATTATTTCAAAATGGGACAAAAGTGAGATTTTCAAACGTTAAGGGGCCTATATTTATTTATTTTTAAAACGGTTTTTGTCCCAATATCCCACTGACCTTAGTGACATTTTCCAACTGGAATCACATTAAAATCCCTTCCGGGTTGTGAGTTCCAATTATTTTAAACTTGTGGACCGAAAATGACAATTTTAACAAATTTGGGTCTAATGTGAGAATTTTATAAAAACTCGACCTCTAAACTTTAAAAACCTGAATCTCTGAACAATCTAGAGAATTTAGGAACTGGCCTCATAATTTTCAAGGTCGTGACATTTATTTATTCAATTTTTAACCCCAAAAGAATTGATTTTAACAAAACGGGGCTAATTGTAAATTTTCTTTTTACAAGGACCTAACTCGAATTATTTTTTATTTTAATGAAACAGCCTTGGACCCTCTGACTTTAATTATTGATTAAAATATTTTATTTTCTCAAAAATCACGACTTATCGGATCGTTTTGACCGATTAATACGCGATCGTGGGCGACTTCCTCGTCTTGCGATTAGAATCTATAACGGGACTTATGTTCCATCTAATATTTCAAGATATCGAAGATTGCTTATCCTCCCGATAATTATCTTCATCCAAATAACTCCACCAACGCCATAATTGCCTTGCACAAATTTTCAAAAACATTCCTAAAATGCTTCCTGAATCAATAATACTCATTTGCCTGGTTGGTTGACTACGAACGTGTACTTACTTTCTGTTTGAGTCAAGTTGGTGTGTCGAGCTCACGATCGGAATGGATACATCCGGATGGAACCGGGCAGCTCGGCCGCTATTCCACTCTTCCTACCCCATCGTCCTAATCCCGCAACCGAGGGACGGAGTTTGTCCAAGGAAAGCGGGTCGTAGTACTTGAAGTATAATCATGATAATGACGGATCGAGCACTTGCAAACTCCAATGTGGATTTTGTCTTTGCCTATGTAGCGATAAGGTGACAGGTCTTGGACCATTTTGAACGGGAGTTACAAGGAAGAACGAAGGAATTGCTTTAATCGATCCACTCAATTCCGGAGTTAAACGGACCCGATTGGTTGGCGCTACAAATCCGTACACAACCGCTACTTGAATTGCATTGGTTGGCGCTAAAAATCCGTCGCAAACCGCTACTCGTATTGCATTGGTTGTCGCTATAATTCCGCACGCAACCTTTACTCGTTTGCATAGGATTGGCATTACATTCATGACAATCCTACTGTCTTACGAATCATAGTGCTTGTGTGACCACGAACTATTTCTTAAATCGTATAAGTATATTACTTAATATATATTTATCACGACGCTTGTGGACTATGTGCGAAAACATGCATCATACCTCTCACGCGTTTTCATACAACCGTTTTCTCGCATTAACTATATACATTGCCACACTCTCACACGATCACCCCATCCACCGAGATTTACTGTCTCATCCCCTCCCGTTTTCTAACCTTTAGATGAGGAGTACGTTGAAGACGTTGAACCTACCACGATGAATCCGTGCTCCTTTGTTGTACTAGTTCCTAAAATCATTGATGTCGGCGACATTTTCTTTTGCTTTTGTTATTGTTGAACTCCTTCGTTCTGTTTTAGTTTGAATTTGTAAGTTTAAATTCGGATATTTTGATAGATTGTATTCGGATATTGTCGGACCTTGAGATGTAATTCGTACTTGTGTGTATTTTATTCCGCTGCATTAGACTCTATTTCACTTGGAGTTTTGTATCCTTGGTTTAGACTGTTGAATTATTTCTGTTTAAGTGATTGATCGTCGTCGCGTCTAGTTTGGGGCGTGACAATAATCGACTATAACTTTGATAAACTAATAAGAAACAAAACCTATAGTCTCAATGTCTTAATTTTTTGGTTCTAGTTTATGTGCAATGTACTAATCATTTAACTAATTTTAATTCAATTAATTTTCATGATTAGATGATGAGTCTAGTTATGATCCTTAATTAGTAATATATCATCAAATTTAAACATTTTCTACAAATTAAATATGATTTTATAATTTCATTTATTGGGTTCATTTATATAAATTAATATGATGTAACTATTAGTGAATAAAATATATATATTCAATTATTCATTTTATATATTGATAAAATATGCCAAATTTTTAATTTGATAATTTTTAGTATGATAAAAATATTATATATGTATATATAGAATTTATTTTAAAATCGGTTCTAGTTTTGGATATTCGGTTGGGTACGATTCGCTGGTCCTTAATTAAGTTCGGATATTTGAGAAATTTTCAAACGTACCATGAAATGTTTTGGGACGGTTCGGTTCGGGAAAGTAAAAAAATTAACGGATATTTTCGGTTTGGATATTTTTCGGTTCGAGATATCGGTTCGAGTTCGATGATCTCCAAGTCCCGCACACCCCTAGTTACTAATACTTTTGCGGGGGATTACTAATACTTTTCAAAGGAATTGCTAATACTTTTCAAGGAAAAACTAATACTTTTGAGGTTACCTAATATTACTTCACTCCCTATTATTGTTCAAGTAGATTACTAATACTTTTCGGATGTACTACTAATACTTTTCAAGGGAAAACTAATACTTTTAAAGACCCCTAATATTACAAAAATGCCAATGGTCTAGAGATCTATAGCACCACCCGAGAATATTACAAAATACCACCAAATGCATGAAAATTACACACATAAAAGGCGGGTTGGTTAGATCCATCTAACGAGAAAAGATCCATTAGACGGCCTAACCCAAGTCTTTGTCTTTTATTTTTATTTCTTTTGATTTTTTTTTGCTTGCTCATTTTTCCAGGAATAATTTTTGATTCGCGATTCCACCGGCGAGTGCAAATAAATTTTGCCATAATTTAGCAAAACCCTTGATGACGCCTTGAGCCGAGTGAAGAAAATTAATCCACATCATCAATACGGTGCATGCCCGAAGGGGCCCGGGAATGTCGGCGGCGTGCCGATGACACGTCATGAGTTGGGCTCGCCCACTCTGACCGAGCCCAACCACAACACGATTACGAGCCCCGACCCCGAGCCCAAATTTCGGCGGGAAAGCATGCGCGACAAATTCGAGAAAAATAATCATTTGCCCATACTTAGTGTTCCATTAGCACCGAGGCCGCCACGTGTCGAGTATTACCAATGTGAGTCGCCAAGTGGCGAAACTTGGCTAACATGCACTCTTAGGAGAGGACATGTGTCCTTTCTTAATTATTTTACTAATTAGTGCAAATGTAACTATTGAAAACCCACTTATTAGAGGGGTATAAAAAGCCTCACTTAAAAAGGAAAAAAAAAAAAAAAAAAGAAAAGAGAGGAAAAAAGCGGGAGAAAACGTGTGATTATAAGAAAGATCGACCCCGATAATCCTGGGCCAAAGATTGTATCACGAAAGGCGAAATTAGCCATAAATAAACACGCGTTATGCACGCTTATATTTCCACGTGTTAAATTTCTTACATATTTTGGTTGTTGACCAAAACGCACGTCAACAAATTGGCGCTAGAAGGAGGGCCCGTATTGGTCGGTCGAATTCCAGGCAAAAGCAAGTTAAGTGAAAACCAGGTAAAGTTCAACGTTTATCCTTTTCGTGTCGACAAAATGAGTCAACAATCGAAAATGCTCATTTGATCAAGAGCAACACCCTAACAACCAAAGCGCCGGACTACTAATGGTCAAAATATGCCCCAGACGAAGCGAGCACTATTTTATTTCCTTTCGCTCGATTAATTGCTAACCCAACTTTTGTACAAAGAAATGAACCAACTCATATCACAAACACTTGCCACCACCAACTCCCAAGCACCTCCTCCACTTCTTGTTACTAACCCACTCAATCCACAACTAAACGTTAATATCAATCCTCAAGTCCCCGCTTCCTCATAATGAAGCCCAAGAGGCTAGTTCGGGTAATGAACAGTGTGGTCACGTGTGTGAAGGTGGCGCGAGAAGATAATGAAGGAAAAGTCATGTAGCGAAGTCACTACCGGAGCCAACACGACATCGCCGTGCCCACTCGGTGTTCGCCGGATGATCGGGGTTGATCCTCTACACTGCTCGATCAATAAGTTCCCAACTCCGGTTTCCGAATGAGCGGGAGCCGCTAGGGTCAACCGGACTCAAGACCCTAGCCTATGGCGAGAACGGATGTAGAAATTCGAGCGCCTTCGCGACGTTTGAATGAATTGGAGGGCGATCCGGAAGCGAAACGATCTCGGAGGCCGCCCCAAGTAATAAACCAACCAGCTATTATGTCGCCGTTTTCCCCTGGTATCCTGGCGACCCCGTTACCGCCAAAGTTGAAAATCCCCCAGGTCGGTCTATACAATGGGGAGACCGACCCGACCACTCACGTCCACAAGTACTTAGCATGGATGGAACTGTACAGCCCTAGTGATGCCATTCTCTGCAGGGCTTTCCCATTGACATTGGGCGACCGAGCCCACCGTTGGTTTAGGACCCTACCACAGGGGTCCATTCGGGCATGGGGGGATCTGGTCTCCGCCTTTACGACGCATTTCCTGACTTCCAAGGTCCGAGCCGCACCTAAGGACTCCCTTGTGAACATCAAACAAGGGAAGGACGAGCCCCTGAAAAGCTATATTTCTCGATTCAATAAGCAAGTTCGAGAGATGGAGCCGGTGTCGGATGACGCCATTCTAATTGCAGCCATGGCTGGCCTTGCCCCCGAGACTTGGTTCAACTATTCTATCCACGAATCGGGGGCGACCTCGTACCAAGAATTCCCCCGGTCCGCGCGAATGCCCTATTTGCGCGGGAGAAGCCATGGCAAGTCACCGTCCCGATCATCGGCTAGGGGGCATGAAAAAGGACGAAAGAAAGGAATTAGCAATTGGGCAGGGGGTCGGGATTCAGACCATTCTCGGAAAACCCGACCACCGGATTTAAGGCTCGCCAGGAAGCGCGAGCCGAAGTTGTCGCGTTGAGGAGTACTTTGACCCACACTCCATCAGCCATATGGAATGACTTGTTACCTCTGCCTCGGCCTTTGAAGATTGAGCCGCCAAATTAGATTCACGTCGATATTGTGCCTATCATAAATCGATAGGTCACGATCTTCGACGAATGTCGAGATCTAATTAGGGAAATTATGCGTATTGTTCGGCGGTCTCAAAAGATACGTTCATGAATTACCGCCCCGCCGCAAGATCGGCTCAAGTGTCAACCCGAGCGCATAACAAATCCAGCTCTCTGCCCCGCCCGCCATCGGCCAAAACTCGGGGTAGGGAGATCCTCATGATGTCGGCGTGAATCGAATCAACACTAACACGGTACCAAGATAGCCGCTCCAACGAGAAAGAGAAAGGCCGACGTCAGACGAGCCGCCCACGCCGAAAGGCAAGTTCGGGTGGTGGAAATCAAGGAAGGCCAACCCATCGGCCGTTTTGTGTTATCGACGTGGATGCCGACTAGGTGGTCCACCCTCATTCTCGACCCCCGGTCATTACCGCACCAATTTTGGGTATTCCAGTTCATAGAATTTTGATCGACTCGAAGCTACTCATCGGGTCATTTACGTCCGAGCTTTTTCGAAGATTGAACGTGGACGATAGCTATATCTCCATGCAACGACAACATTTTGGGGTTTGGAGGAGGAAGAATAATTCCGTTCGGGAAGTTGACTTGCCCATCCAAATGGGACAAGGGTCGCACAAACGAACCATAATGACAACATTTAAATAATCAACGCCGATTCGAGTACAATGCCATTATTGGAAGGCCGTTGATTTATCATATAAAAGCGGCCGTTTCAATATATAATTTTTGCATAAAATTCCCAACACCGACGAGCGAGGCCATACATAAGGGGAATCGGAGGGAGTCATGAGAATGCTCTCTCAAACTCCGACCGGTGGAAATTAACGTGATGGAATGGGGAGAAACCAAAGGGACAGTGCGGGCGATCCCCAGGACAAAAGAGGAGCCCGAGCGGGAGGTGGAGTGATTGTTCAAGGGGATAATCCAGGTCGTCGACACGGGAAGGAACCAATGATGGAAGACCAAGGAGGGATGATAGAGTAGGAGATGTACCGCAATGAAATACTGGTGACAAGCAAGAACGAGCCGGCCATCAAGATGAATTGCCCCTACGAGAAAAAGGAAGGCGAGCAAGAAAAGAAAAGAAAAAACGGAACCAGTGGAGCAGTTGATACGATCGACTTCGGAAGGCCGAGCGGGGCGCCAATTATGTATTGGCCATGACCTCCTAGAACCATATCAAACCGAATTGATTGAGTTTTGGGAAATAATCTCGACGTCTTTGCGTGGACTCATGCAGGACATGCCCGAATTGACCCTAAGCATGCATGCCACCGTCTTAATATTGATCTAACGTTCCGCCGATTATCCGGAAAAAGGCGCAAACTCGGTCCCGACAGTGTTGCACTCGAGGCCGAGGTTAATAAGTTGCTAGATAATCAATTTATCCGGAAGCCCTCTATCCCCGATGGGTTGCCAATCTGTTCGTCAAGAAAAGCAATGGCCAATGGCGCTGTCGCGTGGATTTCACGGACCTAAATAAGGCATGCCCCAAGGACGCTTATCCATTACCGAATATTGATTATATGGTAGATGCCACGGCGGGACACGAATTGATGAGTTTCATGGATGCATACTCGGGTTACAACCAAATACGAATGCACCCAGATGATGAAGAAAATACATCATTCTTTTAACGCTTTCGGGAATTCTTGTTACAAGATGATGCCTTTCGGGTTGAAGAGAACGCAGTGCGACCTACGAGGAAGTTAGTAAATAAGATGTTTGAGAAAATGATAGGTCGTACTTATGGAGGTCTATGTAGATGACATGTTGGTGAAATCATTGTACATATCTCGATCATCTCAACGATCTTAATAAAATGTTTGTTGTTTTGAGAGTACAAGATGATGTTAAACCCAAGAAAATGTACGTTTGGGGTCGGCTCGGGTAAATTCTTGGGGTATATGGTCAGCCAAAGAGGGATCGAAGCTAACCCGGACAAAATAAAAGCCATCATCGATCTTGAACCCCGAACTCGTAAAAGGGTACAAAGCCTAACAGCCGATTGGCCGCCTTAACCGATTTGTTTCACGGTCCACGAGACAAGTGTAAACCTTTATTTGAAATCATAAAAAGAACAAATTTTTGAATGGACCGAGCAAGCACATGATGCGCTTTGAATTCCTCAAACAACACCTCTCTTCAATTCCTATATTGCAAAAACCTACCCAAGGGGAGAACTTGTATTTGCACTGGCGGTATCCAAATATGCCATCGCTTCGGTGTTAATCGAGGCTAGATGGTTCTATTCAACATCCGATCTATTACACCCGATCGCGCTACATGACACCGAACTCCGCTATCCGCCAATGGAAAAGTTGGCTTATTCATTAATCATCTGCAGCACGAAAGCTCCGTCCATATTTCCTAGAGCACAAGATTATAGTATTGACGAACTACCCACCTGAAGCGGTATTACACCGATCCGACACTACGGTCGGATGATCAAGTGGGCCGTTGAGCTCGATCAATTTGATATTCTATATGAACCGCGCAAAGCAATAAAAGGACAAAGCTTTAGCCGACTTTGTGGCGAATTCACACCTTCCATACAATTAGAAGTTATGGAAGACCAAGAATGAAAGTTGTTCGTTGATGGCTCCTCCACCGCAGCCGAGCGGGCGTAATGGTGATAATCGATCCAAATCAGAAATGTTCTTTGCTCGGCCGTGCGATTTCATTCCCAATGAACAACGAAGCTAAATACGAGGCACTTCGGCGGGTTTAGATATGGCATCTTCTATGGGCCTAAACATTTCTTTGGTACACAATGATTCTTAGCTGTCGTTCATCAAATCAACGGTGAGTACGAAGCAAAAAAGAGTAAAAAATCGCACGATTTTGGACTTAGTCAAGAAGAAATTGTTACACTTTAAGACAAAAGTCTTACATGTGCCCCGAGCCGAGAACATGCAAGCGGATGCCTTAGCTCGCTCGGTTCGGCCTTTAGGGACGGAGGCCATTGCGGGATGTCACACACACAACTGCCCACCCCGTCACTTGGCGCAAAGAAGATACATGCAATCAAAACCACCGGAACTGGATGACCCCGATCATTCGATATTTAGAAAAAGGAGTTCAACACAAAACAAAGCCGAGGCGAACACTACGAACCCAAGCGGCTCATTTCACAATAGTAGACGGCATCCTATACAAACGAGGATACTCCGTCCCACTCCTTCCGGTGCTTGTCCGAGATAGATACGGATTACGCACTTCGAGAGGTTCACGAGGAATATCGGAAACCACGCCGGGAGAGACATTAGCTTATAAATTAATATGGCAAAGATACTATCATCGGCCATCCCTAAAAAGGATGCAACCGACCTCGTCAAAATATGCGAGAGGTGCCAAAGATTCGCACCACAGTCGGGTATCATCCTCGAGCAACTTACCTCCGTGTTTAGCCCTTGGCCGTTTGCCAAATGGGAATGGACCTTATCGGACCACTCCCCACTAGCAAAGGGGGCGCGTCAAGTATGCCATTGTGGAGGTGAATTATTTCACAAAATGGGTCGAGGCGGAGCCTCCGCAAAAATAGATGAGGAAAAGATTGTGAGTTTTGTATGGAAGTCCATTATCTGCAAATTTGGGATACCGCATTCGATTATGTTACGAGACAATGGGAAACAATTCAATAACCGGAGGTTTCGAAATTTTGTGAAGGTTTCCACATCAAAAACCACTTCTCGACTCCATACCATCCCGATCAAATGGACAAGCCGAGGTAGTTAATAAAATACTCAAATATACCGTGAAGGCGAGATTGGAGGAGTCTAAAGGTAATTGGCCGAGGAATTGCCGGAATGCTGTGGTCATACGAGCAGCGCGCATCGAGCGGCCACGGAGAGACACCTTTTCTTTGGCTTATGGAACCGAGGCGGTGATTCTGTTGAGATTGGAGCCCCTACCTTGAGTGCAAATTTTTCTCAAGACGGCAATGAGGTCAAGCGCTCCCGAGCCGAGCCGGATCTCGTCGAAGAAAAAAAAAAGGTCTTCTCTTGATGAAAAACGCCGTGTATAAGCAAAGAAGTGAGAGGTATTACAATTCGAAGGTAAAGGAAATGAGATTTCAGGTTGGTGATCTTATGTTGAAAAAGATAACGGTCTTGAGCCCAACCCATTGAAGCCAACCAGGAAGGCCCATTTCGGGTCGCCAGCGTCTTATCGGTGGGGCGTCACGAGCTAGAATATCTGAGTGGAGAAAAATTTATACATCCATGGAATGTAGTATACTTGAAAAGGTACTATCAATAAAGATCTCGGTTTATCATCCGGATAGGATTCCAGGAATTATCCTTTCATCGATATTCTCGTGAGCTCTTTAAAGGGGGACGAAATTTTAACTCACCTCGGCTACGTGCGAGCACAAAGAAAAATCGCCTCACCGAAGAAGGCCGAGTGCCAACAAGTCTTATTGGGTACGTCCTTGCACGCCGATAAAGGGGGACTCGCCACGAGGTGGATCTATCCTAAAAATAAAGACTCGGTTTACACATCGAGCACAAAACAAAGACTTGGTTTACACACCAAGCATAAAATAAAGACTCGGTTTACACACCGAGCACAAAACAAAGACTTAGTTTACACACCAAGCATAAAACAAAGACTTGGTCACGCACAAGCATAAAATAAAGACTCGGTCTACACATCGAGAGCAAAACAAAGACTTGGTCACGCACCAAGCATAAAACAAAGACTCGGTCTACACACGAGCGCAAGCGAAGACTCGATTACGCACCAAGTATAGAATAAAGACTCGGTTTATGCACCGAGCACAAAAACCAATTAAAGCAATTAGTCCTTTATCCAAGAGCATTGGAAACCGAGCCCGTCTTGGGAGTATAAAAAGGAAAAAGAGGACAGGCAATAGTCTTACAAAAGAAAAAGAGACGAGCATATACAAAAAGCTTAAAGCACATACATAGGTGACAGAAAGGAGAAATCGTTTCTACTTCAAAAATATTTACACGTAGGGCCCCATTACAATCCAAGGCACGAAGCCAAGTAGCCTCCCTACAAATACATACAAGATCTTATGCAAGAAAAAGAAAAGGGAGAACAACATCAAGACTGAGAAGGAGGCGGAATCTCAACAGCACCACTGGAGGCAACCTCTTACGCATCCGGAAGAGGTGAGCCACGAGCCGGGGCCTCGGCAAAAAAAGTCGGGCGGAGCGTCCGATTAGCCTCCAAGAGGGCCAAGTCCTCCTCGAGCTGTGCGACAGTCTTCCCGGCTTTGATAGCTCCGAGGATTTCCTTGAGGCTGGTCGCGTGACCGCAGGTTAACATGAATGCATATTCCTCGGAGTCCTTATAAGCCTCGACGGCTTGTACACGAGCTTCCCCAACTTTGTCTACGGGTAGCCCCTCCGGCCTCTTTGCGCACATCGGCTAGCGCCTTTCCATTTCTCCCGGCTGGGCAACGGCGCACGCTCGGCTTCGGCAACCTTAGCCGGAATTCTCCTCGGCCTTGCGGGCCCGATCTGCTCTACCTCGGCCCTCGCGTGGTTTTCTTCTCAAAGTTGGCCCAAGCCGTAGCTTCATCTGCTGGGTCTTGAGAGACTCTTGTACCCGGAGAGTAGCATAAGCCTCTTGCAGTCGCCATGCCGCCTTTCCCGATCGGATATTTCTTCTCGGCTCGCGGGTTCCCCAATCGCGTGCCACAGAGCCCAATAATCCGCCCGACATTCCCATGGCATACTTGAATCTGCTCCCGGCCCGGTTTCGAACAAAAGCGCTCAATGCCTTTTGTCCGGCACGACCGGGACATTCATTGCGGCTCGACCCGCCTCAGCAAAACTCTTGATCGCTCCTCCATCGGCTTGGCACACCGGACGAACTCCACGAACCACCGAGGGCGTATCCCGGTCATTCCCTCACGATTGCCCCTCACTCGGCTCGGAGGGATAAAGTGACCCTCCCGGCCAAGGTCGTCCGAAAAGTCCGCAACGCCTCCTTTAGGGGTCTCATCCCGGATGCACCGGCTGTCGACCCGACCTCTTGGTCTGTCCAAGACTCTTCGATAACAATTCCCTTTATTCTCCTTTGGAGGGGAGTTCTACCGCCTCGGGCACCCCATCGGTCATTTACTGCCCGGATATCTCGCTCTCCGGCACCTCCGTATCTGTGGGCTGGTCCGCCGCCCGAGTCCGATGTCTTGGCCGTGTTCCTCACGCTGCTGAAGGCGTGCACGTAAATCCAGGCTACGCCCTACAAAAACAACAACCGTCAAAAGAAATCAAAGAACATTTCGAAAGAAAGAGAAAATGCAAAGAAATACTAAGTACATTTACCTCGGCCGGCAATGCACTCGGCGGTTCTGGGTCCGTGTTTGCCAGCGAGAGTACAGACGATCCGCCCGTGGGGCTCGCCGCTACGGGAGGCGGCCCGCTCGCTGTTCGCGCCACGGCTTCTCTCCCGGAAAGTGGGGCCGTCTTTCTTCACCCTCGGAGGGCTCTGTTGAGGCTCTCTCCTAGCCTCCTCTTCTCGCTCTGCCGCCTCGTCCCGAGCCGCCCCTCGGCCTCGGGGTCGGGCGGAGCGAGCGAGACTTGCCGGCCGTGTGGGCAAGTTGACCTCGTGTGGCCAACCTCTCAATCCGCCTATCCACGACACCTCGGCTGGACATTTTCCACTGCGGATGAAGGTGGCGGCAGAGAGCCCTTTTGATGCTCGGTTCTCTATAAAAGGAAAAGGATGAAAAAAAGAAGCAAAGTGAGCCACATAAAAAAATAATAACAACAAAAAAAGAGAAAGGAGAAGGACTATACTTATCAGAATCAAAAAAAAAATTCAAAGGGGGTAAAGGACGGTCTCCTCTGCTCCTTCCCCCACGCGAGCTTGCCACTCGCCGCTCACCCAGAGCCACTTGTCTTTCCATTCCTTTAAAGATGAAGGAAGGCCTTCCACTAGGCCATCCGGGTACCCCTGGTCAGGGCCGCACGTAATACCACCCGGGGGTCGGTGACCTCGTGATGAAGGAGTCGCTCGCCGACAAAGAGCTCATTCATCTCTTTGAACTTGGGGCGGGTACTTCTCTAAGTGGAACATCACCAAGAGGCCGATGATCCTACCCCAAGAAATGGGATGCACTTGGGTCAGAGGAATGCCCCACTTGCAAAACCACCGCGTGAGGAAAATCGGCAGTGGAAATCGCACCCATATAGAAGGGTGGCGATATGTATGGCTACGCACCCCCCGGTGGATCTTGTGGAACCTCCGTGCCATCCGGTACCAAATTGATACCATTCGAATACGGTATCTCACCGGAGCTCTCCCATCTCCGGGACCATCGATGCTAGGGATGTCGTTTATATCACACGCGTCCCACGAGGCTCTACACGAAGCGAGGCCTCCTCCCCGCCGCCGTCACCATTACGATGGCCCATGGGCACTGAGGCCTCTCCCGCCTCGAGTCTCCTGGATGGTTCATCCACCCGCTCCGCGTTATCACGCTCCGGCTCCGATGGGTTCATATTTTCTTCTTTCGGTTGATAGTGTCGAGGGTCGATGATTGGAAATCCTCGAACTCTCTCGCGCCCGATCCCAGGTTGATATATCACACCTTCTCGGACAACGATCCACCGCACCGGATTGAATATCGTGTGCGTATGCTCCAAAGGTGTTCCGCCTCGATGAGAATGGTCTCAAGAAGAAGAAATCGAACGATGCTTGGGCTATGAGGCGGAGATTGATGTCTTGGGGAGAAAGAAATGAAGGTTCGGAGGAGGGTCCTCAATTTCGACCTCTATGTTATAGCTACGACTTGATTGTCCTCAAATGAAGACATTTTATAAGGAAAGGGAGAATGTTTCGGGAAAATACCTAGTTTTGAAGTCTCGGACTTTGAAAGCCGACCAAATTTCTACTCGGTCTCAATCAATTTAGCTCGAATAGTAATAGATGCAAAAGTGGGTAATGGAGGAAAAGAGGGTATTTATAGATGAAGTTCCATCGAGAAACGAAATATTTATTTGAAAAGACGCGCTTTTCAAACCTCAAAACCGTCAAAAATGTCGAAAAACGTCACGCCCCTACGCCACGTGACAGAATCGATGTGCCTTTTTAATTCTGCGCAAGATTGGTCCAACCATAAAAGGCCATGTGTCGGTCGTTATGGCACCACAATTAATGCGCCGCTACTGTGCATTAACCACTACACGACGGATGTCGGGAATAAACAAACCTTTGAGGATTCCTTTTCCCCATTAAATGTTTATCATTAGCATTAAAGTTTAACTCCGACTTCGAGAGATTCTTCTCTCGAAATTAAACTTGGGGGCCTTTGATGACGCCCGAGCCGAGCCGAAGAAAATTAATCCACGTCATCAATACAAACGCATGCCCGAAGGAGGCCCCAGGAATGTCGGCGATGCCGGTGACACGTCATGAGTTGGGCTCGCCCTCACCGAGCCCAACCACAACACGATTCTGAGCCCCGACCCCCAAGCCCAAATTTCGGCGGGAAAACGCATGCGCGACAGTTCTAAAAATAACCATTTGCCCATAAGTGTTCCATTAGCACCAGAGGGCCGCCACGTGTCAAAGTATTATCAATGTGAGTCGCCAAGTGGCGAAAACTTGGCTAACATGCACTCTTAGGAGAGGACATGTGTCCTTTCTTAATTATTTTACTAATTAGTGCAAAGGTGACTATTGAAAACCCACTCATTAGAGGGGTATAAAAAGCCTCACTTAAAAAGGAAAAAAAAAAAAAAAAAGAGAGGAAAAAGCACGAGAAAACGTGTGATTATAAGAAAGACCGACCCGATAATCCGGCTCGGCATTGTATCACGAAAGTGCAATTAGCCATAAATAAACACGCGTTATGCACGCTTATATTTCCACGTGTTAAATTTCTTACATATTTTGCTTGTTGACCAAAACGCACGTCAACACCCCTAAACAAAAAAAGTATCTTGTAACATGTTTTTAGTTAGAAATTTAACTCAGAAACCATGGACTTATTTGAAGTTTGATTTGGTTTATAATATAAATAACTCAAAAGTAATTCCACAAGGCACAAGGTACTAACATCCAACAACCTCATATTTACGAAAACACAACTAATTAGAAAACGTCAAACTAGTAATTATTTTCACAAGAAAAAGTATAAAACAATTCAATTATACAACTTGAAGAAAACAACGAAATCTGACCAACTTAAGCAACAAAAACTCGGAATGAAACTAAAGTAACAAATCCTCCAGTAATGAATACTATATATGTACAAAGATATTAAGTTACAATTCCCAGGCTGCTAAAATACCCAAATTATAAGTGAAAAACATTCTTGAAGATTAAAAAAAAACTTAAGCAAACCTAATTTTGTACAGTTGAATTAATCAGCAACCAACCTTGTCAACAATGCATATGTTTTTTTTTCTTTTCTAGTTAAACTTCCAACAAATGTGTTGTAAGAAAAAGATGTGTAATGAGCGTAGATTTGTGATTCTTGGAATGTCATATCAGCTCGCTCGATTCTGCATCTAAGAAATAATCCTCTCGCGCATTGGTTGCAAGCATCAGAGAGATCAACCAGAGAAGGGATGAATTGAGGGACGCGAAAGCACCACCGCCAAGTAGGCCGGTCTTCGCGGTGGCGCAGTCGAATTCAAGATCAGTGTGAACATTCTTGGTGTGGTGAATGTGTCCTTGGACTGTTGGCCATATCAGAAATATTGCAGCAAATACTGTTGAAACCCTGTAAAGTTTACCCAAAAATTAAAACATTAAAAAATTATTGTGCAGCCTAATATGCAGGGGAGAGCATTCCCCAGTTCTTTTAATATTGTCAACACGAAGATTTCATGTTTCACTTTTGTATTCCACTTTATTAGATGAGTAACACATGTATCTGAAATAAACTTGTGGTGTTGATTATTTATTTCATGAGACACGTGCCATACATATGAACAGTGACATATAAAGTTGAATAGGAAATATGAAGCTGGAAAACTCATGCTTTTCTTGTAAGTTTATTGATTTTAGTATCTGCAATAGCCACACAAGATTTCAATTCCAATATGTGCATCATCTCATATTTAAAATATCATCACTACACATCAAGTATATTGATGACGTCAATAATATACACTTGGCGTGTAACTAACATACTTATAAGAGATGAGACACAATTTGGAACAGAGGATTCGAACTGCCCAATAGCACCATACACTCAAACGACAAAATATACTTGATAACGCTTTTACACAACGGGCACCGAAAATAATAAGAGGAAACAAAAAAAAAAAAAAAAGTTGAAGGAAAAGTGAGAGGTTAAAAATGTATACTTACAATGCAATTGAGAAGTAAGAAGTGCACCATCTGGAGCTGAGAATTGCATCCCTTGGAACAGATTTGCCTTTGTATGGATAAAAAAGGAGAGATATCCAGCAATGGAGGCGGCTACAAGAAGAGCAGATGATATGTATCCCAGAAATATTGAAGGATCTGATGGATATTTACATATCACAACTCCTTTCCCTGTGATGGCCTCTCCTGCTACTGGCTGCAATATGTAATTCAACAATAATTCAGGGTCTTTTTGCAATAATATGTATATTTAATTAAAGGAAAAGTGATAATAAATATAGACCTTTTTGAGTTCCGCGAAAATTCCAAAGATGAAGGATGATATGCCTAGGCTGGCCACAACCACAGCATATTGTACAGGAGTTAAGGCCATTGTGAATATAATCTTTTTTTCCCTTTTAACCCCTTCCCCTGCAATAGCCAAATATCCAAACATCAGAATAAAGTTCAAATTTTGATTACATAAATAATGAAGTTGTTTTTCATATGTTGAATTTTTCTTCTTCATCATCAAAACAAAAAATTAGAACTTAATAAAAGTCATACATAATATTTAGGTCTATACTAGGGATAGCTCATTCATGATACTACAAACACCTCATTGAGATTTATATTTACTTAACAAAAACCCTCCACTCGAGGGTCTAATTTGTAGAAACGAATATCCATAGAGTATTTGTAATTTTAAATTCAACACGAACCGATATGCACACAAATAAAATACTATACTATAGCTCAAAAAACTACACGAAACTAAAAGCCTCTAAATATAATTCATTGTTACATATTCCATCAAACATGGAAATGAATAAAATAAAATAAAATAAATTACAACCTTTAATTGAGACCTGTGTCTTGTTGTTGGGGTTGCAGGAGAATCAGAAAAATGGCTGAATGCCTTAGAACTCCTCGGAATATTTTCTCTCCTTTTTTTCTGAATGAATCTCAGCAGCCTCCAAAAGGTAATTTAAATAATGAAAATGGGCATGAATGTAGACAAAATTATTGGGTTAGATTCATGCTTTGATTAAGAAATATGCTATATTCAGGGGCTTCCAGCCAATCTTTGCCCCAAAAATGAGTGTTATTACAAAGATAGATGTCCCCTTAATTTTCTGCATCAAATTCTTGAATACTCATTCACTAATTTTAGCTCCTAATGTAATTATAGTCAAATATTCACCGGGCTTTTCTGCCATGTTTTCGCAATAATGAATCCTAGCTTGCAGTATTTGCCATTTATATGTTTACTTGAAAATACCAAAAAAAAAAAAAAAAAAATCAATTTCCGTGGCAGAAAACTATGGATATTGTAAAATATAGGGAGTGCTTACAGTTTTTTTTTTTTTTAAAAAAAAAGCCTAGAAATATCTTCACACTTCCTTCGAACTATGGGACATCCGTCTTTCCCAGGGATGTCCTAATCTCTAGGGAAAGAGGAGCAGATCCCAACCTCTCACTCCGAGATAGTCAAGGTTTGAACCGATGACCTTAAGGTGCAATTGCAACCTCAAGGCCACTAGGTCAGCCCTTGAGGGTTTAGAGAGTGTTTACTATCACTAAAAAAAATATTTCTCGGCTTTTGGCACTAAAAAATCATTATTCAGTGTTTTTAAATGTCAATTTATATTTTTGGTTCATTTAATAAAAACTGAAAAGAATGGAGGTTCGTGCTTTAAATTTATGATTCTGTTTCTGATTTGACTTTTACAAATAAAGAAATATTTTTATTTTTTTTATTAAATACTCTCAACTTATAATTCTCAACTACTTTTTTCATCTATAATAAATTATTTCTTTTAAAAACAGAAATTTTTGCAAACACTCCCATAATTCAAATCATTTTGTATTTCCACACTTGGTCCAGAGCGAAAGTTCCCAACTGAAAATAGATAAATTTTCGAATTTTGGAGAAAAGTAAATATTATTGGCTGCCTTTATTAATTGAAATGATGGGTTTGGTGCCACAATTAGAAGTTGCTTGAAATATGGTCATCTGTTGTGATGGTGGGATTATAATGTAACTCAACTATAATTCAGGATGATCTTTACTATAAATAGAATAAATATTGTCAAATCTTAAATTGTAAGTCAGAACCAAATTCCTCTTACAAACTCGCAAAGGAGGCAAATGTCCCTTATACCGATTAGGAGAATACATAATTGTTCATGACTAAAAATTGTGCTCAATTACTATATAAATATAAGGTTAAAAACCACTACAAGAAATAGAAAAATCACCGTAAATTACATTTAACTATTTCTAAATCGATCCAATCAATCTGTGACAAATCATCATATCAGCTACTATGAACACCAATAATTCTCGCATTCGTATACATTTTTTTCCTCACTCGAAAACTAGGGCCTTGTTTGTTTATGTTTCCATGGCCTCTTTCCAGGTTCCAACTATACATAAAAGTGGAATCATGTTTGTTCATAAAATTTCCAATGGAAATCATCATTTTCATTTTCTATTTTTCACATAAAACAACATCTCAAACCTATAATTTCTATTCTCAAACCTATACACTACCCTACATCACTCATCATTACTTATCAATCACTATTCTCATATTTTAACCCAATTATATATGTGGGACCCATCATTATCAACTTTATCTACTTAAAATATTACTATTTTTAAATTATAACTATCTAATGGGACCCACCAACTATAATCTTACAAATGTAATATTATATATTCAAATTAAAATATTGAAGTGGACCCCATCGATCTAACTTTTCAATTATTATATACATAAAATAATATTTCAAAACTACTCAAACCAAACACAATCTCATTTCCAACCCTACATAAAACACATTTCAATTCATTCATCCAAATGAATCCCAATTTACACACGAAAACCAATAAATTCTCAAAATTTATTTCCAACCTTAAACCTGAAATGGGCCAGAAACATAAACAAACAGGCCCCTAGCTTTTCTTTTTAATGGGGACCCTTTTAAACATGGAAATTATTTATAAGGGCAATTTAAGTACTCAACCCTACAATTTTTCATATGTGTATTATATAAATTAGTGGGGACCAAGTTCATAAATATGAGTATTGACTTTCACTACAAGACTTGCAAAAATTTCAACCCCTATTATATTTACTTTTGTCTACCCCAATCTAAAATCCTACGTCGTCACTCGTTGTTCCGATGACCTGCCGAGTAAAAAATGCCAAATTTGAACATGTTACATGTTCACCTGCTTAATGTTGATTAGAAAAACTTTATTACTGTTTTATTTATTATACTGTTAAGTTAATGGAATCTATACGGAAAACGAATATTAGGCCTTTTCTTTTTTTGTTTTATTCATCCTGTGATGTATTATTGATTGGGGATAGAGGGGGCTCTTCTACGTGTTTCAACTACAGAAAAAAAAATTGTTTCCATTGAAAACCTAAGAACAAGTAAAGTACTTTGTCTGATTCCTTCCTTGAACTGGCCACCACCTAGTACAAAATAATATACACAACCCAAAAACCCAATCTTTGTTTGAGCAATTGAACTGCACCACTTGTAATTCCAACCAAATCCCACAAAAGGAATATCTAGAGGACCCCAATGTAAAATTAATTTCAAAACCTGTTTTTAATGACCCAATCCCAGATTGGAGCGGATTAATCTTAGATCTGCTTTAGTCTGCCAAATGTCTCTTAATTTAGTTGGATGTTAATGAGACTGCTCTAGCCGGAAACGAACCCACGCGTACCAGTCCTTTTTTACCACTCGGCTTTGCCCGGGCCCAAAGCCTATTTATTTAATATATTACTAAGATACCTATTTTAAAAGAACCAAAAAAAATAAAAATCAGGAGAATATGATCAAGTTGAGCACATCCTCTGAACAATCCACAATCATGGTTTTTAATCAATTGTCCATCTGTTTAACCTGTATTTAAATATTAATATGCTGTGAATTATCCCAACTTAATGCTATTTATATTTATTTCGTAATGTTGACTGGTAATAGAAAGAAAGCTTCTGTCTTGACGTCACTTTTAGCTGGCTTTCTTCTTCTTCTTTGCTGTCTGGGCTCCTACATATATACCTCATAATCATATAACCAGTAACTTCCTTTCCCCTTTCATCACAAAATTAGCCTCCCTTAATTTATTTCTTTTGTTCTTACATAGTATAGGTTTTCTTGTTTTTCACTTTTCTTTCAATCTTGTTGGATTTTAAAAGGTAACCTCTGTCTTTGAGGATGGGTTTCTTTAATTTTGTGACTTTATCAAGAGCTTAAAGTTTAAAGTACAAACCATCCATCAGTTTGTGACCTTTCTTCATAAATTTGTTCACTAATCTTGAAACCCTTTTCAATTCTTAGTTTTTTGCTAATAATTTTAAGGAGACCTAACTTTTTGGGTTTTTTGAGGTTGTCTTAATAGTTAGTAGTCTTTTATGGGTCTTTTGGGCAAGAACTATGTTGTTTATGGCTTGGCTATCTCAGGTCTTGTGTTGTTTTACATGGTAAATAATGTGCATAGCATAGGGGCAAACTGGGGAAATCAAGCAACTCATCCTCTGCCACCTTCAACTGTTGTGAGGCTGCTGAGAGACAATGGAATTCAAAAGGTTAAACTTTTTGATGCAGAGGCTAGGGTTTTGAATGCTTTTAGTGGATCAGGGATTGAGGTTATGGTGGGAATTCCAAATGATATGTTGGCCACTCTTGCTAACAGTGTTAGTGCTGCTGAGAGATGGGTTGAGAGGAATGTTTCTGCACATGTTTCATCTAATAGTGTTGATATCAGGTGATTTTTTTATTTTTATTTTTTTGCTTCTCTTATGTGTCCCAATTCTGTGTGTTTTGGCTTATGTTTGACCCTTGTCTTAGTGTTTTTAGCTTATGATTTGTAGGGATTTATGTTCTTGTGTTTGTTTGTCCTCTGATCTGAAGTATGTGATTCTTTTCTTTGTGCAAGATGTCCATGTTTTCAAGATTCTTACAAGTGATTAGGACTTTGGGAAAATTGGGATTTAAGGAGATTTAAATGATCACTGTGATTAATAAATTGTAGGATAAATTGCGAAAACTACCCCTAAAGTTTTGCCTAATTAAGAAAAAGATCCAGTTATCTTTGAAAATTACAAATATTCCCTTTAGGTATTACAAACACCCTCTTGATGTTTGTATTAGCATAACAAAATATCCCTCTTGAGGTTGCAATTTGTAAAATAGAAAGGTTTTTGGTGATTTTGAATGATGGTTGGAATTTTATTTTTTTTTTGGTAATTAGACTGAACTATAAGGGTTTTTCTTGTAGTTAACTCTAAATTAAATGATTGCAAGTATCATAGTCATGAGGTTGAAGAACTTTTGGCATATCAGCTTTTGATCAGTTTTATTTTAAGTTGTGGCTAATAACTACCAGAATGTTATGAGAATGGCAGAGGCATGCTGCTAAAATATATTGAATCCCAGCTTTTCTTGCCACTAATCATACAAGTGTTTTTCCTTTCACAAGGTATGTTGCAGTTGGGAATGAACCCTTGCTATCTACATACAATGGAACCTTCCTGAGCACAACTGTTCCAGCTCTTCAGAATATTCAGGCAGCCCTGATAAAAGCCGGCCTCGGCAACCGCATAAAAGTCACCGTCCCACTCAACGCCGACGTCTACCAAAGCTCCACACCGCAACCGTCCACCGGTGACTTCCGGCCGGACATCCATGACCTAATGCTGCAGATTGTCAGTTTCTTGAGCCAAAACGGCGCCCCATTCACCGTCAACATCTACCCGTTCATAAGTCTCTACAACGATCCCAATTTCCCGGTCGACTACGCGTTCTTCGACGGATTCTCGTCGCCCATTGACGACAATGGAAGAACCTACACCAACGTGTTCGATGCGAACTATGATACCCTTGTGTGGGCCCTACAGAAGAACGGGTTCGGGAATATGACGATCATTGTCGGAGAAGTCGGGTGGCCCACTGACGGGGATCGTAATGCGAACGTAGGATATGCACAAAGGTTCAATCAAGGGTTTATGTCTCACATGAATAGGGGTACTCCTATGAGACAAGGCCCTGTGGATGCCTATTTGTTTAGTCTCATCGATGAGGATGCCAAGAGTATTCAACCGGGGAATTTCGAACGCCATTGGGGAATCTTTTACTACGATGGCACTCCAAAGTACAATCTCAGCCTTGGTTCGAACTCCGTGGCGGTCTAGTGGCGGCCACCAATGTCCGCCACCTCCCGAGACGGTGGTGTGTTCTTTCGCCCTCCGCGAGTCTTGAGGATTCACAAGTGGCGCCTAGTGTGAGCTACGCGTGTGATCGTGCGGATTGCACTAGTCTAGGGTTTGGAACTTCTTGTTCAAATTTGGATGGGCGTGGGAATATTTCGTACGCGTTTAATAGTTATTATCAGATAAATAATCAGCTGGATACTGCCTGCAGGTTCCCGAACCTTTCTGTGATCACGGCGAGTGATCCATCTGTCGGGACTTGTCGGTTTAATATTATGATTGAGACGCCGAATCAGGGGAGTGATGGGTTCTTGTTGGAGCCAGTTGGGCTATTGTTTCAAATGGTTGTATTTTTGTTGGCCCTTTTGTGATTGTATAGGGCATGAAGTATGATGATACAGTTGGTTCATTCTTTTGCCCGTGTACACATTCTGCTTAATGTTTTGTTTATGTTTCTGCTGTGGATTCAGTTTATGTAGTTGAGATACAATGAGTTGGTTGAGATACAATGAGTTGGAATATAAAGTCTTGTATATGAAGTCAATCAAAGTAGTTATTGTTTCGGTTTTTCTTTATGGTAACAAGTTTCATTGGTATGTTTTGAGTTCATAAATATCACAATCTATGGGAGCAATGGAAAATGATTGAATTTTCAGGAAAGAAAATGATTGATAATTGACCCAACTGATTTCAATGTTAGCCCAAGTTTTCCCTGGAGCCAGTTTGAGTCATCTATTGTTGAATAACCAGGCTTTTTAAATTGTAATAACAAATTGGGACAATTACAAAAACTACCCACAGAGAATTTTTGTAAATTTAAAAAATCTCTGGGTTTTTTGGTTATTAGCTCAAACCTCGGGGTAGTTTTTATAATTATCCCTAACAAATTTTTATTTCTTTGGCTGAAATGGATGGGTTAAGGTGATACAGAATCAAACCTCAGAGGATTTTTGTAAATTTCAAAAATCTCTGGGTTTTTTGTTATTAGCTCAAACCTCGGGGTAGTTTTTATAATTATCCCTAACAAATTTTTATTTCTTTGGCCGAAGCACAAGTCAACACTACAAAAATTACCCTTGAACATGTTCAGTCTAATTACAACAAAGCAAAACTATCTTTCAAAATTATAAATAGCTCCCTGACATTTGTCTCTATTTTACAAATTGCAATTAGACTAAACATAAATAGCAGTTTCTGTAATTTTTCCTTTCATAATTTGCACCTTTTGAAACGTGGGTATTCGCAAAATAACCACAAATCTCAAGGAACATGTGCAATTTTGAAAGATAAGTGGAATTTTGCGTAATTATACTAAACCTTACTGGTAGCAACATAAGATGCACAATTACAGGCATGGAAAATGTCAAATACAACCACATAAGAGGCATTCTTATTCACAGTTGGCAAGACAACTCTTTACATTACATGGCTGCCATTGTCCTCAAAAACCCACGACGCTCATACCTAAAATTAAATTACCTTAACTTACATTGATGACTATCGTTAGGCCGACTTTCGTTCTGAGATCATCTTCAAAGTGTGAAAGGTACAAGGTTATCCCTCCCATGGAAATTATATACAAAAGAGTAAGGTGCTATACACTATGCTGCTTCCTGGGATGTGAGTCCACATGATCGAGTTAGCTTATGTCAAACTTCCGAAGGTAATCTTTTGATCTGATGTCAGCCTGAAACACAAAAACACACATTAAATGAGTATGTCGTACTTGCATCCCTCGTATTTTAAAGTTAGAACATGTTTTTAGGTTTCAAGATTCGAGTGTTAAAAACGATTTATTCAGCTTTCTTGATTTCTTCTTTTCAATTACGTCAATTTATGTCCTTGCATTTACTAAGCATTATAATTATATTGCGCGACATATAATTGCATGCTAAATGTGCTACGAAAAGAAAAAGAAAATCAGATATTTGTTTTTAAAGACGCACATGTCGAGTGAAATCGTACTCTGTTTTTAACCTCCATATATTTCCAGTTCAAAATGGTCTCAACTTGTTTTTAACATTCACTTGATAAATACCTTCATAATTTGACAAATAACTACTCATCTTTACCTGCCTGGTGGGCTCTGGGACCCGGAATTTACAACATAACTTCACGATTTTGATGGCACTGGCAAGAGATATACGGTGACCAACTGAAATGAATATGGGTTTCATGGAGTCTTCCATTGATCGCATTGCCTGCATGAAACTTGCAAAATGATTGTGCTTTCAACACTTGAAATGAAAGAAAGTGCTATTACGAAAGAGATACATCCATTATTTTGCTGAGGAACTACCAATATCATAACATCTAACTTCAACCAATACTTACAAATAAGACGAGGCAAAACAGAATAATGAGAAACTAAGATATGGAAAAGAAAACAATATAGATACATCATCAAGTTCCATTATTAGAGTAAACAAATATTACTCCCACGACTAAAGATGATATTTCCATTATTAACCAAACAACTAAAAAGAGTGCATAGATAAACACATTAAGATAAGCAATAGTTTAATTGGTTGTTAACACTGATTACAGTAGGAAAAATATGTTACATACCACTCCGAAAGTGGACCCAGAGTCGCCGATCAAAGTGATGATATCACCTCCTGAGTTCACATTAGCTTCAAGCAGTTGTCTCGCTCTAGGTTGTGTAAGACCATCAACATGGTGTAACTGACAAACATCAAGATACTTGCTAGTAATAGGTCCATATATTAAACGATTGAAGCCAAGAAAAATTCAGAACCAAAGTCCAGAAAAAACTTGAGAAAATACCACTAACCTCTGACACAGAAAGAAAACCATTGCCCTTTATACTCACAAAGATAAATACAAAACTTTTAAAAAAACCATGTTGACTCATAACAAGTATACATATACATTGTTGCTAAAACTTACATTCTTTTCTATCCCAATTGTAGGAAGATCAGCCAAAACACCAAGATGACAAGCCAATCCAAAGCCTGCACACCCATCCAACGATTTTAGGTCATCACCAAGAGAGAAAATGAGAATCTTTTATTCACTTAGTGATAGTCGAACGAGAGAAAACATATTGTTAGAAACTCTGGAGTTTAAACATATTTCAATGTAAAAAATACAGTTCAATTGTGTGAGGGGCAGAAAGGTAGAGAAATATATGAAAGCAGAGCGGGATTTGGAAAGTCTATGATCCAAAAATAGGAGCAGCAAGGCAGTCATATTTCAGAGAGAAATTCAATTTAAAAGGTCAATGCACACAAGATATCATTTAGTTATCTTTTCAGAAGATTGAAATATGTCTTGCCTCGCGGATGAAGCAGTCCATTACCGTCAACCATCAGTACCTGTCCAAATACAGATTGCAGAGATAGTTGTAACCTTCACCTTGTCAGTTAATTGGCTTTCACACGTATTATAAAATGCAGATGCATGTGAATTAGCATTGGAAAGAATATATTTAACTATGGACAAGGTAATTAATCACCTGGGGATATGATGAAAGTTCTCTCTTCTTCATCTTTTCTAGAAGTTCTAGAAGCACTGGAGCCTGAAAACAGAAAACATTAAATTCATTACAATTTGTTCTGCAGAAATCTTTACCCACGACGAATGTACGAGGAAAACCACGTCAAATTACAAACAGGAAAATGAAATGGAGAAAATCAATACCAGCGAGGTATGATCCCACCTTATCAAACCAGAATTATGTATTTCTATTGGCTATGAAATAGCAGCTACACGCTTTATATCATTCTATATTCCCAAGACTCTAACTTCTCACAAAAACTAAATAATAATTATTCATGAAAGAAGGAAAAAAATCCCTTGTAGTTACAGAAAGGCTAACAATGAAAGAAAATGACACCCGACGGGCAATATATATGTATCATATCCAGTGCTCCAACAAGTAGCTTTTCCTACCATCTCTAGAGTCAACACTGAAAGGAAATAGGCATAAATGTGTGGAAATAAAACCTCTTCATTGCAGGAAATAGAGGATGAATAAATATAGCCAACAGTATCTATATACATTTCCTGATAATACCAATTATATAGCATTCACAGTTCACAAAAAAAAAAAAAAAAAAAAAAAAAGTAACTGCCCATTTCATCAAGCCAATAAACCTTGCAACAGAAGAATTCACATGCCCACCAATCAACTGAACTAAAAAAATCTCTGTCTCAAGAATCAATCCCTAAATATATAAAATAAAATAAAAACGAAAACAATAAATTGGGTTCACATATAAGACCTCTCTAAATGCCAAGAATCCAGGAACATAAGGAACACTGAGCTTAACAATGGCGGAATCTTCATGAACAACTTCAAGAGTAGAAAAATCCAAAACCACGAGGGTGGCACATGCAATTGACGGGTCATTTTTTGAGAAACTCAAGTCAACCCCACCCACATACTTGAGGATTTCACCGCTGTAAGAATCTTGAGGTAGTTTCCAGTTGAATCCATCCTCTGTGGTAAGCCGTTTCTTGAGTGAATCTTGAATCCTGCGTTGAAATTTCGATCTAAGAGCGATAATTCTTGGAAAAAAACTGAGATTATAGAAAAGGGTGGCAAGGAATGATGGAATTGTGTACTTACTGAATCCATTTGTTCAGAAGTTGGGGGTCCTTGTAATTTTCTGAAGTGGAAGGGTCTTGTTCCATTGACATTGTGGAAAAATAAAGATGGAAAATATGTTTAGACTGTTATAAAACAACAATTTAAGAATAAGAGAATTATTATAGAACTATCAAAATATTAAAAAATAAATATTAGAGAGAGATAATATTATAGAGAGAAAGTAATTTTTCTATTTCTTTGATATTGTTGTGTGTAATTTACAAGTAAAATTATGGCATATTTATAGCTAAAATTCACCTACCAAATTTATGTAGTAGTTGCACTTGTGAAAAAGAATTTTTAACTTTAGACTACAAACATTGTCTTTAAAGTCCATATTCTACAAATTTATTATAACACTCCCCCTTGACGTAAAGATCGTAGTAAATTGGATGAGTATGTCTCGTTAAAAACCTCAATTCTAAAAACCATGTGGGAAAAAAATCGGACATAAGGGAAAAAGAGTACATTCTCAAATCCTCGACTTGTGCATAAGTTTACCTCGTTAAAAACCTTAAGGTAAAAAACCCAATGGGATAAAAATCGGACAAAAGGGAAAAAGAAAGACAACATGACAATATATTCGCTCCCC
Source organism: Rehmannia glutinosa (assembly GCA_016081115.2). Classification (NCBI taxonomy): domain Eukaryota; kingdom Viridiplantae; phylum Streptophyta; class Magnoliopsida; order Lamiales; family Orobanchaceae; genus Rehmannia; species Rehmannia glutinosa. Next base: position 219,686 of record JABTTQ020000882.1, on the reverse strand, counting down.
TGAAATGTAGGATATTAGCCGCATAACTTGATCCATTAATCTTGCTTCATATTGACTCTTTCTCATTCCAATGCCGTAAACTAGTTTCTCGAATGTTGACGCTCGGCATTTTGTAAATAAATCAAAAGATTATGGCAGAGCGAATCTGCAATATCCACCTCTCCATTTTTCCTGGAGTTCATGTGTATGGAAAAACTTTAGTGAAATATGCTTGTCCTATCACCTTTTATGTAACCTCCTCTTACTTGTGCTATACATGCTTTGGATTATCCTCATAAATAATAGTGGTGGTACATGTAACCTGCTTCAATTGACAACTATTTCGAATATGAGATATAACAGATCTTAACCAAACGCATTCTTTGCCACTTCATGAAGAGCAATTATCTCGAGTGATTAGAAGAAGTAGCCACTAATGTTTGTTTGGTAGATCGTCATGATATAGCCGTACCATTATAGCAAAATACATAACCAGATTGTGATCGAGCTTTGTGTGGATCGATCTATATTCCGCATCGGATAACCAACTAATCCAGAGTTAGTGGATTCCTTTGAGTAGAATAACCCCAAATCTATAGTACCACCGAGGTATCGAAAAATATGTTTAATACCATTCCAGTGTCTTCTAGTTGGTTCGAATCGATCGCGCAAGTAGATTGACAAAGAAAGCGATATCCGTCCGTGCATTGTCTTAAATACATTAATGCTCCAATAGCATTGAGATAAGGTACTTCAGACCTAAAATCTCTTCATCGGACTCCTTTGGTCGAAATGGATCTTTATTTGGATCTAAACTTCGTGACGACCATAGGGTACTCAAGGAATAGTATTGTCCATATTAAACCGTTTGAGCAATCTTTTTGTATAAGCGATTGGTGGACAAGTATTCCATTATCTTTATGATCTAGCTCAAGACCAAGACAAAGTTTGGTTTTCCCAAGATCTTTAACCTCAAACTCTTTCTTTAGATATTCAAAGAAAGATTAGATAACTCTTCTGGAGTGCCAATCAAATTCATGTCATCGACATATACAAATTTATGATAGCAAATCCAAAGATCTCGATCTTTTAATAAAAAACGCATGGACAAATAGGATTATTTTTGTAACCTTCTCTAGAAAGGTATTCATTCAAATTTATGATACCACATGCGACCGAGATTGCTTTAACCCATACAACGATCTTTGCGGTTTGATCGAGTATATCTCACGAGGAGTGTCGACTTTGGCATTTTATATCCATCGGATTTTCATATAAATATCGAAATCCAATGAACCATATAGATATGTCGTTATTACGCTCCATTAGACGATATCCAAACTTTCATGGACAACCATACCAATGAGAAAACGGGCGTGATTGTATCCATCACAGGTGAATATGTCTCATCATAATCTATCCCGGTCTCTCGAGAGAATCCTTGAGCTACGAGTCGGGCTTTATATCTCACGACCTCGTTTTTCTCATTTCTTTTTCGAACAAATACCCATTTGTATCCTATGGGCTTTACATTGTCCGGAGTTTGAATAATTTTCCCAAATACATTTTGTTTCTCTAGGAAGCTAATTCGGATTTTATTGCTTCCTCCCACATAGGCCAATCAAGGCCTTTGACGCATTCTATTATAGAATGTGGTTCACTATCATAATCATCATCAATGATTTCTTGAAGCGACCGAGAATGCAAATTTATCATCAATGATTATTTTATTTCGTTCCCATACCTCATTACATGAGCTTAAGGGGTTCTCGGTTCTTTATCGAAATTTTTAATCAATATTTTCTCGAGATATTAGGCTCTGATTCATCCGGAGCTTTCTCATTAGTATCAATTTTTCCTTTTCTTTTAGAGAAATGATCTTTTGAGCGATAGGTCTACCACGTTTTTGACGTGGATATTATCATTCATTTTCTTATGTTCTTCAGAACAATAATCCTGGCCGGAACATTCGCAATAGGAATATGAGACCTTGTAACTTTACTAGCATCATTAAATGTATCAGGAAGTTTATTGGCAATATTCTGTAAATGAATGATTCTACTCACCTCACTTTCACATTTAGGAGTACGCGGGTCCAAATAGGATAAACTTTGTTCATTCCAGGAGAGATTCTCAACTGGCTTTTGCAACACATCTTTATCATTTCCCATTGACGGAAATGTTGTTTCATCAAAATGACAATCCGCAAAACGAGCGGTAAATAAATCTCCCGTTATTGGTTCCAAATATCGAATAATTGATGGAGAATCAAATCCAACGTATATACCAAGTCTACGTTGTGGACCCATTTTTGTCCTTTGAGGAGGTGGAATCGGCACCTGAACAGCACACCCAAAAGTACGTAGGTGTGAAATATCTGGCTCAAAACCAAGAGTTAATTGCATAGGGGAATGCATATGATAAGCAGTAGGTCGTAATCTGATAAGTGCTGATGCATGCAATACTGCATGACCCCATGCTATACTAGTGAGCTTTGATCTCATTAATAATGTACGAGCAATGACCTGAACTCGTTTAATCAGGGATTCAGCCATCCCATTCTGAGTATGAACATGTGCTACTGGATGTTCAACATTAATTCCCAATGTTGCGCAATATTCATCAAAACTTTTTGATGTAAATTCTCGGCATTATCCATTCTTATATTCTTAATAGGATAATCGGAAATGTGCTCAAGTTTAATAATTTGCGCTAATAATCGAGCAAATGCAACATTTCTAGTAGATAATAAGCATACGTGTGACCATCTCGCATGATGCATCTATTAATACCATAAAATATCTAAATGGTCCACTTCTTTGGATGTATTGGTCCACAAATATCACCATGAATATCTTTGTAAAAAATGATGGTGATTCATAACCAACCTTTTCCATTGAAGGTCTAGAAATGAGTTTTCCTTGTGAACACGATTCACAGAAATAATCTTTCGAAATCAACATTTTTGTACCTTTCAATGGATGTCCATTGGTATGCTCAATAATCCTACGCATCATAGTAGTTCCTGGGTGTCCTGGCGATCATGCCATAACCCAAATATATCGGGATTTACCAACTTCCAAGGCATGGTGGTGTAGGATTCAAAAGCTTTAATTGAGATATAATACAATCCCGAAATTGTTGCTTCAAATTTCTCATGGACGTTCTTCTTGCCCATTTTATATGATGTGATACATAGACACTCTTTATCATGGTCATTTAGTGTCTCTAAATGATATCCATTATCACGCACATCTTTAAAACTTAGTAGATTTCTTTTTGATCTACTAGAGAATAATGCATTTTCAATCTGCAGGATTGTACCATTAAGCAATATTAATGTTGCATTCCGGGCCATCAATAATCTCAACGGACCGGATATAGTTGTAACTTGTTCCTTGCAGTTTTACACTCGAGAAATATGATTTACTCGTTAATATTGAGTGCGTTGTTGCAGACATCAAGTAGACAATAATCTTTCTTCTCGGTGTTTCCCATATACACCTAATATAACATTATTGAATTAATATTATACAATTATGTTTATGATTTCATATTTATAAAAAAATCGATCATCATGAAACAGTTAAATAATAACATCGAGGCATAATAAAAATTTAAATATAAAAGATTTTATTCGAAATCATAAATGAGATAGACATACATAATCATCTAACTATTACATGTTAAAAATAATTGTCCATGCTAACAAAGGAAAAACCATGAAGATATGAAGATTAATCATAAGCCAAAAATGCTCCTGGAGGATATTCCCAAACAAAAAGTAAGATAATGTTGAAGAAGACCAATGTAATGAGATAAACTACAATTAAGTTAACCATTTTCTTGGAATGAAAGAAATGTGAAGTTTTTAGAGAGATGAGAGAATATGTGTGAATTTGTTGAATGAAATGTTGGTATATTTAAAGATAAAAAGAAATCTTGTTCATAGCCGTTACATTACCGTTAGGGGGGAGAAATTTTGAATATGAATTGTGAATGATTTAGTGGAATTATAATGATATTTTTGTGATTGAAATAATAAACACAAATATTGTGATAAAATATCATTCATATAAAAGTTCAACCCTAAATATATCTTTCCTAGGAAAATACATATAAGCATAATAAAAACATTCCACTCTTACAATACCATCATAATTATATGAAATATTTTAGAAACTAATTTAAAGCATACATATCATTGATTAAACATTTCCATCACCAATTAAGTGATCAATCCTCCCTTCTGGATGCTCAAAGAAATCAGCCACATCCAGATGTGTAATATCCACATTCAAGTCATCAAAATTATCATCTTCAGGATGATCGGAAGTGAAATTTGCTTCAGCATTTTTATCTTGCTTGCGAATTGATGCTTGATAAAGCTCCACCAAATGTTTGGCCGTACGACAAGTACGTGACCAGTGACCTTTTATTCCGCATCGGTAACACTTCTCTCCACCATTCTCTGGATTTATCACTTTCTCTTTTCCTTTCTTATCATTTCTGTTCCACTTTAGATGGTGACTTGTATTTTCATGATTTGAATTATTCTGACTACCACGATTATATGGAGTAAATCTTCCACGACCACGGCCACGACCGCGACCACGGCCTCTCCCCACGTCCTCTAAAATTATTAACATTTTGAGCTCTAGTCGCATTCACTTGGGGAATGGAGTAGAACCGATGAGGTGAGATTTGTGATTTTTATCGAGTAATTCATTATTTTGTTCGGCCACAAGAAGGCACGAAATCAAGTCGAGAATACTTTGTGAAACCTTTTTCTCGGTATTCTTCTTTGCGAGAGCAAACCCGAAGCATGAAAAGTAGAAAGTGTCTTTTCAATCATATCTCCATCCGTAATACTTTCTCCACATAATTTCAATTTTGAAGAAATTTTAAATAACATGGAATTATAGTCACTTACGGATTTGAAATCTTGAAACCTTAATTTTCTCCGGTCATATCGGGCCTTTGGATGTATAATCAACTTCAGGTGGTCATACCTTTCCTTCATATTTTTCCAAAGTATAGATGGATCTTTTCTTTGTAAGGTATTCAATTTTTAAATTTTCATCCGGATGATGACGGAGAAAAATCATATCCTTAGCTTTATCTTGTGCGATGCACTATTTCCTTCTTTTATAGTATCACCCAAACCTTTAGCGTCTAGATGAATTTCAAAGATCTAAAGCCCATGACATATAATTTTTTCCACCAATATCAAGAGCAATAAAATCGAGTTTTGCGAGGTTAGCCATAATAATATTTTAAATTAAGAAATGAATAAAACTTACCGTACTCACCAAAAACTTTAACGATCGGGTAGAGATTCGTGCGATAACGTGTTATAGAACAACAATTTAAGAACAAGAGAATTATTATAGGACTATCAAAATATTAAGAAATAAATATTAGAGAGAGATAATATTATAGAGAGAAAGTAATTCTTTCTATTTCTTTGATATTGTTGTGTGTAATTTACAAGTAAAAATATGGCATATTTATAGCTAAAATTCACCTACCAAATTTATGTAGTAGTTGCACATGTGAAAAGAATTTTTAACTTTAGACTACAAACATTGTACTAAAGTCCATATTCTACAAATTTATTATAACATAGACCAATTTTTTCTTCCGATCGAACTAGTGAGTACAAGGTTGATCCCGTATACTAGTAATAATTTTGGTTGATAACTTGTGGTGAAATGTTTTACTATAACTTAGACTTTTTAATTGTAATTTCAACCTTAGTTAAACACAATATGGAAAACATAAACAAAAAAAAAATTATAACAATGATTAATATTCGAATTCATAAATGTAGGAGTAACATATGAATTTCAAAAAAAATGATTTGAAAGTAGAATTATGACTTATTTTGTTTGACGTTATTTGATATAAGATGAGGTTATAAGAGACCGAATCATGGTCATGGATCTAAGTCCGTGAAACGAATTTAGGGTTGGAAAACGAATCGAGTATTTAATACTCGATTCGAAATCGATTGTAAAAGCTTGTTTGAGCCCAGTTCGTTAACGTAATGAACTCAGGTTGAACACAGATTTCCGTTTAACAAGATGTAAAGCTCGACTTGGTTAATAAAAAAGGAATAAAATATGTGTAAAAATATCAAACTACTCGAGCTCGATTCGTGTTCAACTCAACTAAAGCTCGTTCGAGCTCGATTCGATTAATAATCAAACAAATTTCAAACATAATTATTGAAGCTAATTAAAAATCAAACAAGCTCGAACAGTATTACGTTCGACTCTCGTTTACACCCTTAGTTGAATCCTAGGAAACTCAAACTATGGATCTTTTTTCATCAGTTTGGGTTCGAGTTTAAATTCGATTCAAATATAAGATTTGTTCCATAAACATAATCAATGAACCGTCTAATGCAACATTTTTTATTAATGGCATCACAATAAATTTATTTTAATTCTATTTAAATATTGTCATATCCTGTGGATTAGTGGTATTATAGCGCCCTTTCTAGCTTACTTAAATTTTAATGCGACAAATAAGCAATTAAAATAGAAATACTTAAAAGAATGCTGAAAGATACGGAATAATAAAAATCTTACTTCGTTTGAAAATTTTGCGGAATTAAATATACTAATAAGTTAAGCTTTGAAAAAAATAAGATAAACTAAAGGACATGAAAATCATGAAAGACGTGGGTTCTCGAGTCACTGTAACCCGCCATCTCCTTCCTCTTCTCGGTTCTCATTTGAAAATATTCAATATTCGTGGAATGAGCTTAAAGAAGCTCAACAAGTAATCTCATGCATGAATGCATGCCTAATGCAATATCTTAACTTTTATAACTTAAAAAGACTTTACGTTTTTCTTGCTTACAAGTTTTCTTTCATAGCTTAGAACTTTCTTTCGCATAAAACTTTGTCTTCCGTTGTATGAAACATTCTTAGGACGTGAGCTGATTTGGTAACACATTGTTCTAATCAGGGTCGCAGTGGGTCTTGTTATTTGGAACCCGATGAATATTTTGCCCGAAGGCCCATTTCCTTTAACATTAACATTAGCCCCAAGCAGCACATTGTCAGAAGGCCGGTCCCCCGCGCCCATTTCCCACTCACTCCAGTATCATAGAACAATGTGCACCCATTCCTTTGAAAAAAACATTATTCATTCTAAACTTAAGAGTTGACTTTACTTAATATTGGGATACTCATGAAATGATGAACATTCATTAACATGATGCATGAACCTAAGTGATGCAACTTTAACTGAATTTGTACATAAACTTAAAAGGCATAAACATAATAATTAAATCACATTAATTAGCAAACATATTAAAAGTAAACATAACATGAACATATAAATGAGGATAAACTTATATTCAGATACTCAACATTAATTGGGGAAAACCGTACACTCAATTAGTTAGGGGGAAAACCCTATATCCAATTAGTTAGGAAAAAACCATATATCCAATTAATTAGGGATAACCCTATATTGAATTCGCCAAACCTATCTAGGAAAATCCATACATTCAGTTAGTTGGGAAAATCCTACATTCAATTATTTAACTTCTCCGGAGAAAAGTCATGCGTTGAGTTAGTTAGGGGAATACCCTACATAATCAACTAGTTAGGAAAAGTCATGCATTCAATTAGTTAGGGAAAAATACATCCAGTTTAATTAGGGATGACCCTTATATTCAACTGATCATTGAAAATCCTACATTCAATTAAACAGGGATAAACCATATATTCAATTAGTTAAGGGAAGAACATACATCAAACCTACATTCAATTACTTATGGAAATAACTAACCTTACATTCAATTACTTATGAAATTAACTACATTCAATTAGTTAAGGGAAACCCCTCAATCAACTAGTTAAGGGAAACCTTCATTCAACTAATTAAGGAAAAGCTATTTAGGAGAAAGCCCTGCATTCAGTTAGTTAGTGGGAAGACCTAATATCCAATTAGTTGTAGGAGCAGCAGCAACATCTTGAGCAACAGCTTTTTCAGCATTTTGAGAAGCATTACTAGGAGCAATATCGGCAACCATAACTCCCCCTGCAACATTACTTGGTCCAGCAGTCGATTCCACTCCCCTTTTTGGGCCAGAAAGCGAGCCAAGGATAGATTGCAACTGTGTTCGAAGAGCAGAGAAATGAGCAATTTGTTGCTCAGCAAAAGCTAGTTGAACCTGTAGAAAAACCACATAAACAAGAACAGATGGAATGTTAGGGGAAATGGGAGCCTAAATATTGCCAACATCCAGGATCACATCTGAGGCTATATCTGGGACAGACTGAGAAGCAGGTGTTGCAGCAGACGGAGGAGTATCAGTGATAGGAGTTTTCAGGAACAGGTGGTGCATCCCCTGGATATACTAGAGGCAAATCAACAATCCTATTTTTCGAACTGAGCAAAGGACGAGGTACGTGAAACAGGCCATGAGGATTAATAAACCGTTCACCCTCTTTGGTTGAAACCCTTGAGACACTTTATAGATGAGACTGGGAAATGGGAGTGACCAAGATTTTGACCGAGTGTCAGCAAAGAATGTAACCTCCTCAAAAGCCAACTTCCCAAAATTAAAGGGCATACCCCTCCCAATTTGGTATAGCACTCGTGCATGAGTTTTAGTCACAATGGAATTATTCTTAGAAGGGGACCAATTTGCACAACAAATTTATTGCAAAAACCCATAGAAAGAAGTAAGACGTCTTAGGGAAGCTTACGAGGGTGCACTAGCCAAGCCTTCTCATTTCCACTAGTTAAAAACTGTGTCATCTCATTAAAATCTGAGGGAACATCAGCCTCCTCGAAATCAGGTATATCAAAGAATTAATTGATAATTGTAGGATTGAACTGGTAAATCATATTCCTGACAAACACTTTCCCATACTTGGGAGATCTTCGAACAGTAATCCTGGGGACAAATTGACATAAAACTCACAAACAACTAAATCAATATAAGGCAGGGCCGTATCAATCGTAGCGATCAAATTCCATTCCTAAAAAATTTGTTCAAGTTGTACTTACTGGGCAAAGTTATCATAATCTCTACACCTTTCCTCAACAAAACGAACGAGAAATTAAAGCATGAAACCCGGTTGCAGCAGAGGCAGTGTAAAAGGACTCAAAATGGGCTCTCCCAATTCCGATTTCAGAGTCAGATCTGCAATCGGATGACATCACATCCTCCCCTGCATCTGCTCAACAGCTTCCTGGCGTTCTTCTGCTATCAGTTCATCACCAACTTCATCAACTAAGGCATCATAATCAAGCACTGGTTCTGGTTCTTTTGAGGCATCTGTTCGACCACTAAACACCTATAAAAATCTAACAATCCTCGCAAGAGAACGAGATCAATTGTAGGGTAGCAAGTTAATCACAAGTCCTCTCTCAAGGAAGACTTAGCCGGCAAATAATTATTATGTTTCACAAATAACAGAAATTAAATCCTAAACACCCTAACAAGATTTGTGATTTTTAATTAAATAAAGAAAAACAAGTAAAAAGACAATAATCAAACTGAACACAGATAAACTTTGAGAAAAATATAGAAAAATTTAAATACTTATCTTTTTTCACACTCTGTAGCAGGCCTGCATTTCAGTGTTCTTTCTTCAAAGGTGTAACTGACAGACTTCAGAATAACAATTTTTAGTTCTTTCTATCTAAATCCTTTGAATCAGCTCGACAAGTTTTTCAACAGATCGAATGGTTTGTATAATTGATCGAACTTTTAAATATTAAAATCCCGATGGTTATCAAAACCCAATTGCAGCATTTAAACATTGATCATATTTCGATTACTCTCTATATATGCAGGAAATATATTTACAAAATCAAAATTTTCCATTATCTATTATTGATTTTCTGTTTTGAAAACCCAAGTGTTGTTATCTTTTTTAAAATACATATTATTACGAGTATAGGTTTTCAGAAAATGCTTCAGTATAAAAATAGAGTTAAAAACACTTTTTAAGAAAATCTTATATCTACAAATTTTTCGAAAGTTAAGTATTATTAGGGTTAAAAACACCCATTTCAACAATTAAAATCAGAAACACTGTTAAGATATTAAAAATATGTAAAAAGAAATATTACACACTTTTTGTTGACAAATCTGTATATAAAAAAATGCTGATTTTTTTCTTCATAAAATGCAAATATGTTTCATGAAAACAATTGGATATAAAACCAAAAGATATACCCTTACAATCAAAGATCTAGGGTTTTTGAATTTCATAAAACCCTAGATCTGCCATTTTTCATAAATTTGGGCCGTCCAAGTGTTTAAAATAACTGGTTAGATCTTTAAAATCCCAGATCTAGGGTTTTCGCATTTCACAAAACCCTAGATCTACCAATTTTGGGGTTTATTTTGGCCGACCAAGTGTTAAAACTCACCATTTCCAACATGCAAATCTGAAAGTTACATTATTTTACCTTCTGGAAATATGTTGAAAAATTGCAAAAACAATATATATATTTTTTTCGAATCGGTAAATAAAAATAAATTGCTGAAAACAACCGTATATCACCTCATTTTTTCGATGTTAAATTATTTAAAAAAAATACAGCAGATATATTTTGTGAATATAAAAAACATAGAGGGTGAAAAAATAGTAGATATTATTTTTTCGAATCTGCAAATATATAGATTGTAACTTGAAACCTTAATCTTGAAAAACATATAATATATCCGAAGTTATAGAACATAAAACTCAAAATCTGTGGGAATTTTTTTTGTTTCGAAAAAATAAAAAGAAAAGATAAAACTCAAAAAAGATAAAAAAAATTAGAAAAACAATAGATATAATGTTCTCGAAACTGTACATATATGAAAAATGGTAACTGAAACCTTAATCTTCCGAAACATAAAATGAATCCGAAATATTAGATCGAAAAAACTCAAAATCTGTTAGAATTTTTGTCGTTTCGAAAAAACCCAAAATATATATAAATTATTCACCCAAATTCAAAAAAGAAACATGTGAAGAAGATTTCATCTTTGAAAAGAGTATCCATCAACCGAACAAATGAAAAATGAGGTTAGAAATTTTTTTGTTTGAAAAACTGAGATGAAAAACGAAAGAAAGAGAAGAGAGAAAATAGAAATGAGAGTCTGTTGGGTGAAAGAAGAAATGAAACAAGTTGGAAACCTCTACCCACTGAAAATTGACATACCATAGTCACGGTTCAATCTCAGCTATTCAAAAAGGACACGTGTCATCATAATGTGTAATCTGATGTTTATTAACCTAAAGAAGATTCTAGATAATGGGCTTTGGGCCTTTTATAATTCTGAAATGGGTTTGATTTGGGCTTGGGTTAAAATAATAAAAGTAATTTCTAAATGGGCTTTTTATTTTTGCTTTGGGCTTTATTTCATTCCTTATTCATATTTTGTCTTATCTTTTTTACCAATTATTATTTATAATTCAATTTATTAAATATTAAATATTAAAATTAAAATGTTTATCTGTTTCATAATAATTGTTATTATTATTATTAAATTTAAAATTATTATTTTATATATATTGTAATTAATTTTCGTTTCATATTGTTTTTTTGTTTATAATATATATATATATATATATATCGGTTTATATATAAAAAATTGAGTATAAATATATAAATACAAAAATTAAATACAAATATATCTGAATTAGGTTATGATAATATATAAAGATATTGATTATATATTTCTACTAAATATATTAATTAACTATAAATATATTCTATTTACATAATATATTAATTTACAAATTATAAGGTATAGGCTCATTTATTAAAAAAAATGAAAATTGAATACAAATATTTTGAAGTTAATTTATTCTATATTCTATTTATATAGATATTATTATATTATTATTATCTAATTTAATATATAATTATTTTTTTATAGTTTGACTTTAATAATTTTTTAGGGAATATAACACTATCTGAAAGGACGACTTTTGAAAAAAGTTCATCAAGTACAATGGTTCATCCATTTTCCATCAGTCCGCTTAGCGATATCACAAATGGTATGTTCAATATTATTTTTATTTATTTTATTTATTTTATATAAAATGAAATATACTTTTGTATTCAATAATATAATGATAATATTTAAAATATATTATTGTAGTTTCGGGCACACGATTACTTTCCGGAATAAATATCATTAATAATGGTGTATCTAAGTATGGTACATCCAGTACACCCTCTTCGATGAGTTCGAAGAAGCTGTAATAATTGATCTCACGGAAGATGAACCAAATGAAGCCAATGTAACTTCAGACAATAATACAGTCTATCAGAACTCTGGGGTTAATGTAACTGAGATTCAGCTAAGTGACGTGTTAAATTCTTCAAGGGATGGTTAGTGAAATTTTTTATATCTGTTATGATTTTATTTAATTATTTAATATAGTTCAATGAATTGGTGCGATTATTATTTTTTCAGAGTATTGGGATATAGGGGATGCGAGTTATAAATGCGAATTTTGTGGAGTATTATTTTGGTTTGAAGAATGACTATCCTCCTATCCAAAAACAAAGCCTCGCTACTCTTTTGTTGTGGCCACGGAAATGTTCAACTTCCTCCAATCAAACAACCACTAAGTGTTCTTCAAGAACTATTATTTGGAGATGGAAATAAAAGCGAACACTTTCAAGAGAATATAAGATCTTATAACATTATATTTTGTTTTACATCTATGGGATGCAAGATTGATACGGATGTAAACAAAGGTAGAGGTCCTCCGTTTTTTCGAATGTATGGGCAAACTTACCACTGATTGGTAGTTTGTTGCCTCTAGATGGATCGACGCCCAAATTCACTAAGCTATACATATACGATACGGAAAATGAAATAAGTCATAGGTTGAATTCTGTCAGGTTAGTATTTTTGAAAAAATATTTTTTGTCTCTTTATTATTATTTTGTTAAGAATTATAAACGCAATTTTATTTAATTTTTAAAAAACAATGTTTAAATTTGTAGGCAAGGGAGTGATAACAATAATTTGGTCAAATCTTTCAGAATGGCAAAAGAAAAGATTGAAGAAATGTTGGATGAGAACAATATTTTGATTGTCAAATCTTTCTGGGCAAAATTACCACGATTGGTAGTTTGTTGCCTCTAGATGGATCGATCTCCAAATTCACTAAGCTATACATAAACGATAATTTTATTTTTTTGAAAATGAAATAAGTCATAAAACAAATTTGGACTTTTACGTTAGTTTTTTTGAAAAATATTTTTGTCTCTTTATTATTATTTTGTTAAGAATTATAAACCATTTTGTTTAATTTTTAAAAAACAATGTTTAAATTTGTAGGCAATTAGTGATAACAATAATTTGCATCTGAACTTATCATGGTATGCGAATTGAAGAGAATGTTGGATGAGAACAATATTTTGGTCAAATCTTTCAATATTTTGGCAAAAGAAAAGATTCGAGAACATATGAATGTTCAAACATAAAATTACATTTGATTGGTAGATAAGTTGATATTCTAGGAGATATAATATGCCAAGTACGGGCGAACGTTACCTTCAACTTTGATTGTTGGTGATTTTGATCGTGCTTTAGGCGATAAGGATATTATTGTTAAAACAAGATTTGGACTTTTATAACATAAATGAATTGAATGCCTCTTATTTAGCTTGCAATATCCATTATTATTACCTTATGACGAGGATGTTTTTAGAGAAGATATACCATTTTCAATAAATAAGACAAATAAATAAAATGGTGCTAGAAAACAATTAGTGTTAGCGTTTTTAAATATTTTATATATATTTTTACTAATATATTAAATATTTATTTACCATGAATCGTCAAATTCTTTTTTGTCATTAAGATTGTTTTAATAGTTTGTTGTTGATGCATACACAATGGTCGTTTCCGCGATTGAAATATATTCGTTTGAATCGACATAGATCGAACTACGTTGTGATATATATAAAGTGAGAATTGATCCATGATGTTGTTTTATGTGGTGACATTGATCCAAGTCCATGTGGTAAACACATTATATTACCTTCAACTTTCACAGGAGGTGGTCGATATATGATACTAAACATTTTCAAGATGTGATGGCTATATTGATGGATGGGTTATCCGGATCTATTTATAAATGATTTACTAGTAGAAAAAAATCCCGTGATGGCCAATAGATCATTCGTTTCTCTTGAACTCAAATATGAATCTAAATGTTGAAGATCGTCCGGATATTGTTTGCACAATCTTTAAACTAAAGCTAGATTCTTTGATCAAAGATCTTTTATACAAAATAAACGATTTGGGAAAGTAATTGATCAAGTTAGCATTTATTTTTAAATATTTTATATATATTTTTACTAATATATTAAATATTTATTTACTTAGTTTATTGTCTCAAATTCTTTTTTTAATTATTATATTTCCGATTATTTATACGATAGAATTTCGATTATCTATGATAATGAGCAAATAGACGATGTGCTTAATAAATATTCAGTTAAAGAGAGCATGTTTTTAGCATTGATGGAAGCAAACAAAATATGTCCCGAAGCCCGTGAGCTAACCTATGTTGAAGCCCCAACAAAATTCACATGGAAAGCAAAAGCCAGGAAGTGGATGCCAAGAAAAATGGGAAATCAATAGGTCGAGTGTTTTTCGTCCCTCCAGGTGCTGGTGATATGTTCTATTTACGGTGTCTTATCAATATTGTCCGTGGGGCTATGTGTCATGATGACTACAAGAAGATCAATAGTATTCAACACTCTTCATATCGTGAAGTTTGCTATGCTCTTGGTTTGTTAGAAAATGATAGAGAATATGTTGATGCAATCATTGAAGCGAGCCATTGGACTTCTGCAGAGAGTCTTAGAAGTTTGTTTGCGTCATTGCTATCATCTGAATCTTTGAGCAGACTAGAAGCAGTATAGGACAAGTGTTGGCAATATCTTTCTGATGATATTCTATATAGACGGCAACGTATTCTCCAACATCAAGGTATTAACTAACGTATTCTTATATGTTAAATATCATAATTTTTTTCTAATAACATTATTTTATATATCTTATTATTTATCGAATGTCGTATTATTTCTCTTATAGAATTGGTATTGAGCGAGAATGAAATAAAAAATCTTGCTCTGTTGGAAATTGAAAAAAATTTGAGAAGTCGTGGCACGAGTCTACGTGATTTTGATACGATGTCATTTCCTGATGCGGACAATACTAGGAATAGCCAAAATTGATATCAACGAGTTGCGTTATGATCGTAAGGCTCTTTTGGTAGAGCACAAGAACCTCATTTCCAGACTCAATGAGGAACAAAAATATGTTTACTATAAAATAATGACAGCGGTGGAATCAAATAAAGGTGGTATGTTCTTTGTATACGGATATGGGGGGACAGGTAAAACATTCTTGTGGAGAGCTTTATCTGCGGCTTTGAGATCGAAAGGAGAAATTGTGTTGAACGTGGCATTGAGTGGAATAGCGTCCCTCTTGCTGCCTGGTGGAAAAACTGCACATTCCCATTTTGTTATTCCTTTAAACCCAAATCAAGACTCAACTTGCAATATCAAACATGGGAGTCCGCTTGCTGAGTTGATTCATTCTAAACTTAAAATCTGGGATGAAGCACCAATGATGCACAAGTACTTCTTTCAAGCACTGGATGAAACTTTAAAATCTCTTTTAAAATTAGTCAACCCACGGAATGAACATTTACCTTTTGGAGGGAAAACTATTTGTTTGGGGGGGGGGACTTTAGACAGATATTGCCTGTTATACCTATGAGAAGTCAACAGGATGTAGTCAATGCCACGATAAATTCATCGTACTTGTGGAAAGATTGTACAGTACTGAGATTGACTAAGAATATGCGTCTTCAAAGTCTCAATCAGGCAGATGATTACACGGATTTGGCCCAATTCTCAGAATGGATAGCAAGCATCGGAGATGGAACAATCGGAGGATCTAATGATGGTTGTGCCACTATTGATATACCTAAAGATATTCTTTTGGAATCATCTGGTGACCAGATTACAACAATTGTAGAGAATACGTATCCAATGTTTAAAGACACCATTGATGATCCTACCTACTTGAAAGAGAAGGCGATACTCGCACCGACTCTTGATGTTGTTGAGTGCATAAATCAATATATGACGTCTTTAAATTCATCGGTGGGACAAACTTATTTGAGCTCAGATAGCACGAGTAAATCTGATGCTAATGTTGACTTCTTGCATGATCTGCATATGCCAAAATTTTTGAATGGTATAAAATATTATGGCGTTCCTAATCATTAGTTGCATTTGAAGGTTGGAACTCCAGTTATGCTCTTCAGGAACATGGACCACTCGACTGGATTGTGTAACATGACTAGATTGGTGATTACGAGGCTCTCCAGACACATACTTGAAGCTAAAATTCTCACTGAACGCATGCAGGTCAGAAGGTGTTGATACCGCGAATGACACTAACACCGTCGGACCTCAGAATTCCATTCAAGTTTCAACGTAGACAGTTTCCTCTGATCGTTTCTTATGCAATAACCATAAACAAGAGCCAAGACCAATCCCTCTCCAATGTTGGTCTGTATTTGAAGAATCCAATATGTAGTCATAGCCAACTATATGTTGTTGTTTCCCGAGTCACCAATCGGAATGGACTAAAAATATTAGTGTGTGGTGAAGATGAATCAAAAAACAAACAAACGCAAAATGTGGTGTACAAAGAAGTTTTCAAAATTTGTAGTTATTAATTTGTTCGAGACGATGTTTGTACATTTTCTATTTTTATTTAATATATAATAAATTTTATAGACATCCAATCTATATTGTCGGACCCAACAAACCCAATATAGTAAAACACGATAAATTTCATATTGTCCGACATTACATTCACCGTGCATCGCACAGGTAAAGCACTAGTATATATAACAGGAAAATGCTTTCTAAATTTGTTTTCCCGCCTAAACGCTATTTCTAAAAAATTTGTTGAACTTTTTTTTTGGCTGATTTATTGATGATGATCGATTATATGGAAGATTGTTTTCAAAATGAGAATATTTGACCTCTTTGTTGCAGATTTTTGTTGCCATAATTCTTTATTATCGATATTCATAGAATGCCAAATATACTTGGAATGTTTGACCTTTTGTTGCCTTTTTTTGTTACTGAATTTTGGATAATTATGATGTGCAAGGAATTTTTGAGTAAAACGAATTAATTATTTATGAATTCGAATTTTTAAATCTAATTAAATCAGTGAATGAATCTAAATTCTGTACCGGATTTCTCTAACAATTGGAATGTAAAATTTCTGAATTGGTTTTTGCTATCTTAAAGTATATTACTTTATTTAAAAATATTTTTTTAAATCCAAAAAAATCTTTAAAAATTATATTACATTTTTTACAAAAATTCTGCATACTAGAAATTTGTCCAAAAATCTTGAAAAATTATACTACTTTATTTAATCTTATTGCACACAAAATCGGCAGAATTAAAATCTTTTAAAAAAAACGTTTTTGTCCTATAAATATTATATGCCTATGCTCAACTATTTGCACATTCATTCATTCAAGTATCTGCAGAATTAAAAGCACATACATATACTTTATTCCTTTCATACATTTATTGTCATACAAATTCCAATGGCCCCTATCTCCAGCCTCATACGCGATGTGAACAACAACAAAACTCAATGGGCAATGAAGTTGAGGCTCGTGCGAATGTACGAGAAACCAGCCTTCAACGATAATAAGCAAATATCGAGTCTTGAGTGCTTTTTTCACAATGTTGCGGTAATATATTATACATTTATATTTTTGTTTCAATGCTTTTTCGATTCAATGCTTTGCTGAAAATTGTATTTCATATAAACTTCTTATATTATTTAATAATTTTAATGTTCTCCATTACAGGGTGACCGAATTCGCGGTACAGTTAGAAAGTTTTAAATTCCAAATTTTAGAAGAACTCTTAAAGAAGGGCATGTGTATGTCGTGAAAGATTTTATTGTGGAGAAAGAAACTGACAAGTACAAAACAAGTGCTACAAAATTAAAGATTCTTTTCTACGGAAAGACGCATGTATTTGAAATGTTTGACGAAACATTTCCAAGGTTCATGTATAATTTTACGAAGTTTAGTGAACTGGCTGACAAGGAGAAAGTTGATGACACTATGTTGATTGGTATACACAAAATTCATATATTATTATAAATATATTTTAATTTTTTATATACTAATATTTCGAAAATGTATTTTTTAGATATTATTGGTAAGGTTATTTCAATGCATTCTGCACAAAACAAGGATATAAATGGTCGTCTTACGAGGTTTCTGGATTTAACGTTGGAAGATCTAGAGTAAGATAATATATGTGATATTACAACCTATGTATATTTTGTTAATTTATGTGTATATATATATATATATATATATATTTCTAATTATTTTAATTTTGTAGAAACAATCGCCTCACATGCACACTTTGGGAGAATTATGCGGAGCGATTTTGCCTCACTTGGAGCAGCAAGTTTTTGAGCCGGTTGTGATTATTCTACAAATGGGTCGAGCAAAGGTTTTTAAAGGTGGTAAATATAAATGTAATTTTATGTATATATTTTTGTTATTAATATTTTATTATTTATTATTATTTATTACTTGATTTGTTATTGGAATTTAATAATTTTATATTTTTTGAACATTCATAAGATCAAGTGATGGTATCCAATAGCTTTTATGTTACAAAATTGCTTGTGAATGAAAAAGTGCAAGAGATAGAAGACTTCAAGAAGAGGTAGTATTTGTTTTAATATTTTGTGAATTCGGAATTTTTAATATATAAATTATATTACTTCACATATTTTTATCTAAATTAGGATTATGAGCAGCAACAATCCTACATATTCCATTAGCCATGTGAGTTTGCCCTTTGCATGGACGACCCAAGATGAGCTTGAAGCTCCGGACGCATCCGTAAAAACTGTGGATTATTTGTATTACAACGAGAAGGTAATTATTTTATTTAATCTCTTTAATCAATTTATTTAATAAAATAGTAAATATTTATTATTTTATTAATTTTGTTCTAATTTATTCATTCAATATATAGGCTGGCAACCTTTGGATTTGTGGAAGAGTTGTATCAATTTCGGATGAGTGGTGGTATCTTGTTTGCACTCATTGTACGAAAAAAATGCATTCGACAGTCAATAATTTCTTCTGTGCGAAGTTTGATTCGTTGTATGAAACTGGGATTTTGAGGTAACATTTTAATATTATTTATACTGATGTTACATTTATTATATTTGTGTTTAGATTTTATTTTAATATTGTTTGTTTTGATATTTTTTCGAATTTTGCTTGAGTAGGTATATGGCACATGTTCAAGTTGTTGATGAAACCGCTAGCACCAGTTTGCTTTGTTGGGATAGGGATTTGGAAAAATTAATCGGGAAGTCATGTTCAGATTTGAGGAAGGAGCATCTTGAGGTATAATTTAATTTTCTAAGTTTAATTATTTTTTATCATTTATTTATTGTATACAATTTTTTTAAAATTTGTTTGAATTATTAATGTTTTATTTTTTTATCAGACATTGTAGCATGGAGGCGAGGAGTTACCCTCAGAGCTATCGTGTTTCATTAATAAAAACTTCTTTTTAAAGTCCAGACAAAATTCGAACAGCTACATAATTACTCCAGAATTTTTTCCGTTGCTAAGCTCTCAACAGATCCAGATCTAATCTGGAAATATGGAGTAATGAATCTTGAGAGTCAGATACTTTTTTTTTGTTTATTTTTTTTGATATTATTAATGATGAATAATTAAAATTTATTAAAGTAATTTTGGATGTACAGGAATCTGATTTTTTGTCGAGGCTGCAATCGGATGATGTTTGTGATGACAATGTTTTATTTCTGATCTAAGTAATATTGTTTTTATTAAATTATCAAAAGTGAAGAATTATTTAATAATTATTCTTTTTTGGTAGGAAGATTCTTCCTCCGAATCCGAGGTCAATACTCCCATCAAGAACCTTATAAGAGGTCCTCTACATCTGAATCTCCTCTTTGCAAACGTAGATTGAATGAAGATTTCTCATCATCAACAACGTCGATGAAGATGAAAAGTATCATAAAGATGGAAGATGAAAAGAGAGAAGGGGAATGATTTTATGTTTTTTTGGACAATTATTTCATGAGTTTTGGACAATGTTGCAACTTAGTTTATTTGGACAGTTTTAGATTCTATTAAGCATGTGGTTGTTTTCTTTTTACTATTTTGGAACAATGATTTCTGATTGGTTTATTGGGTTTGTCACCCAACTATGAATATATTTTGGCATTTATATCTATGAATTTGGATTGTTTTTTTATTTATGTTTTATTTTATTAAGTAGTTTCAATTATTGTCTTTTGAGCATTCTATTATTTTTTAGGTTCTTTTACCCTATAATAAAGTTTCAGGTAATTTTTATTATGTAAAGATATGAAGTTTGATATTTATTTACTATTAAATAGATTGCTTTTTAATTCTTAATGATCATAAAAATGTTTTAGGTTTTTTAAGAATGTTAAGTGAGGCAAGCGTAAAAAAAGCGTCTGTGGGAATTTATTTAGCAAGGATTCTCCTTTCATTTTTTTCCGACTCTGTATTTGTTGATAGAATGTTTTAGTTAGGTATTTGTATTTTTTCAGAATTTTATTTTTAATACTTTGTATTTATAAATGTTTTTTCGACTCTGTATTAGTCGATAAAATGTTTGGTATTTGTATTTTTTCAATAATTTATTTGTAAAATATTTTGTAATTATAAATCTTAAAATTATTTAATGTAATTTAAATACATTGTAATTTTTTCTTTCAAGTACTTGAACTATTTGTACCTTAATGCAAATACTTCTATAATGTACCATTCTGAAAATTAACTAATGTAATTTTCAGACATTGACAATATGTATATTGTGAAGTGTTTTTTTGTAGTTTTTAAAATTAAACACATACATCTATCAACTTCAATACAAATTACTTAAAAAATATTTCAAGATACATATAATAGTAATGAATCTGTATACATAAATAGAGACTCTTTTAACCAATAGGTTTCCACTACAATCGTATTGTATAGGGTCAAGCGGTATTTATTTCGAGTCACTTTACAATAATTAAACAACTATATCTATAAGTCGTCAATAAAAAATTGAACACTTCATAAAAATTAACAGTTATAACCAACAGGATTCCAATACACTTTTAGTGTACGGTCAAGTTGTTTTTATATTGAGTTGTCTTTATATTTTTCTTATCATGAAAACTCGTAAATGAAAAACATACTTCTCGTAAGCGGGGAATTATCACAATATAGATGAATGTAAATTTGAACAAACGGCCGATTGTCAATTAAAAATAGCAAATAAACTGGAAGCATGTAAAACGATCATCGATATACAATCGCCAGCAGCTTCAACCACTTACACAGAACATAGAAGGTTAAACAATTATTTGACAAACATAATACATTTCAAGAGATTATACATTTTGTCAAACTTTTAATAAACTACTATACTATTAATTTTTAAATTTTTCGATATTTATGTACCGATATTGATTCTGTAAATATTGATGTTTTTTGTATCACATAAACAGAATTAAGATTACAACATATAACAGTCACTTAAATTTACTTGATAAACTGATTTATATATAGAATGATTATTTGTAAAAATAAAATCAGAAAATAAGACTGCCTTTTTTACATATAACATACATCTGATCTAACATTCTTATAATAAATTACTATTTGTTTTAAAAAATCCTAATTATGTAAATATAATTTAGTAAACTAAGATACATTCATTTGACGGATGGAAGATTTGGTATTTATGGAAATCGTTACCGTATATTTTATTTTACATGTTTTCCTTTTTGATTTAAAAAATTTAAAAGATGATTATATCTTCAATAATTCACATTCCTAATATAATTCTTAAGTCAAATTTATTCTATTTATTTTTCAGTATACAGATCTTATGAAATCGATTTTAATCATCTTAGAGAAATCTACTCATTTAATTCATGCACATACCAAAACCACAAATATTTTCAATGTATAAATAATTCTCAGAATGTATTAATCAGCACAACAATACATTACTATCTATCTTAGCAAAAATTCAGAAAAAGTTCAAGCAAAAATTCATAAAACGTTCACACAGGTCGATCATCACAATGAGGAAACTTTCGGGTCACAATATAATTACCAATAAAAGAAATATTTCTAGCATATATGACCAAGGTGATATATGTTTTATGTTTTTGAAAGTTATAAATAAATATCTGTTTGTTTGCATTAGTTTTCTAAATATCATTTCTAATTGTTCATATATATATATATATATATATAGATAAATATTATCCACTTATTTATTTTTATTGTATAATTGGATGTGAAAAAACTTATCTTTAGATGTTGAATTTCATGAGTATCTTTTGTTTTTGTATGATTAATCACATACATAGAACTCCGCATCAATTCGTAAAACTATAGTTAATAGTGATATCTTAAACATCTTTAACCAAAATATCTGATTAGTTGTTCAAAGATTAATCCAATTTTTTTGAAGTTAAATACTTATCTTTGAAACCTTGTATTATTGATGGTATTATCACCGCTCACTATCGTGTAACCCAAAACGAATTTGAAAAACAAATTAGTAAGCAGGAATTATAGTAAAATGCATAAACCTCCATTTACATACTATCATCAACAATCATTCTCATGTAACCTATAGTAATATGCACAAACCTTTTCTAAAAAAGCTCATTCGTGTGTTTTTTGTTTTGTAGATCCTAATGGTTTATATCTCCTTTTTTTCCCCCAAATGATAGCTTTTTATTAAAATAAACTCAAACACGAAATTACAACGGAATACGTAGCCGACTGGCTAATTACCGAGGTGACTAAACATGGAGCCACTCGAGAAATTGGGAATACCAATTCAAATCAATATCACTATCCAAAGCTAAATGAACTAATCTATTACAATTAACACCATTTTTAGGCTCTTGAATACAAAGCAAACACTTATCATAAAGAAACCAAAGTAAATAGATGTCTTCGGCTATTGGTCTTCCTCCCAAAGTGAATGGAAGTCTTGCATTAAGTTTATCTCCAATATCCTTGCCATCTACTTGAATGGTTATCTCCTTAATACCAAATTTAAAAGCCGCACACATCACATGACGAACCCCAAGAAGAGAAACCTCCACTGGATCTTGAATAAGATCCTTAGAGACAACCCAAACATGAAGAAACTCACCATGCTTATTGCACAGCCACCCTCCCAGTATGATTTTCAACTCAGAAACGGCACTACATCGTAACACGTCGCACTGTCGGAGGGGACAAAGTTCAGTCCACAAGCACCTCACTTGTGATTCCCTGAGAACTGCCACGCTTAGAAACTTTCATTTTGCCCGATACTCCTTGAAATTCATGCCACTCCAACCAAGCCTTTTCCACAATAATTCTAGCATTGGATTCCTCCTTCTGAAATACCCACAAATTACGAGATTTCCAAAGCCATCAAAGGATATAGGATGACAATTGGATCCTATCTTGATTGGTTTTGGAAAATTCAATATCACATAAATTCCTCCACCAATCTTTAAATCTGAAAAACTGCCCCTCAACATTGAACCAAGACACATGAGCAATTTTCCAAACCAACCTAGCCCTACAACACTGAAACAAAACATGCTCCAAAAACTCCTCACCCTCCCCACAAATCTGACAGACTGGATCGATTTCCATACCTTTCTTTTTCAGCAAACAAGCAAAGAGGGGAGATTATTGTGCCTTTGATCTTCAATTCCCAACACTTCTTCCACATCTTTTTCATGCTCCAAAAACCATCACTAGCTTCAGGGAAATTTAATTTACACCTCTTGATCTTAAGCAGTTGTTGATAGGCAGATTTTACAGAGTAGCCTCCCTTCTTTTCCAATTCCACCAAGCCACATCTCTTCCCTCCTCCTGGTAAATAGGAATCTACAAAATAACCTTGACATCCTCCAAGCAACATGTGTTAATAAGCAAAGTATAATTCCACTCAGAACCATCCTCAGACATCAACTCTCTCACTCTCATACCCTCCAAGTTCCAGTTACATAAAGTAGTAGGCTTAAACAAAGGGGATTTTGGAATCTAAGGGGAATCACACACAAATAGATTCTTCCCATCACCCACTTTAAATCTAAACCCAAGCCCCAGTGTAGACCTAGCCTTAAGCCATCCCTTCCACAACCAAGAGTCACCACTTTTGCTAAAACAAGAAAACAGATCCCCAGGAGGAAAATACTTGGTTTTTAAAACTTTACAGAACAAAAGATTAGGTTGGGTTATGAGCCTCCATAACTGTTTAGCTATGAGGGCATCATTAAATAAGGAGAAATCCCAAAAACCTAACCCACCCAAATCTTTAGGCAATGTAACTTTATCCCAAGCGGTCCAAACAAGCTTTCTATGCCCCTCAGAGGAAACACCCCACCAAAATTTAGACACAATTTTGCAAAGTTCTTTACATATATGGGCAGGGATTTTAAAACAGACATCACATAGTTAGGCATAGAGTTAATCACTGCTTTAATGAGAGCTTCTCTTCCAGCATAAAAATCTATTACTCCAACTAGAAACTTTCTTCATCACACAATCAATCACAAACTGAAAAATCTCTTTTTTTGACTTCCCTAAGACCAAAAGCATGTTAGATAAATGTTTTTATCATGATTTTGATGATTTTGTTCAAACGAGTTTTTAAACCAAAACAATGTCCCTAAATGTTGTCTAAATACTTCCGATCGACTTAAAATGTTTTTACTATTTTTCGGAGTATTTCTTGAAGTTTATTTTCGATAAAAATTTGGACAACACATTTGTTTCAGGCTCGACCGGTCGCCTATAGGGCAACCCGTACTGAGTTGAGTTTTGAAACGAGAAAAAGGGACGTAGAAAAAATGAGAGAGGGCGACCGGTCGACCAGGGTCAACCCCCGGGCGACCGGTACCTGGGAGTGCCCTCTTGAAGTCTGTCTTCTCTATTTCGCAATTTAAACACCCCCAACCGGTCATAGTCTAGGGCGGCCAGGCGTGCACGGCCGCACCCTCCGATCGGTCCCCCCGTAAAAATCGCAGAAATTCAATTTCAAACTTATCTCTGCGCGACCGGTCGCACTTCGCTTTTATCATCGTGAACTATCCGTTGCATTTTCGAATGACTTTTCCCTATTTTGAGGGATTGATTTCTAACAGCTATATTGATGATTTTAAATGGTTTCTTTTGCAGCAAATCACTCCCCAAGGAGGAGCCTATGTCCGAAATCAAAGCCAAGACCTCTCCTATAAATAGAGGCTTCATTCAAGTAACAAGATACAATATTCTACACAAGCAAAGAGCAAACAAGCAAATACTTTCACATATCTTGTTGTATTAGCCTAAGCACTTTCACTTGCACAAATTTGAGGTATAGGCTTTCAATTCTTGATTACACTTGTACTCATATTGTATCATTCATCATTGAGTTGTAATCTTGATTTTTGGTCATCATTCAACACAAGACATCCTTGTGAGTATTCTTGTGGTAAGAATATACTTGAGTGGTCTAGGTGATAGGTGTTTGAAGGTTGTGGTAATCTTCAAAGGTGTTGTAAGAGGGTTGTGGTAATCTTCAAGGTGGTGTAAGAGGGTTGTGGTAATCCTCAAGGTGTTGTATTATGAATTTTGGTAATTAATAAAATCTTTTTTCTTTTTTGAAATCCATCCCTGGATATACTTTGGGGTGGTAGAGGATTAGGACATAGGTGGGTTGAACCTCTTTAAATTGAAGTGTGCTATTTATTTTTCGCACTTAGCATTTCATCTTTGCTTGAATTTTCAAAAAAGAGGGCAAAATCAAAAAACCGAGAAAATCTATTCACCCCCTCTAGATTATCGTAGCCACTTGGACTAACAAAGCAACCCAAGGTATTTAGAGGAATTTTGCACCTAATGCCATCAAGAATCCTACAGATATCCAGTTTCAAGTTAGAGGGGGTATTAGGGCTAAAGAAAACAGAGGACTTGTCTAAATTAACAAGCTGGCCAGAGGCTTTGCAATATCTTTCCAAAATATCTTTAAAAGTAGAGGCTTGACAAGATGAAGCTTCATAGAAAACAATGGTATCATCTCGCAAAAACAAATGGGAAAATAGGAAATAACAGGCCCTCCTCTACAAATTTTAAGACCTTTAAAACTCTCACAACTTTGGGCTTGCTTGATAAGATTGGACAAAGTTTCAAACATAATAATGAAAAGGTAGGGAGAAAGCGGATCCCCTTGATGGATCCCTCTAGAAGGGAACACATAGCCAGAAACATGACGATTCAAATTAAATGAGAAAGTGGGAGTACAGATGCATGCCATAACCCAATTGATAAATTTGCAATCAAAACCCATTTTAGAAAGAACGGATGCTAAAAAATTCCACTCAACTCGATCATATGCTTTTGCCATATAGTTTAATGGCCATAAAAGATTTTTTACCCCCTTCTCAAACCATTAATAAAATGCAAGCACTCATGAGAAATGACAACATTATCAATGATTTGTCTATGAGGAATAAAAGCATATTGGTTGGCACTGATACAATGATGCAATACTTGTTTAAGCCTATTAGCCAGGATTTTGGAAATCACTTTATAAATAACATTGCACAAGCTAATAGGCCTATAATAGGCAATAGAGGTGGGATTTGGATTTTAGGGATAAGTGTGATCACAGTATGATTCACACTTTTCAGCATTTTGGAACAATGTAAGAAATTCTTAACAACACCACAAATAGAATTAGAGATATAAGGCCAGGCAAATTGGAAAAATAAAGGAGTCATCCCATCCCATCCTGGGGTCTTATTAGTATTAATATCAAAAAAAGCAAGTCTGGTTTCCACATCTTCCAGTTGGCTTGTAAGAATCTAGTTCATAGAAGAAGTGATAGATTGTGGCATCCCATCCAGAATTTCCCTATCTGCCAGAGGAAGAGAGGAGCAAAACAGATTGTGATAGTATCCTGTGACTTCATTTTCAATCTCAGCAGGGGAGTTACTGCTTGAACCATCATTTCTGATAAGTTTCTCCAAATTATTTCTTTTCCTTTTTTGGATTGTACACGCATGAAAAAACTTAGAATTTTTATCTCCTTCCTTAAGCCAATTAATCCGGGCTTTTTGACTCTAGAACACCTCCTCATCTTTATATGTTTTAGCAAGAACAAACTTCAGATTCCCACTCTCTTTCCAAGAATTGTGCAGCCCCTCTTTTCTTAAGTAAGATAACCTCTCTTTGCATTTCACGATGATCTTAGGAGCATTAGTGCTTCTTCCTTTGCTCCAATTAATTAAGGCCATCCTGCAAAATCCAATCTTTTTCTGAACTTGGTACAAAGGGGTTCCCATCACATTTTCTTTTCATGTCTGATCAATAACCCCTTTAACCCCTTCTCACTCGATCCAAAATTTATCAAAACAGAATCTTTTGGACCTTTTCCAAACTTCAGGAGAAAGAATCCAAATAGAGGAGATGATGGTCATATGCTTGTTTCTCAACATGGATAACCTTAGCACTAGGAAACTTAATCAACCAATCTGGGGATCCAAAAAATCTATCCAATCTTTCCTCCACAAAACCTTCCCCCTCTCTATTATTAGCCCACTTGAATGGATGCCCATTAAAAGCGATCTCTCCCATCCCCATAGAGTCCACAAAATTTTTAAATTCAGCAAAACTATTAGGACTTCTAATTATCCCCCCTTTCTTCTCTCCAGCCTCCAAAAGATCATTAAAATCACCCCCATAACTCAGTAAGAACCCCATTTCTCTTTGGAATTCTCCAAAAAATCCCACTGTTGCTTTCTCATCTTTTTATCCGTACTAGCATAAATAAAGATAGCCCAACAATTACCACTTTCATCCAAGACTTCAAAATTAACTTCCGCACAAAATTGGGAGAATGTCAAACTGATGATATTGATCCTTTCGGCCCAACACACAAATAAACCACCACTTCGCCCCCACAGGATTAATACACTGCCATCTTTCATCCAGCTTCAATCTTTTACTCACCGCACCAATGAAAGCTTTAATTTTTTTTGTCTCACATAAGAACACCACATCCGGGAGAAGGAGTTTGAAAGACTCCTTCAACTGGGGAATAGTAGAGGACCCTCCCAAACCTCTAGCTACAATTCCACACACAAACCTTCATTGATGAATTTGGGTCCAATTTAGGCTGGCCACCTCTACCTTTACATTCTCAACAAACAGATCATCTTTATTCGCTAAAATCTTAGCTTTCTTGTTGTCCACACCCGTATTCTCAGAACAATCCTCAAGACACTCCAAGTTCCTTTTTTTACCTCTCACTTTGAACTCAGTTGCACTAGATGTATCCATTGGTATTGCTTGATTTTTTTCTTTCTCCTTCAAAGTTACCAATCTTCTGCTAATGCTTCCTCTCATGCCGGGTTGGGTGCCCTTCCTAATAGCACCGTTTTTAATCTCTCTCAAGGGGCTCCTATGTCCTTCGATAGTACCTTTAGTATTAGGAGAAGCACTTCTACTAGAAGGCTCAACATTTCTTTGTCCATTCCCTTAGCCAATTTAGAAGCTGAAACTTCTTTGACACTATGACAGGTCTCCTCAATACCTTCTCTTGCATTCACGTGCATCGTCATTTCATCATGACCAATCTGCATAGGGTCCTCTTTCCCTCCCCTAGACTAAATAAGGCCTCTGCGGATTTCTTGCTTAACTCATTTGGAGGAACTTCTTTCAGACTGGAGTTGTGGAGATCATCTTCCACATTAGGTTCATGGAATATCTTACTCTTCTCCAGACCTCGATACATGTTATCTTTCCCCTGTTTATTTGGCCATTTTCTCACATTGAAATCCACGGCCCTCAACCACTCTCCGAATTGGCCCTCTTTCAGATTGTTCGTTTTCAAACCCTCTTTTCTATTCTGACATCCCCTTTCCAAATGCCCCACAACCCCACAATAAAAGCAGAAATTCTGAAGATTTTATATTTAAACTCCACCCAGACAACTTCAATTCCCAGCTTAATGTTAGTACCTCTTGGCAAAGGTTTTTCCAAGTTAATAGAAGTCAAGATTCTAATACATCTCCCCCTGCTACTACCAGTTTCCGGAATCTGAATATCCATAATTTGCCCCAATTTTTTACTGATTTTCATTCTTGTTTCAGATCCAATCCAATAGCACGACACATTCCAAATTTGAACCCACAAATCAACTGCATTAAGTTCTTCAATTTTCTCCATAAAGTTCGTTGTCCATTCACGAAGAATAAGGTATTGGTTATCAAACGACCAAGACTTCCCATTAAGAACCTTAATCTTATCCTCTTTTGACATAAAGAGGAATTGGAAGATATTAACACCCATTTCCCTGACCGAAAAACCTTCCCGAGTCTGCTAGATGCTTGTAGTAGTGCTTTTAACCCCCGAAAAAGTAACTTTTTTTGAGCCAAAAATTTTCCAATGAGGCTTCTGCTACATTCATCTTTACTCTTGACCACATCATCTTCATCAAGGTCAACATCTACTAGTTCTTCCGAGGTAAGGGAGAATTTTTTAAGCCTTTCCGAAAGCTCAGAATCCATTTTGGTGGGAGCCACACTCAACACGAGAAAGGAACCAGATTCTTACAAGTCACCTGAGAAGAAACAAAAAACAGAGCAAAGACACCGCAGAAAAATAGAGAAAGAGCAAGAAGCAAAGTCAAATTAGGACCACAAGAGTTAGAGGGGGAAAAATTAAAAAAGGGTTGGAAAC
This sequence comes from Rehmannia glutinosa, assembly GCA_016081115.2. Classification (NCBI taxonomy): domain Eukaryota; kingdom Viridiplantae; phylum Streptophyta; class Magnoliopsida; order Lamiales; family Orobanchaceae; genus Rehmannia; species Rehmannia glutinosa. The sequence goes on along the minus strand of JABTTQ020000882.1, from coordinate 189,813 downwards.
AAAGCATTAAATCGGAGCAAGTATCATCATTAATACTGGCCAATTAATCAACAAATATTCTTCATGAAAAATCACAATAAATACGTCAATAAAAGAGACAAAAGACAAAGCTTTAGAGTTTTTTAAAGTTTGTGGAAAGCAGAGCTACCATTGAAAAAATAAAAAGAGCATTTGAAAAGCAACAAAAGTAATAAAAAAGCTACAGGAAATCACATGCATTTGTAAGCCACTTTCTCACAACTGGATGACACATGTCCTCCATGGCAGGGACAAAACGAATCAAAAGGAACAGAAAGAAAAGCTACAGGGAAGAAGGAGGCTGAAAACAAAAGCAAAACACAAACCAAAAACTAGGTTCCCTCTTCTAGAGAGAGAAAATAAACCACTCCTACCAAGGGAGACTTCCTAATGGTTTATGTCAAAATGCCACAAATAGCAATCAAGCATCCAGTTACACAAAAAATTGAAAAATTAAAATACTTATCTTTTTTCACACTCTGTAGCAGGCCTGCATTTCAGTGTTCTTTCTTTAAAAGTGTAACTAACAGATTTCAGAAGAACATTTTTTAGTTCTTTCTATCTGAAATCATTTGAATCAGCTCGGCAAGTTTTTCAACAGATCGAATGGTTTGTATAATCGATCGGACTTTTAAATATTAAAATCCCGATGTTTATCAAAACCCAGTTGCAACATTTAAACATTGATCATATTTCGATTATTCTCTATATATGCAGGAAATATATTTACAAAATCAAAATTTTTCATTATCTATTATTGATTTTCAGTTTTGAAAACCCAAGGGTTGTTATCTTTTTTAAAATACATATTATTACGAGTATAGGTTTTCAGAAAATGCTTCAGTATAAAAATAGGGTTAAAAACACTTTTAAGAAAACCCTATATCTACAAATTTTTCGAAAGTTAAGTATTAGGGTTAGAAACACCCATTTCAACAATTAAAATCAGAAACACCGTTTTTTTTTAAATATTAAAATATGTAATATATATATATATATTACACACTTTTGTTTGACGAATCGGTATATAAAAAAAATATTGAATTTTTTTTCATAAAATCCAAATATGTTTCACTAAAACAGTTGGATATAAAACCAAAAGATATACCCTTACAATCAAAGATCTAGGGTTTTTGAATTTCATAAAACCCTAGATTTGCCATTTTTTCATAAATTCAGGTCGTTCAAGTGTTTAAAATAACTGGTTAGACCTTTAAAATCCCAGATCTAGGGTTTTCGCATTTCACAAAACCCTAGATCTACCAATTTTGGGGTTTATTTTGGCCGACCAAGTGTTAAAACTCACATTTCCGACATGCAAATTTGAAAGTTACATTATTTTACCTTCTGGAAATATGTAGAAAAATTGTAAAAATAATACATATTTTTTTCGAATTGGTAAATAAAATTAAATTGCTTAAAACAACCATATATCACCTCATTTTTACGCTGTTTAATTTTCTAAAAAATACAGCGGATATATTTTGTAAATATTTAAAAAAACAGAGGGTAAAAAATAGTAGATATTATTATTTCGAATCTGCAAATATATAGATTGTAAATTGAAACCTTAATCTTGAAAAACATATAATATATCCGAAGTTAGAACATAAAACTCAAAATCTGTGGGAATTTTTTTCGTTTCGGAAAAAAAAAAGTTGAAACTCAAATAAGATAAAAAAAATTAGAAAAACAATAGATATAATGTTTTCGAGACTGTACATATATGAAAAATGGTAACTGAAACCTTAATATTCCGAAACATAAAATGAATTTGAAATAATAGATCGAAAAAACTCAAAATCTGTTAGAATTTTTTTTGTTTCGAAAAAACCCAAAAAATATATAAATTATTCATCCAAATTCGAAAAAAATGAAACCTGTGAAGAAGATTTCATCTTTGAAAAGTGTATCCATCAACCGAACAAATGAAAAAATGAGGTTAGAAATTTTTTTGTTTGAAAAACTGAGATGAAAAACGAAAGAAAGAGAAGAGAGAAAATAGAAATGAGAGCCTGTTGGGTGAAAGAAGAAATGAAACAAGTTGGAAACCCTACCCACCGAAATTGACATACCATAGTCACAGTTCAATCTCAGCCGTCCAAAAAGGACACGTGTCAGCATTGTGTGTAATCTGATGTTTATTAACCTAAAGAAAATTCTAGATAATGGGCTTTGGGCCTTTTATAATTCTGAAATGAGTTTGATTTGGGCTTGGGTTAAAATAATAAAGAGAAAATTACACAAAATACCCTATTTTTTTAAAAAAGACAAAAATACCAACCCATCACAAATATGCTCGACCCGGTCAATAAACATGACAAATATGCCCACCCGTTACTTATCTCTTCAGTTTTTACCCTCCATCACTTTCTTACGTTTCCATAGCTAGGTTAAAGCAGATTATTACTGAATTTTGGAACTCGGATTGGCGCGCTTTTTTTTGTAATTCCACAGTCAATCGTGGCCACGTTCCCCACCATTTCTTTTAGTTTTAGTCGTTCGAGCTCCATCATGTTCTCTGTAGGTTTAATTTCTTTTTGAAACCTCTGGTTTTGGTAGTATTTTTAATGGCTCCTAAAAACGCTCCTAAAAACTCTCCTCATAAAAAAATATTGAGAAGTTCTTCGAAGAAGTAGCAGATTCCTCGAAAAACAGGAAAGTTCAGAAGGGTGCTACTGGTTCTATGGCTTCTAAGAAGAGGAAAGTAGAAAAGATTATTGAGGAAGATGCGTTCTGGATGTTAAATCGCCATCCAAATGTGTGAAATCGAATGTTGGTGTTAAAGCTGCTGGGAAGATGAAAGTTTCTTTTGAAGAAACGGATGTTGCTGAGGTATGAGTTTTGTGTATTTTGATTTGTACTCTTTTGTTTGTTTCGATGTTGTTTCTTATTTGTTTCTTATTTGTTTCTGTTATGTTTCATTTGTTCTTTTATGTATTTAAGTTGAAGTGGTTGTTGATTTTTTGTTTCTTTTGTGTTTCTGTTTTGTTTCATTGTTGTTTCTAGGGTTTCAAGTATGTTCTTGACCCTGCTGACTGGTTTACTGCTCGAGTAAATACTGCCTACTCCTTTGATGTTATTAACTATATAAAGAAAATTTTATCTGACACCCAACTGGAGGCATTTAAGAATACATGTTTTGGATATTTCTTGGACATGAAAGAGGTTAATTTCCAGAATCAGCTTGTCCATTCGTTGTTGAAACGTCAAGTCATCCACTCGAAGAAGGACGAAATTGTTGTGTCTGTGGGTGGGAAGTTATTGAGGTTTGGGATGAGGGAGTTTGCTATTGTGACCAGTCTGAATTGTGTTGGTGTTTGGCCTTCGTTGTCGGGGGATGTTCGTAGCTCTGTTATATTTCAGAAGTATTTTGCTAGCAGAAGCAAGTTTAATAAGCAGTCGATTGAGGAATATTTTTTAATGCGTGTTTGGGGTGATGAGGATCTAGATACCCTGAAATTGGCTTTACTGTATTTTCTCCATTTTTTTCTTTTTTTACTTCTATGGGTAGTTTGGTTGAGATGTCAATTTTTGAGTTGGTGGACAAGGATATGGATGTGTTTGACACATATCCATGGGGGAGGGAGTTGTTTGATGTTACTATGTGTGAGTTGAGGCAGCAAATATTGTACAGAAACAAACTTCAAGGTGAGGAGAATCTGGGTGGGAAGCGTACGAAATTTTATAGAATTCAAGGATTTCCGTTGGCTTTCCAGATTTGGTTCTACGAGTGTTGCCCAGAGGTGAACGAGAAGTTTTGTGCTCGGGTTGATTGTGAGATCCCAAAGATTTTGAACTGGACTTGTTCAAAGTCCGGGAAAGACAACAAAGTGAGGGACGAAGACTTGGAGATGAAGATCTTCAATCGGTGTGCTGAATAGGCAATATGATTTTACTATTTTTTTTCTTGCTTTGTTTTGTTTCATTTATGTTTGAACTATTTCTTTATTGTTTCGACTTTTGTTTTATTTTTCTTATTTCGAGTTGGGTTTGAAGAATTTGTGGCCTCACGAGGATGAGCTTGTGCAAACATTGTGCATTGGACATTTTATGATAAATTAAAGTACACCTTTACCCCGCTTGACGATGATTTTGTCGTTGGAAAGTTGAAGCGCAAGGAGGCCGTTGTTGGTAGTGGGTCGAAGCATACCATTGATGATATTGCTAGGAACCAACAGTTGTTTTCTAAGGATTTTGAGGTTTTTATGATTTCCACTACAAAATTCTTGGAAGAACAATTTGCAATTGTTTTCTATGAGTTGGCCGATATTAAGAGGAAACTAGAGGTTCTCATACTTTTTTTTTTGGTTTTAATTATAAGTATTTTTTTGTTATCTTTCTAGATTTTCCTTGGTGTTTCTTTTGTGTTTCAAGATTGTTTATTTGTTGATTCTGTTCATCACATGGTTGTTGTTTTTTATGTAGGTTCGTGGTGGTGTCGAGAAAGTAGAGCAGGTTGATGAATCAGAGTCTGAGAGTGAAATCGAATCTAATGGCATGTCATTAGGTTCAGGTTCTGAGGAAAATGCAGATGAGGAAAAAGATGGAGAGGATGATGTTGATGATGGGAATGTGGATATTCTCGTTGGGGAAGCTGGAAATGCAATGCCTATGGATTTGGGTGATGTTGGTGGTCGTGCTAAGGAGGTTTCTGCTGTTGTTTTTGAGAAAAAAAATGATATTACCGGTGAAGATGATCTAAATGTTGCGGAGGGAGTTGCGGCTAGTGACCTGGTGAGTTTGGAACAGAGCATGGAGAAGGTGGTTGATAAATCAAGGAAGGACGGTGGTGAGATGGAGAAGGTGTCTGATGAATCAAGCAAGGACCGTGGTGAGATGGAGAAGGTTGTTGATGAATCGAGCAAGGACGGTGTGGAGGAGAACAAATTTCTTAGTTCTCAGGAACTTGACAATCTAAACCTTTCTCAAATTGATGACATATTGAACACTGCAAGTCAAGCTGCACTGGGGAAGGTGTGTTTAAATTATAGTTTCTGTAATTTTGTTGTTTTTGAATTCTGTTTGTTCTTTGTTATTTTATTCTCTTTTGTTTTTTTTTTGTTTCAGGGTGATTTGAAAAGTCCAGTTGGTGTCTCCTTCGATCTGCCTCCTTCTATGAAGAGGGTTTTGAAACCGTCCATTACGGTGAGAACTCTGTTCACCACTAACTTTGAGTCTTCCGATGATGTTGTCGCCAAAGGTGCTGAACCCGCAGACGTGGTGATTGAATTGGAAGACGTCGGCAACAAAGATGTCGTTGTGGATGCTGGCGAAAAAGTTCCAAAACCCTTAGTGAAGGGAAGGTGCCCGCTGGACAAGGATATGGGTGAAAGTCCGGGGATAAGGTTCTGTCGGATGGGTTGAACGACTGTCTTGCGGAAGGGTTTGATTCTCAAGGGTATACGCCTTTATTATTTTCTGTTGGGAAATTTATTGTTTAGATTTTGATGAATGCCATATAAAACTTAGACTAGAAAGTTGGCACCCCATTTTCTTGTAATTTGTATTGTAATAGATAGGGTCATTTGTATAACCCGAGTTAAGTCAGCTATGCCTGGATATACAAGAAGTCAACTGAAGACTAGAATGAAGACTCCGCTGTGAAGCAGCTGAGTATGGCAAGGAAGAGATGTCTAGAACTCGACTGAAGGAGTATCAGCTGTGATACAACTGTATGAAGAGTCAGTCAAGTCAGCCAAAGAAGACAAGCCAAGTCAAGTTGAAGTGACTGATGAGTCTTTCAATCATCGGAGCAGACTCAAGTCACCTGGGAAAAGGCAGCTACAAAGAGGAGTTAACTGAAAAGAATCCGTTGCACAAAAGTCAAGAATATTACCTAAACAAGTAATACTTCCATCTGCCATGTCTTAAAGTGCTCAGTCCCAGAAGCGTGCAAAAGGAATAAACCAATGGGAAGCACTGCACCTCGTGTCAGAACCACGAAAACATGGACATTCATTTAATACGAGAAAAGGTCTACATCTCAAGATTTAAGACCAAGAAAAGACAAGCCAACGAACACAAGTGACTTTTGAAAATCAGCCTATCTCTTCAACGGGCAGATTTTTGAAAGTCCACTATAAAAGGCTGAGGAATCACTTTGAGAAAAGGTTACCTTGATTACCTTGCATACCTGAGCATTCAAACAATTATTAAGTACTGTAACCTGCAATATATTCTCAAGTTATTCAAGCAAAATCTTCAAGCCTAAATCTCGAAGAAAATCGATCCAACACTAAACTCGTGAAGGAAAACGACTTCAAACTGTTGAAGAGGAAACTTTTGAAGAATCAAAAGGGGTCCACATTCCAAGGAGGATTGTACAAAGGTTCAAGGCAAACCATTCTCAAGTTATTGGAGGGCTTCGTGATCAAATCCAAGAAGCTTGAGCAAGTGAGTCAAGTAGCAAGGTCAACCCGGAAGAAGAAGCCGGACGAGAAGCCAACCGTGTGACCAAGGCATCTCCGGCATCGAGTCCCAAAGGATCAAGTCGGATGTGTGATCAAGACTTGTATCGGGTGATAACCACTTTGTACTCTTATCAATACTTAGTGGATTCCTCCGGGAGTTGGAGAAGAGAGGAGTAGAAGAATTACCCCATCTTCGAACCTCTATAAAAATTATTGTGTCATTTACATTTCAAATTTTTATTTCGCATATCATTTTATATCTGTGATAATTTGCTATCTAACTCGATAATTAACAAAGTCTTTGAAACCAAGTGTTAAAACAAACTTAAACCAAATTCAAGGGTGTTTAGTCTTTTCAATTTGAAAATCTCATCACAAAATGCCAAGTTAAGTATTAGACTAAGCAAAATGAGTTATTCTATCAACAAACTCAATAGAGTCCGTTGAGTGGCTAACTCTGTTTGGTTAACTAACTTAGTTGTCCCTCAGGACATAGCTATGAAATTAACTCGTATTATTTAAAAAGGACTAAAATCAAAAAGTTGGTAAGGTTTATTCAACCCCCTTCTAAACCTTACTCACACCCCTTTGGACCTACAAGTGGTATCGGAGCGGTTAGTTCATTGAGCCTTCCGTCTTGGTGACATATTCCCAAAGCCCTTATGTGAATCAAGATTTGAAGAGCTTAAGCATGATCTAGGGTTAATTGAGCTAAGTTGACACTAAGAAGACTCAATGAGAAGAGATGAAACATAAAAAGATGAAAATAGAGCAAATTTCATAAATCGGCCAAGTGAATCACCAGATCGGAAAGTCAAAGTCAATTGTATTGAGTTAGGCGTGACTAAGTCACCATACGAAAAGAGAGGAGGAGTTGAGTCATCCGTGTAGTGAGTGAGTCATTTATGAGCTAAGTGACAAAAATGCAATCGTTTTTAATGAGCGGGAATATTTTTAAGGATGACGTCGGCGTAATAATGACGGGTGCGATCAAAAGTCGCACAACAAGCATATGATTGGATATAAATGCTTTGCCGCATTAAATGCGAGCAACTAAATGCAAATGAGACGTGCTAAATGAGCCGTTGATCTTGATCAATATTTCAAAACCAAAAACACGCCCTTTCATACCCCTTATATACTCTTTCGTTCGTTTTCTCTCACTTAAACCTGTTCATCTTTCCAAAGCAAAGAAAGCAAGTATCTTTTCTCTCAAAACCCTACCGATTTTCAAAGCAAGTTCGTCAAGTTTCATTCGCAAAAATCAATTTGAAATGGCACCAAAGACATGATTTTACTAAGCTTTCGCATAAAGCAAATCCACACCTGATCAACCATGGATTTTGAAGTGATGATAAAGCGAGGTTCCAATGAAACCCTTGTGAAGAAGATAGTTGATAAGATTGAGAAATATGGGCTGAAACCCTTTCTCACATTGAATACCAAATGACGCGTCACGTAGAGGAGGTCGCCCGCTTCTCGTAAATGCCGAGGTGCGGGGCGAAGGATTAAATCCTCCGTCCACCGCAAGGACATTCTAATCACTTTGCGCAGGACCTTGCGAGCATCGCTTATTATCGTCGGAGGGCATGCCGAGATATATGAAGCGAGACGTTGATTTGGTCATTTGCATGGAAGGAAGTGGCCAAACCCGAGTGTCTTTGCAAAAGTTATCTACACGACAAGAAGGCTGAAGTCAAGGGATGATTACCATAAATCGCGGATATCGTCGCCAAATGTGTAGACATGAAGTTTGGAAGCTTCAATCACCGTCCAAAACCAAGCCGATCGTCATGGATGCTATCATGGAGGCAAAAAGGTCAATCGGGCGTACGTCGTCTGACAAAGACTCGCTGAGAATGTTGCAAATAAGTCCTTCAAGGACGATGGGTCATTTGGAGGATCTCCGGGCTATGACCTTGTAATTGGCCACTTGATGGAGGTGAAGGGTGTTCCACTCCGACATGGAAAGTCGTTCCATGTCAACAAGAAGATATTCCGGGCAAACCTTTCGAGCTCAAAGGAGAGCCTATGCCAAGAGGCGGATACCGAGAGGAATCACCGGTCCTAAAGAAACAACTTTATTCATTTCCCTCCTAAGAAGAAAGTCGCCATGCAAATGCAAAGAAGATAGTTGCCCCTATAGCTAAGAAGAAAGATGCACTCCCCCTGCGCCGAGTCACCTGCCCTACAAACTGTGTCTCCCGCCCGCGCTGACGGCGGAGAAGGAACCTCAAATACCTTCTCCAACCATCAAGAAGAAGAGGATTGCCAAGCCAAGAAAGGCGGATCCTCGGACAAAGAAAGATGCACTGGCCCCGCCGCCAAGGAATCTAAGGAATCCGATCCAACCGAGAAATTCCTCTCGGTAAGGACAAAAGAAGAAGACTCACCAAGCGTTCGGAGCTTGAGAAGATAGTGAGTCCGCCACTCACCGAAAAGATCTCCGAGACAGCCCAAGTCATTGAGGCCAATCAACATAGGCAAATTGAAGACCCAGTGTGGGATAGAACAATGAGGAACAAGAAGCGTCAAGAAAGCGATGTTCTTTGAGGCGAAGAGCAAGCAGAGTTTGCTACCCTCCATTCCCCGAAAAGGAAGGGCAACAGGAGAGGATGGAGATGATGATGTAATCATATGCTCTCCATTGTACCCGGACATTGAGAATCGTCTAAGAGCATGGAGGAAATGGAAGGTGAGTCACTCTAGGGTGCGCTTTGAACACCCGAGTTTATTGATGAGGAAGAGGAACTCTTCGAGGTTTCTTGAAGTTGATACCATGTTTGCAAGCCCTGGATGAGATAATTGTATTAATATCTTTAAAATTCGGAAGGAAAACGAACAGACAAGAGCAAATGAGGAAGCGAGGCGCGCGTGAGAAAGCCATCATCTGTCCTCTTCATCGAACCAAGAATCACACTCATCCGCACATAGATGTTCTTTCGAGAAAGTGATGAGGATGTGGATCCGGTTCTTTAAAAGGAGGAGAATTGGATATGCAAAGCAAGCCATGCCGAGTCTAAAATGATGCATGAGCAACAAATGAGGGAAGGACCAAGGAGAGTCTTCCAAATCACAAATGAATTTAATCCGTTGGGAGTGGTGGAGCAGTGCACGATTATTGCCGCAACCACTTCCCCACCACTCGTAAGACGGATCTAAGGAATTGGCATTGACACCGGGAACTTGGGCACCCAAGTTGAGGCAACCCCGTTGAAGGTGTCTTACCACCGCCCCACTACGGCTGAACACTCATCCGACAAAGCCGGAGTCCGGAGCAAAGTGACCCCACACTAAGTCACTCACTGTGTGTGCCACCGAGGGGAAACTCACTCCACTACAAAAGGTCGGAGGATGCTTTGCAGATGACTCCACCATGCGAGAAAGGAGGCGAAGTGGAGAAGGAAAAAGAAAATGAACAACGCAAGTTGTCATTGAAGTTTGGACGATTGAGTCTGTCTCCTGAAGTGCCAACGACTTTGCAGGCGAGGACGCCGCCGATGCAGTCGAGGCACAGGATGGATCTTTCCCCGGAGTTAACACTGGCAATGATGAAAGTGCAATCCACGGAGTTGAGACTCCTGTGGATGCCACCGCAGAAGACCCTAAGACACAATTTGAGTCAGTCCGAGGGAATGTCCAAGGCCTTGCTGCAGTTGAGACTGCAGGAGGTAATGAAGGCCTGAGGGAGGTTGAGACTTCCCTAGGTAAAGAGGCAGAAACACAGAACATCCCTCATGTTCACATTGATGATTCTGAGAAGGAGATAAATGCCCTTCATGATTCCTAAGACAACCCTGACATATCTTTTCTGGGATCTGAAGCTGAAGATGAAGCTGAGTCCTCCCCTGCTGCAAATCAAAAAGACTCAGCTAAGGATGTTCTACCAAGTACGAGCAAGTCGACTTCAAAGCTGCTCGACAAACGTTCAATTTTGATGATGTGACAATCCCTCAAGTCTCATCATCTTCCGATGACGCTACTGATACAACCGAGGAACAGTTAACTCAAATGGATAAATCACCGAGACCGAAGAAGTCATTAAGACAGTGAGGCTCACCAACTGGTCAATACCATCAAAGGCCCCAGTGAATCACGATCACCAATCGAGCAGCTACCGTAGCTGCAGCAGAGACCACCTCGCGTACAATTTCTCAAGTGCGAGACGATGCTTATGAAGAAGTATTTCCTTTCTCTCATGAACTGCCTGTGCTTGAAGAAGAAATTGCAAGAGAACAGAAGCTCTACACCGTCCAAGAAGACCCTATAATCCCTACTGATTCGATTGTGCCAGTTGATTTCAATTTCGATGCAGAGTGGCCGACAGCTGACTCAAGTCAGACAGCTGAGATGCGTGAAATCTTCAAGAAAATCTGTGAAGAGATTGAGAAGATTGAATGGCACCAAGCCTCTCTCGACATGCACCTGGACAAAGAGATGCCACTCTCACAGCAGACTTGAGAAGAGTGGTGGTCAGAATAAGGAATGGTCTCAATAGCAGAGTGCCATGCGTCTCGAGCAAGTTCGCTACTTCAAAGCACTATACAAATGAATCTTTGGTATGGAGTGTTGACAATGCTTTGACATGAAGGCGAGGATACTGACCTATATGGAGAGATTACATGCCTCCCATACAATCGAAATGGAGTTGCTACGTGAATTTCATCGCAAAGAACTTCTCGCGTCGAAAAAACATGAATGCTAAATTCAAATTCTTATGGCCGAAATGAAACGTGGCAGTCCAAAGCCACCCGCTTAGAATTCCAAACAAGATACTCCGCAGCCAGACTCCAAGCAAAATTCAATCGCCAGAGATCGACTTCATGCTTGCTTTGGTATGTTCCCAGGGTTCCTCTCTCCTTTGATGATGCTAAAAAGGGGAAGAGGAATACCGTAAGATGCTTAAGGGGACATTGGTGAGAAGGAAAAGGAAAAAACTATCGCAGAGAAGAAAGATACAATGTTGAGAAGAGGAAAGAGAAGGAAAAAACTCATTGAGGGGAAATGTCAAAGGATTTGACATTGATGATTCTTTGAAACCCTCAAAAGGCCACGTCCACACAACATCATCAACAAACTTCATGTAACTCTACCGCTCTATCACTCTGTTGTGCCTATGTCTCATAAGAAAAAGATTGTAGAAGCAGAGATGGAGGATTTCGACAAAAGAATGGATGCCCGTGTTGAAGAGATGTTAAACAATTTGGAGGCATTATGACAGAAAAAGATCTGATGCCATTTCGGATGTCGGAAATGAGCTAGATCGATTGATGAATTCAAAATGCTCGAATCCGAAGGATACTTGAGAACATGTCCATGGCCCAAGCTTGGACTTGTCTTGAGAAAAAGGCCTTAAGTTGTGCGAAGAAATTGATAGGCAGCAGACTACCGGTAGTCAGCAGACCACAAACAGCAAGTCAGCTGACAAAATGAAGGCTCCCGTACAATATACACCCAGAGGAAGAGGAAGAAGCAGTGGAGGAAGAGGTTTGACCTGACCTCTACCCAAAAACATTGAATAAATAGATCCAGGAAAGAAAGGATGGATCTATTGGGCTAGATATGATGCCATAGAAAATCTGGGAAGTGGAGAGGAAAAATGCTGAGTATGTTAAGAGAATCGGAGAAGAAAATAGAAGACAAACTCAGCTGTGGGAAGAAAGGCAAGAAAGAAAGAGAAGAGACGATGCTGCAAAGAGAGCATACGAGAAAAAGAAAGCAGCTGAAGAAGAAAAGAAGAGAAAGAGCGCAGAGGATGACAGAGCTGAAGAACAAAGAAGGAGGCAGTGAAGGCGATGAAGTGTTGTTGTCCACCCCTTCATGTAGTTTACTATTGTAAATGCATATATATGTAAGTCCTCTGTACGTTGAATAAGAAATTTGTAATCTTTATATTTTTGCGTAGATATAGAATGCTATGTTTGCTCTGATACACATTGTAAACAGATGTGTAAAGGACAAGAATGTTATGATCAATAAAAAGATTGATTCTACGCATACATTCTCTGTTACTACATTGTTTGTATGTATCTTTGATGCTTACATTTTGTATGTATGTTTTAAGTTTTGGCATCATCAAAAAGGGGAAAATTGTTGGGAAATTTATTGTTTAGATTTTGATGAATGCCATATAAAACTTAGACTAGAAAGTTGGCACCCCATTTTTCTTGTAATTGGTATTGTAATAGATAGGGTTTGTATAAGTTTGAGTTAAGTCGATTATGCCTGGATATACAAGAAGTCAATCAAGACTAGAATGAAGACTCATTTGTGAAGCAACCGAAATGGCAAGGAAGAGATGTCTAGAACTCGATCAAGGAGTATCACCGTGATACAATCAGATGAAGAGCCGATCAAGTCGCCAAAGAAGACAAGCCAAGTCAAGTTGAAGTTGATGAGTCTCTCAATCACCGGAGAGCGCTCAAGTCACCTGGGAAAATGCAAATACTACAAAGAGGAGTTAATCAAAAGAATATGTTGCACAAAAGTCAAGAATATTACCTAAACAAGTAATACTTCCATGCCGCCATGTCTTAAAGTGCTCATCCCGAGAAGCGTACAAAAGGAATAAACCAATGGGAAGCATCGCACCTCGTGTCGAACCTCGAAAAGGGACATTCATTTAATACGAGGAAAGGTCTATATCTCAAGATTGAAGACCAAGAAAAGACAATCCAACGAACACAAGTGACTTTTGAAAATCACCATCTCTTCAACGAAAGCGATTTTTGAAAGTTCACTATAAAAAGGCCGAGAATCACTTTGAGAAAAGGTTACCTTGATTACCTTGCATACCCGAGCATTCAAGCAATTATTAAATCAGAACCTGCAATATATTCTCAAGTTATTCAAGAAAAATCCTCAAGCCTAAATCTCAAGGAAATCGATCCAACACTAAGTGTGAAGGAAAGACGACTTCAAACTCGTTGAAGAGGAAACTTTTGAAGAATCAAAAGGGGTCCACATTCCAAGGAGGATTGTAGAAAGGTTCAAGGTCGAACCAGTCTCAAGTTATTGAGGGCTTCGTGATCAAATACAAGAAGTTTGAGCAAGTGAGTTGAAGTAGCAAGGTTGCCGCCCTGTGAAGAAGCCGAGTCGACGAGAAGCCACTGTGTGACCAAGGTATCTCCAGATCGAGTCCCAAAGGATCAAGTCACCGTGTGTGATCAAGACTTGTATCCGGGTGATAACCACTTTATACTCTTATCAATACTTAGTGGATTCCTCCAGGAGTTGGAGAAGAGAGGAGTAGAAGAATTACCCCATCTTCGAACCTCTATAAAAATTATTGTGTCATTTACATTTCAAAGATTTTTATTTCTCGCATATCATTTTATATCTCACGATAATTTGCTATCTAACGATAATTAACAAAGTGTTGAAACCAAGTGTTAAAACAAACTTAAACCAAATTCAAGGGTGTTAAGTCTTCCATCCTCATCACAAAAGTTAAGTATTAGACTAAGCAATGAGTTATTCTATCAACAAAATCAATAGAGTCCGTTGAGTGGCTAACTCTCGGGTTAACTAACTTAGTTGTCCTCAAGGACATAGCTGTGAAATTAACTCTGTATTATTTAAAAAGGACTAAAATCGAAAAGTTGGTAAGGTTTATTCAACCCCCCTTCTAAACCTTACTCACACCCCTTAGGACCTACATTTTCATATTTGTAATTAATAACTATTTGAAACAATTTTGAAACATATATGAAACAATTACATAAATGTTTATAAATTTGTGATTAGTTTGTTTTTATTTGATACTCTTTTTCAGCCTGAATCGATATTCGGAGAAAGATGACAAAGTTGAGCCTTCTTTGAAACTTGGTGTGTGCGAAGTGAAGTCGAAGGCATGGTTTCACAGCCTGTATTATGTTGATGAGTACTTGGCTTCTTCTGTAAGTTTTTATTGTCTTTCATGTTGTTTTTTGAATTGTTCCTTCTGTTTTTTGATTGTGTTTTGTGTTCATTTTGCAGCATATTAATATGATTTTCTACTCTTTGAGGAAGAAGTTCCTATATGGGCATAGTGTTGTGACATTCACAACAACCGATTTGATATTTGACCGTGCATCCAAAGCATTTATAAGAAATTTTGCTAAGTGAACAAAAGAAAGAGGAAACATTTTGATCTGTCCATTATCAATGTCAATACCACAGTTGTGGACTATATCATGGGATATGATATAGCGTGTGGATGGCCATGGTCGGAAGTTGATCATATCTTGTTCCCATACATTGCATTGATATGGAACATTGGGTAATGTGACGGTTGAGCGTGAAGGAGAGAACTATCTATCTATACAATTCGTTGAAGACGGATGATTCTCTTAAAGTCGTTGTTGAAGCTGTGAAAGCTTACAGCTCTCTCCTTCCTCGGTTCATGTCCTTGGTATCCTTTTATGGTGTCCATCCCAATGTTATTCTTGGCGAGGGTGCGCATTTCGGTGATCCGAATTCTGCTATGAAAGTTGTTGTTGTGAAAGACATTCCTTTGAAGACCAAGAAGTAAGTTTTTTCTATGTATTTTCCATTTGTTTGTTATTTTTTGTTGTATTATATGTCTGACTGTCCATTTTTTCATTTCTTTTTGTAGTGATTGTGGCGTTTTTGTTGCGTGTTATGCGGAGTATTTTATTGCCGGAAAGAAAATGGATGTTGAGGCGTTTGACGTAGAGAATGAGCAGTCAATGTTTAGTCATTTGCTCTACAATCACGCGAAGCTGAAGCAACAAAAAGCGACGAGGACGGCAGCGACATTGAAATTCTGCCTCCACTCCCTATGTATTCTAGGGTATTATTGTTACGAAAATCTTGATAATTTGTGTAATCATCTAGAACAAATTTGTCTTAAGTTTGGTACTTTTATTAGTATGGGATATTTGGTATTTATAATAGCTTTCCTTAGAGGATTTGGATTGTTATTGGTTGTTTCGATTCACGATTAGATTTTATGGGTAGTATGTTTTTGAACAATTTGGAGACGAGTTATGAGATGTTTTTCAGTTAATGTATTGTTGTTGCTTGGTTTGGGGATTCAAATTATTGTGTTTTTGTTTTATGTTTATTATGGTCTCTATTTGGTAAATGGTTTCATTGTGTAATAGAAACATATCTGAAACACATTTGAAACAAACATTTGTTTTGTTATCTTATTGTAAGAAACATATTTGAATCAACATAGAAACAATTTGCTTTTGATTTTCAATATGTTGAAGTTGTATCAATTACAAGTATATTCGTAATAGTAATATTCTACTACGAGTCCTATTTTATTTTTGGTTGATTCCTGCATATTTTTCTATTATGACCAGGATCCTCACATCTTCCACATTTGGTTTTGGCACTTTTCTCCCAAGTTGGCTTGTGTCTTCTTTTCTTTGGCCTTCCATATTTTGCCTTGCCCTCCAGCGGTAGAGTCTTCATTGTTTTGATTTCATCTGGCAGGAACCAGGTATCTTCATGTGGGATTGGATACACTATTTCCAAATAAGCTGCTTACATTGTTTCCTTCATGTAGTATGCCGAGCAGTATTGGTACGGATTTGCATTCAAATCTTTTACTACCGCTAAAGTATGTGGGCAAGAAATTTCATCCATTTGAAACTTGTTGCATGTGCAAGTCCTTTTTTCCAGGTCCACAACAAATGTTTTCTCAGCTTCTATGACTTTGAATATAAAGTCATTTGATCGCTTCACCTGAAACATATAAGAAACATTTATGAAACAATGGACCATGTGCTGAAAGTTTACATTAAATTACCCTTAAATTTAGTAAAATGGTGTAGTTTTTCCCCATATACTGTTAAGCTCTTTTTGTCATCCTTGTGAATGTTGATCTTGCTTTAATCCGATGTCTACACGTCCAATCTTGAACTAAAGATCTCATGTATTCGAGCAAAGTTGTTCCCGGTAGGTCTCTCCCGGCCACAGTCGTTGCATTCAGTGATTCTACAATGTTTGAAGTCATGACAAAGTATCTTTTGCTCTACAGTGGAGTCATGTCCATTTCTCGTAGCCGATGATGGACAAATAAGGTCTAATTAGGGGTGGCAATTCGAGTCGTGTTTGGGTTCGCGGGTTGTGTTGAGACACTATAATTACATAAATTTGGCCAACCCGAACACGACCCGTTTAATTAGTTGGGTCAGATGGGTCAATCCGAACACGATCCGTTTAATACACGGGTAACCCGAACACGACCCGAAATGACCTGTATATTTTTCAACCTTGAATAAACCATCTATTTATTATGATAAAATGGGGATTTTAGGCTATTTATATATAGAATATTAAAAATATAATGAATTACAATCAAAATATGTAAATCATAATTTGGCTTGATATAAGGGTTATCAGATTAGGCATCGAAGAACATGGACAAACTCATAGTTAGTTGCACTCATACAATATGTTAACATATAAATGAAAAACACAATTAAGGTTCAAGAGAAAAGACAAATTTATGATGCAAATATTAATGAAAAGACAATTAATTAACTCAGCACCAAATATCAAAGTAGAATTTATTAGAATTTTTTTCTTTAAGCAGGTTAACCCAAAACTGACCCATTTATTAATCGGGTTAAATAGGTCTGACACGATCATGACCCAAATAATAAATGGGTTGACCCTAACCCCGCTTATATCGTGTTAGGTTCAGGTCGTGTTTTCGTGTCGTGTCAGAGATTGCCACCCCTAGGTCTAATTCTGTTGTTTACGCTGTTAAGTGCAAACATTTTTTTTTCGAACTCTTCATTCGTGTATGCTTTTGCTACTGCTATGAATGGATCTCGTATATCACTGTTTTTTCTTTTGAAGTTTGCCTTCAAATTGTTTAGTAGATGATACGTGCACAGCCCATGAGAGACCTCAGGATATACCTGATCGTTAAAATAATATTTGTGAGAAATTTGTAAAGGGGAATGTTTTTGAAACTATATGTGAAACATGAAAGAAACATATTTGAAACAAAAGTGAAACATCATATAAGGAAATATTTACATTATGTACCTCCTTTGTTGTTGTTTCGATACTCACGTGTCTGTCTGAGACTATGCACATCCCTTCCCTGAGACCAAATGTTTGTCTTATCTTTGTGAAAAAACATACCCAGCTCCCATCATTCTCAGAATCCACTACTGCAAAAGCCAATGGGAAAATGTTGCCATTCCCATCCTGTGTGCAGGCAGACAACAAAGTCCCCCCATAGCTTGCTTTCAGGAATGTACCATCAACAATAATTACAGGCCTGCAGTACCTCCATCCTTTTATTGATGCATTGATAGCCATGAACAAGAAGAGGAACGTGTCATCCTCCTTTCTTACTATTTCAGTGATCGATCCAGGATTCATTTTCTCCAACATGTACTAGTAAGCCGGTAGTTTCTGATAAGACTCATCCGGTCTTCCCCTTATTATTTCTAGCACTTTCTCTTTTGATCTCCACACCTTTTTGTAGTCGAGACTTATTCTATTCTCATCCTTCATGTCTCTAATTATATCTGTTGGCGTGTAGACTGTTTTGATGTTGTTGAGGTACTTTGATTTGATAAGGTCCCCAACTATTTTTGCCGTGGCGTGCCTATTGTCGTTCATCCTCTTATCTAGCGGACATGTGTGTGTGTTGTTTCGTGCTTTCTTACTATGAATCTTGTTGTCCCTGATGTGGATGAGGCTTTTAAATACCAATTGCAATTTTCATCGAGACACTTTACGTAGTATTGCTTTTTGCATGACTTCTTCACCTTATATTGGAAGTGATGTTTCAACGCATAACAACTGAGCTGTTTGATCAATTCCTCCTTGATGTTGTAGACATCTCCCTTTTGGAATTGTTCTTCAGCATGTGTACTTTCTTGAATTTTCGTTGTGTCTTCTTCTCCAACGACATATCTGCTTATGAGGTTTGCATAGTCGATGTAGTCAATCGCATTTTGGCCCATGTTTTCCATCAGGGAGCTCTCTATATACATGCTGCTCGTTCCTTCTATTGCATTTTGCTGTGTTGTTATTGCCAGGCTCGACTCCTTTGATTTTGAAAGATATTGGCCTTCTGAGATCAAAACTATGTCTATGCACAAAGGAAACTTCATCCAGTCTGTTTCTTTGCTTTTCACTTCCAGGTAGAATTTGAGATTGTTCAATCTTCAATGGTGGCAGAGTCTCTGTCAATTTGTATCTAATCTGCATAAGCTTCTACATCTTTTCTGTATTGAATTTGTTGTTCCAAGATTTCCTTTAGTGTGCTGAATGTGCAGTCCATTGGAATGAGTATTCATGTTATCTCAAAGTTCATATACTCTTTATTTTCTTCCCATTGTCCATTGTGGTATACGACAGCTGGGATTTTCTCCATGCAACTATGGAATTCAATGAAAAGTTGGCTAAGTGAAACATATAAGAAACATAAATGAAACATGTATGAAACAATATTTCATGTACAACAAGAAGTTGTATTAGGCGAACGAAACAATTGTGAAACATAAAATAAACATATGTGAAACAAGAAAGAAACATGTGTGAAACAATCACGTAATGTATTGCATTCAGATTTTTCCAGATTCACACGATTTATTTGTAGATAATCACGAGAAGTAATTTTTGTAGAATTTTGGATCATAATTCGAACAAAATAAGCATTTTGAAGCTCACAACTGTCAGGTTTTTGGATTCGCATGCAAAATTACTGGTTCAATTCAATGTCAATTTCATTCAATACACATTGAATCCTAAATTTCTATCTGTAAAATCATGAAATTGATCGAAACAAGGTATTCTCAGAACAAGATAAACAGATCGCGTTGTTGTTACCTGTTTTGGTCTTCTTCTTCCTCTTGATATTGAGTTTGAATTGTGATCTTGAACAGTCCAGTATTTTCTCTCGATTTTTTCCTCGTATCTCTGTGTTTCTTCTGTTCTTCATTAATATTTGGGATGGGAGAATTGTATTTTTTATCAGAGATCTTGTTGTGATCAGCGCCGTGATTTTTGGAGGGGAAATGTTGCAATACGCTGAAGAGCGTATATTTGTCCAGATTTAACCGGATCTGGTATATTTGGGAAAGAACAGGGCCTGGTACGTATTCTGCAGGGATTGGGTATGGAAAATGGGGTATTCCGTATTCATGTCATTTTCCCAATAATAAAAGTAATTTCTAAATGGGCTTTTTATTTTTGCTTTGGGCTTTATTTCATTCCTTATTCATATTTTGTCTTATCTTTTTTACCAATTATTATTTATAATTCAATTTATTAAATATTACATATTAAAATTAAATGTTTATCTGTTTCATAATAATTGTTATTATTATTATTAAATTTAAAATTAGTATTTTATATATATTGTAATTAATGAATATTTTTTTATATTGTTATATATATATATATAGGTTTATATATAAAAAAACCGAGTATAAATATATAAATACAAAAATTAAATACAAATATAATTGAATTAGATTATGATAATATATAAAGATATTGATTATATATTTCTACTAAATATATTAATTAACTATAGATATATTCTATTTACATAATATATTCATTTGTGTAAGGTATAGGCTCTTTTATTTAAAAAAAATGAAAATTGAATACAAATGCTATTATTGTTATTTAGTTTATTTTAATTTTAATAATATAAAAATAGAATAAAAAATCCGATTACATATATTTTGAAGTTAATTTATTCTATATTCTATTTATATATATATATTATTATTATATTATTATTATCTAATTTATATATGATTATTTTTTTATAGTTTGACTTTAATAATCTTTTTCAGGTAATATAACACTATCTGAAAGGATGACTTTTGAAAAAGGTTCATCGAGTACAATGGTTCATCCATTTTCCATCAGTCCGCTTAGCGATATCATAAATGGTATGTTCAATATTATTTTTATTTATTTTATATAAAATGAAATATACTTTTGTATTCAATAATATAATGATAATATTTAAAATTTATTATTGTAGTTTAGGGCACACGATTACTTTCCGGAATAAATATCATTAATAGTGGTGTATCTAAGTATGATACATCCAGTACACCCTCTTTGATGAGTTCGAAAGAAGCTGTAATAATTGATCTCACGGAAGATGAACCAAATGAAGCCAATGTAACTTCAGACAATAATACAGTCTATCAGAACTCTGGGGTTAATGTAACTGAGATTCAGCTAAGTGACGTGTTAAATTCTTCAAGGGATGGTTAGTGAATTTTTTTATATCTGTTATGATTTTATTTAATTATTTAATATTGTTCAATAAATTGGTGCAATTATTATTTTTTCAGTGTATTGGGATATAGGGGATGCGAGTTATAAATGCGAATTTTATGGAGCATTATTTTATTTTGAAGAAAGACTATCCTCCTATCCAAAAATAAAGCCTCACTACTCTTTGTGTTGTGGCCACGGAAATGTTCAACTTCCTCCAATTAACCAACCACCAAGTGTTCTTCAAGAACTATTATTTGGAGATGGAAATAAAAGCGAACACTTTCAAGAGAATATAAGATCTTACAACAATATATTTTGTTTTACATCTATGGGAGACAAGATTGATACGGATGTAAACAAAGATATTTCCTCCTATTTTTTGTTTATGGGCAAACTTACCACCTGATTGGTAGTTTGTTGTTGCCGGATGGATCGACGCCCAAATTCGCTCAGCTATACATATACGATACGGAAAATGAAATAAGTCATAGTTGAATTCTGTCAGGTTAGTTTTTTAAAAAAATTTTTGTCTCTTTATTATTATTTTGTTAAGAAATTATAAACTCAGTTTTGTTTAATTTTTAAAAAACAATATTTAAATTTGTAGGCAAGGGAGTGATAATAATAATTTGCACGAACTTATCGTGTCTGAATTGAAGAGAATGTTGGATGAGAACAATGTTTTGGTCAAATCTTTCGGAATGGCAAAAGAAAAGATTCGAGAACATGGATATTCAGACGTAAAATTACGTTTGATTGGTAGAAAGAGTACGGATGCTAGGAGATATAACATGCCAACGAGCAGTGAAGTTGCCGCTTTGATTGTTGGTGATTTTGATCGTGCTTTAGGCGATAGGGATATTGTTGTTGACACAAGATTTGGACTTTTACAGCAGATAAATGAATTGAATGCCTCTTATTTAGCCTTGCAGTATCCATTATTATTACCTTATGGTGAGGATGGTTTTAGAGAAGATATACCATTCTCAATAAATAAGACAAATAGTACTGGTGCTAGAAGAACAATTAGTGTGTGTGAATACTTTGCATACAGATTACATGACAGAGACCATGAATCGTCGACTATTTTATCATCTCGAAGATTGTTTCAACAGTTTGTTGTTGATGCATACACAATGGTCGAGTCCGCTCGATTGAAATATATCCGTTTGAATCAAAAAAGGCTGCGTTGTGATATAAATAGAGGCTTGACTGATGATGTTTTGCGTGGTGACATTGATCCAAGTACTCAGGGTAAACGCATTATATTACCTTCAACTTTCACCGGAGGTGTTCGATATATGATACAAGATTATCAGGATGCGATGGCTATATGTCGATGGACGGGTTATCCGGATCTGTTTATAACATTTACTTGCAATCCCAAATGGCCAGAGATCATTTGTTTTCTTCAGAAAATGAATCTAAATCCTGAAGATCGTCCCGATATTGTTTGCAGAATCTTTAAACTGAAGCTAGATTCTTTAATCAAAGATCTTCGGCAAAATAAACTGTTTGGGAAAGTAATTGCAGGTTAGCATTTGTTTTTTTAAATATTTTAATATATTTTTTTACTAATATATTAAATATTTATTTACTTAGTTTATTGTCTCAAATTCTTATTATTTTTTTATTATTATATTTCAGTTATTTATACGATAGAATTTCAGAAGCGTGGTTTGCCTCATGCCCATATATTATTGTTTCTTGCGAAGGAAGATAGATATCCAACTGCAGATGACATAGATCGAATTATATCAGCCGAAATACTTGACGAGAGAATTGATCCATGTTATTATGATGTAGTAAGGGATCATATGATTCATGGTCCATGTGGTGTGTCAGGAAAAACTCTCCGTGTATGGCTGATGGTCGTTGCACTAAATATTTTCCCAAAATATTTGCGGATGCGACTACTATTGATGAATAAGAGTATCCGCATTATAGACGCAGAAATGATGGCCGGATAATAGAAAAAAATGGTGTGCCTCTGGACAACAGATATGTGGTGCCTCATAATCATCAGTTGTTACTCAAATATGGAGCTCACATAAATGTTGAATGGTGTAACCAGGCCAGATCTATTAAGTATTTATTCAAGTATATCAACAAAAGAAATGATCGCGTGACAGCGTCGTTTTATACAAGCACCAACGATGAGGACTCGGGAAAACCATTGATGAAGTGAGCATGTATTATGATTGTAGGTATATATCGTCATGTGAAGCTGCATGGAAGTTATTGGGATTTGAGATTCAATACAAATATCATTCAGTCGAACGACTCATCTTCCATCTTCCGAATGAGCAGAGTGTTATTTTCGATGATAATGAGCGAATAGACGATGTGCTTAATAAAGATTCAGTTAAAGAGAACATGTTTTTAGCACGGATGGAAGCAAACAAAATATGTCCCGAAACCCGTGAGCTAACCTATGTTGAAGCCCCAACAAAATTCACATGGAAAGCAAAAGTCAGGAAGTGGGTGCCAAGAAAAATAGGAAATCAATAGGTCGAGTGTTTTTCGTCCCTCCAGGTGCTGGTGATGTACTATTTGCGGTGTCTTATCAATATTGTCCGTGGGGCTACGTGTCATGATGACTACAAGAAGGTCAATGGTATTCAACACTCTTCATATCGTGAAGTTTGCTATGCTCTTGGTTTGTTAGAAAATGATAGAGAATATGTTCATGCAATCACTGAAGCGAGCCACCGGGCTTCTACAGAGAGTCTTAGAAGTTTGTTTGCGCCATTGCTATCATCCGAATCTTTGAGCAGACTAGAAGCAGTATGGGACAAGTGTTGGCAATATCTTTCTGATGATATTCTATATAGACGACGACGTCTTCTCCAACATCAAGGTATTAACTAACGTATTCTTATATGTTAAATATCATAATTTTTTTTCTAATAACATTATTTTATATATCTTATTATTTATCGAATACCGTAATATTTCTCTTACAAAATTGGTATTGAGCGAGAATGAAATAAAAACTCTTGCTATGTTGGACATTGAAAAAAAGTTGAAAAGTCGTGGCATGAGTCTACGTGATTTTGATACGATGCCATTTCCTGATGCGGACAATACTGGGAATAGCCGAAACAGATTGATATGTGACGAGTTGTGTTATGATCGTAAGACTCTTTTGGTAGAGCACAAGAACCTCATTTCCAGACTCAATGAGGAACAAAAAAATATTTACTATAAAATAATGACAGTGGTAGAATCAAATAAAGGTGGTATGTTCTTTGTATACGGATATGGGGGCACATGCAAAACATTCTTGTGGAGAGCTTTATCTGCGGCTTTGAGATCGAAAGGAGAAATTGTGTTGAACGTGGCATCGAGTGGAATAGCGTCCCTCTTGTTGCTTGTTGGAAGGACTGCACATTCTCGTTTTGTTATTCCTTTAAACCCAAATCAAGACTCAACTTGCAATATCAAATAGGGGAGTCCACTTGGTGAGTTGATTATTCGTTCTAAACTTATAATCCGGGATGAAGCACCAATGATGCACAAGTACTGCTTTCAAGCACTGGATAAAACATTTAAATCTCTTTTAAAATTAGTCAACCCACGGAATGAACATTTACCTTTTGGAGGAAAAATTATTGTGTTTGGGGGGGACTTCAGACAAATATTGCCTCTTATACTTAAGAGAAGTCGACATGATGTAGTCAATGCCACGATAAATTCATCGTACTTGTGGAAAGATTGTACAGTACTGAGATTGAGTAAGAATATGCGTCTTCAAAGCTTCAATCCGGCAGATGATTATACAGATTTGGCCCAATTCTCAGAATGGATAGCAAGAATCGGAGATGGAACAATCGGAGGATCTAATAATGGTTGTGCCACTATTGATATACCTAACGATATTCTTCTGGAATCATCTGGTGATCCGATTGCAACAATTGTAGAGAAT
Source organism: Rehmannia glutinosa (assembly GCA_016081115.2). NCBI lineage: Eukaryota > Viridiplantae > Streptophyta > Magnoliopsida > Lamiales > Orobanchaceae > Rehmannia > Rehmannia glutinosa. The sequence goes on along the minus strand of JABTTQ020000882.1, from coordinate 165,225 downwards.
ACGTATCCAATGCTTAAAGACGCCATTGATGATCCTACCTACTTGAAAGAGAGGGCAATACTCGCACCGACTCTTGATATTGTTGAGTCCATAAATCAATATATGACGTCTTTAAATTCATCGGAGGGGCAGACTTATTTGAGCTCAGATAGCATGAGTAAATCTGATGCTAATATTGACTTCTTGCATGATCTGCATACGCTTAGATTTTTGAATGGTATAAAATGTTCTGGCGTTCCTAATCATGAGTTGTATTTGAAGGTTATGACTCCAGTTATGCTCTTGAGGAACATGGACCACTCGAATGGATTGTGTAACATGACTAGATTGGTGATTACGAGGCTCTCCAGACACGTACTTGAAGCTAAAAATTCTCACCGAACGCATGCAGTCGAAGGTGTTGATACCGCGAATGACACTAACACCGTCGGACCTTAGAATTTCATTCAAGTTTCAACGTAGACAGTTTCCTCTGATCATTTCTTATGCAATGACCATAAACAAGAGCTAAGGCCAATCTCTCCCCAATGTTGGTCTGTATTTGAAGAATCCGGTATTCAGTCATGGCCAACTATACATTGCTGTTTCCCGAGTCACCAATCGGAATGGACTAAAAATATTAGTGTGTGGTGAAGATGAATCAAAAAACAAACAAACGCAAAATATGGTGTACAAATAAGTTTTTCAAAATTTATAGTTATTAATTTGTTCGGACGATGTTTATACATTTTCTATTTTTATTTAATATATAATAAATTTTATAGACATCTATCTATATGGTCGGACCCAACAAACCCAATATAGTAAAACACAATAAATTTTATATTGTCCGACATTACACTCACCGTGCATCGCACGGGTAAAGCACTAGTTCTTATTAAGACATAAAAATCTGGGTCGTTACATGTATACAACATTATTATGATAATATATTACTTTTAAAATAGATTTTTTATAATAGTTTATGTAATATTATCACAATATTATTTTATATTATTATATATTACTTTTATAAAAGTTGAAAGGTGGTATCATGGAGAATCATTCTACAACCCTTATTTTATTACACAAACGAATTGAATATCTATATTTAATTTATATTTCAACCACAAATATTTTTTCGTCGCATATTAAATTAATACACCATCATCCCATACATATAAGTGATATATAAGTAAATGAGCCAATAAAATCACTAGTTAGATTATACTCAAAACTAATGAGTAGGGTCGGGTTATTTGACAAATATTGTTCGAAAATACTAAAATAGCATATTATTCGGGCCGGATCGCCGAGATAATTCACGACTCGTCCGCCGATGCTAAAGAAAATCAAAAAAATTATCAAAATAAAATAAAAAGAAACCCTTGAAATGCAGTACCCCACGCTTCAGCAACTATACTTTTACGCCCCTTGCATTCTTCGAAACACTATAAATAAACACAATAACTCAACAGCAGAAAATTGTTGTTCATATTGAAAAATATAATTAAAGAAATTTATACTCTCTCCACCTGTTATTGGGGTTCATACTTCATCAGTCATATTATTGTAGGTTTGTTTAAGTAATTATTTTGTAATGGAGGCGTCTACGGATGATGAACCGCAGTCACAGCCCGAACCCTCCGCTGCGGCGGCGGAGGCGGCCGAAGAGCATCAAGAACAGCAAGAGGAGGATGAAAATGAGGTTTTGATGGCGAAGGCGCAGTCGTTGATGGATAACATCACTGCGAACCCAGAGAACCCTAGCCCCAATGTACTCCATGCTCTTTCCACTATTCTTGAGACTCAAGAATCCAGGTAGAATTTGTGTTAAAGTGACATCCGGATAAAAACAGTTTTTTTGTTTGAATATATGTTATTATTGTTTTTTTTTCCTGCTAAAAGCTAGTACATCTCTTGTTTCTTGCTTATGCTGCTGCTTTTTTTCTTTTGGGGGGGTCGGGTGGCGGGTGGCTACTCATGTTTATGGCATCTTTAGGTGCATTTTTTTTTCATTTTCTCACTTATGTTGCTTGATTATTATTTTGTGGGGGTAGAAAGAAAATATTAGGGTGGTGTTTCCTATTTATTTTAGGAGTTAAGAGATTTATCTTGTGTAGTTTCATTTGCCAAAAAGAAACTGTTTTGGTAGCTGCCATGCTTGTGCAAACGCTAGTGGAAACAACTCTTTTATTTTGTAGTTATGAAAATAGAGTTGGCTGGGTAGGGATGGGATCGCTTGTATTTTAATTCATGTGAATTTGCTGTATACATCTTGTTGGTTGGGTGATAAATGAATATACAAGAGAGATGTAAGTGTAAATGGGTGCTTACTCTCTTAGTTAAAAAGAATAATTGAGTTTAATTTTGCCTCCACTCAAATTTGGACAGGCAAAAGTAATAATAAGACTCAAAAGAAATAAAATCCTCAACTATCCTTTTTTTAATTCCGTGTACTTTATATGTCTTATCTTTTCGGAAGGAAAAAGATGATGCCACCGCCACTGCTTATAATCCAAAGAGTTTCAACACATTGAAAACCTTTAGTAATCCTTTTGTTTACACTATTATTCTAACATTACCTCGATTGTATAGCGTATAGAATTGTCAGTTTTAATTCTCCTTGAGCCTCGATGCTATCTGGATATCACTTCATTGATTGCTTGTCTGTAGGTTTTGCCATGGGAACTTTGAATTGTTAGTACTATTTTGACATTTTGTTTTGGTATTGACCTTAAAGTACCTTAATTTGGTAACATATTCCTGTCTCCAGTAAAAGTCTTAAAGGTTGTTTGGAACAGAATGCATAATTTTTTTACATGGATCTTGTCTTTCCTTTGTGAATCGAAATATGTATTTCGCACTAATGAATTCTACTTTGAAACAGACACATCCTTAATTTGCAAAATCATGCTGTTGATTTTAAATAATCAACTCTAAATTGCAGTTGGTCCACATAGAACGCATATGCAATTCAAGAATCTAATCTATGATTAACTCCCCAATAATACCCAACTGCTTAAATGGGGTGTTCAGTAATTGAAAAGATGGAGGATTTGGTGGAAATAATAATTTGCTACGATTTATGAGTGGTTATCTGAATCGTAATGTCAGAACATAGAGCTAATTGCCTAAATCTTACTATATCAAATCTGAGCGGTGAAAGTGGCTTTATGCGTCTTCTTACAATTTTCGTTTGCCCCTCATAGTTAATGTGAGTTGGCTCAGCTGGAGTTTTGAGTCTGAATTATTTTGTGTTAATTTGCCAAGTACCTATTTGATAATAAATGTGTACACTAAGCATTTAAGAAATTAAGGATTTGTATTAATTACTGTGTTTAAAGTTGAGAGGAATGAAATTAATATGGAATGAGGTGAAACTGGAAATGCTAGATAGCCAAATTTGGCTCTTTAGGTTGTGATTTGTTAGTAGTCTGGCTCAGTTGAATTAAAGGAAGAGGGAGGGACCGTCTTTGTCAAACAGACCAAGTCGGGATGGTTGTTATGTGTGAAGTTGATTTCACCATGCAGGATTTCTTGGCATGTATGAATTGATGAGAGTGTAGATTATGACACAGAAAGTTTTGCACTCCGTTCTTCTTTGTATTCTGAAAAGATAAAATCTCTAAATGATTCTTTATTGTTTTTTGGAAATTTTGTTCTGGTGTTACAAGAGTCACATTTGCAATTATTTTATTTAACATTTTTTATATTGGGATGGATAGTTACATGGAAGATGCAGATCACTCTTCAACAAATAATGGCAGGTCTTCTCATAATATTGGACGACTCGGAAACCTTATTCGGGTAATTGCTGATTTTTGCATTTGCCAACTAATTTTCTTCTAAGAACTTCTGGAATGTGGGCAAATGTAGGAGTTGGGTCCAATGGGCTGCATAGTTGCTCTCTACTAAACCATCTTGCTGTGGCCCAGGGTTTTTCTATTATTTGCGTTAGTGATTTGTATGTGTCGGGATGTAGCATAAGCTTACTTTTCTAATTAGTGTTCTACTGTTGATTGTTTGTTTCGATTTCTGCAGGAGAACGATGAATTTTTTGAATTAATATCTTCAAAATTCCTGACTGAAGGTAGATATTCAGTATCAGTACAGGCGGCTACAACAAGGCTTCTTGTCAGTTGTTCCCTAACTTGGACGGTATGGTAATAGCTGGTTTGTTTGTGCAATTATCATCATTGAATTATATGGCTGCTCTGCTACTATTAATATTACTGTTTATCTTACAGCCTTTTTTGTTTTTGTTCAATTCGTCCTACATAATTTTGATGTAAGTGAATTGGAATACAGTATCCACATGTTTTTGAAGATGATGTTCTGGCTAACATAAGAGGCTGGGTGATGGAGGAGATACCCAGGTCATCTGGTGAGGATCACAACTGGAAGCATGACATGGGGAAAAGGAAAACATCAGATTCTGACATGTTGCGCACATACTCAACTGGCCTTCTTGCTGTATGCTTGGCTTGGTATGTTCTCAAACTTGCTTTTTTCGCTTTGTTCTTATCTTCTTTTGTGTTTTGTATATTTCTTGTTGTAACATTCTTTTGTATGTTGGTGGTTTAGTGGTGGTCAACTAGTTGAAGATGTGTTAACATCTGGATTATCAGCCAAGTTAATGCGATATCTACGTGTTCGAGTTTTGGGCGACACAAACATTCAGAAAGATGGTAATCCATTAATTGATAACAAAGGTGCATCAAACATGGCATGCCCAAAAGCCAAGGAGGAAGGTAGGGGTAGGTTGCGGCAAGTGACAGAGACTTCTCACGTGGATGTAGACACTTTGAGAATACACCCTACTGAGAAGGACCGTGATAGAGATCCTGCTTCATTGGACGACCCTGATAGGGATCATGAGAGGGGGTGTCAGTAGGCAATCACGTGGAGATGAATGTTGGGGTGACGAGGAACCTCCTGATAATATGGTTCTTGAGGTTGATGCTGATGAGGCAGAAGCAGATGGTGAAGAAAAATGCAATATTAGAGATTTCCGTGAGTCAAAAACAAAAACATATGGCAAATCCCATAGGGAAGAAGACATCGATATAAATGTGAGAGATGACTCTTCCAGACGAAGGACAAATCGTGGATTTCCCAGATCACGAGGAAAGGGTAGGTCCAGTGAAGGAGTGTCAGAGAATGAACAAGCTTTGACCTCTCCAGGTTCTGGCAGTAGGTCAGTACAGGCACGGAGTGTGAAAGACAGGAGAAATCTTGATTCGAGAAGAGTTTCAGATGCTAAAAAGGGCCTAGGTAGAAACGGTATTGATTATTTTATCCCAGAAAGAGACGACAATGATGATTGCTTCCAAGAATTCAAAGTTGGCTCCAAAGACATTAGTGATTTGGTTAAAAGAGCTGTCAGAGCTGCCGAAGCTGAAGCAAGAGCAGCCAATGCTCCTATCTTAGCTGTAAGGGCAGCCGGTGATGATGCTGCCGAAGTGGTTAAGACTGCTGCATTGGAGGTCAGTATACTTTTGTTTTTGTTCAATGCATTTTCACATGGTATGTTCATACCTATGTTGTTTTCCGTCAATTCAGGAATACAGCAAGACAAATGATGAAGAAGCTGCGGTGATTGCTGCTTCAAAAGCTGCATCCACAGTTGTAGATGCTGCTAATGCAGTTGCGCTCTCAAGGTTGGTAATTATATCCTTCATGAGATACCTTGCTACTGATTGACATTGGCTAATATGTTTGTTGTTATGTATTTTGCCATGACCATTTATTTACACTATCTATATTTTCATTTGTCCTTTTGCTCATTGTAGAAATTCAAGCAATGTCGATAGTGATTCAGGGAATTCAAAGCTGACGGAGCCCGAAATTAATGAAGATATTGCCGAATTTTCCATTCCGGACAGCTACTCCCTTGCGAAGCTACGGGAGAAATTCTGTATCCAGTGTCTTGTGATTCTGGGGGAGTACGTTGAAGTTCTTGGTCCGGTACTCCATGAGAAGGGAGTTGATGTCTGCCTTGCATTGTTGCTGCGAAGTTTTAAGCATAAAGAAACATCAAATACTGTGGTCCTTTTATCTGATATTTTGAAGTTAATCTGTGCATTAGCTGCTCATCGAAAATTTGCTGCATTATTTGTGGATCGTGGTGGTATGCAGAGACTCCTTGCTGTTCCAAGAAATGCCCAAACATTTTTTGGCCTCTCTTCCTGCTTATTTACAATCGGGTCAATTCAGGTAAATTTTTGCCTGTATGTCTCCAGTTGCTTCTGCCTGCAATTTGATTTGCTTGCATTAGTTCTCCGTCTGCCCCTTCAGCTTTGTATATTTTTCTCATATTTGCATCTTGATTTTTCCTGGAACTTTTATCTCAAGCCAGTTTTGATTCACAATATAATTTTACAGGGGATAATGGAGCGTGTTTGTGCCCTTCCTTCGAATGTAGTCCATCAAGTTGTTGAGTTGGCTCTTCAACTTCTTGCCTGTCCACTGGATCATCAAGCCAGAAAGAATGCAGCTTTATTCTTTGCTGCTGCCTTTGTCTTCAGAGCTGTCATCGATACGTTCGATGAACAGGACGGTTTGCAGAAACTACTCTCTCTTTTGCATGATGCTGCCTCAGTAAGATCCGTGTACCTCCTGGGCCATCAAATAACGCAGGATCACTTGAAATGATCGATCCCCTGCAGAGGTGCTGACCTCTTCAGAGAAACAGATAGCTTATCACACTTGTGTAGCACTGCGACAATATTTCAGAGCACATCTCCTCTTGGTTGTGGATTCGATTCGACCCACCAAAAACATTCGCAGTGCGCCGAAACATTTCAAGGGCAGGCTACAAGCCACTCGACATCAGTAATGAGGCAATGGATGCTGTATTTCACAAATACAGAAGGATCGGAAACTTGGTCCTGCACTCGCGAGGGCGCGTTGGCCCGTAGTTGACAAATTCTTAGGTTCAAATGGTCATATTACCATGTTGGAGTTGTGTCAGGTGTGATTTAGTATTTTCGCATTGTTTCTGGTTGGTTATTCATCTCACTTCTTCTGTTTTATTAATATATTTGTTTGCATTTATAGGCTCCACCAGTTGAGCGGTATTTGCATGATTTGCTTCAGTATGCGCTTGGTATATTGCATATAGTAACTTTGGTTCCTTATAGCCGCAAACCTATTGTAAATGCCACGTTAAGCAATGATCGGGTCGGTATAGCTGTCATTTTGGATGCAGCAAATGGCGCTGGTTATGTTGAGCCTGAGGTAACATGTGACACATGCTTTGGGCTTATTTTTGGAATTGTTTTTTATCCCTTTATTAACTTTTTAGTAATATTTATTGTCAAATTGTCAGATTGTTGAGCCGGCATTGAATCTGTTGATAAATCTTGTTTGCCCTCCTCCGTCGATCAGCAATAAACCAAGTCCCAACATGCAAGGTCAAAATGTGTCTTCTACCCAAACTGGAAATGGTCCTGCTATGGAGTCTAGGGACAGAAATACAGAAAGAAATATCCCAGAGCGAGCTGCCAACGTTCCTAGCCAGAACGAACCAAGAGAGCGAGAACCTACTTCTGTGGATAGAGGTAGCTCATCAGTAGTTACGTCGTCATCACAAGCTTCTGGGTTAGTTGGAGATCGTAGGATATCTTTAGGTGCCGGAGCAGGTTGTGCTGGGCTTGCTGCACAGCTGGAACAAGGGTATCGTCAAGCTAGAGAAGCTGTTCGAGCAAACAACGGTATAAAAGTTCTTCTTCAGCTTCTCCAACCCCGGATGGTAACTTCGCCTGCTGCTCTTGACTGTCTGCGTGCTCTAACATGCCGAGTTCTTCTTGGTTTAGCCAGAGACGATACAATTGCACACATATTAACAAAGCTTCAGGTCAGTGTAGCTTGTTGTACTCAAAAAATTTCTATATTGCTTGAAATGAACCTCAGCTTTATAATTATTTGTTCATATTATCAATTGGATTTTTGTTTTAGGTGGGAAAAAGCTCTCAGAACTTATTCGAGATTCAGGGAGCCAGACCCCGGGTGGTGAGCAAAATAGGTGGCAGACAGAGCTCGCCCAAGTGGCTATTGAGTTGATTGGGGTAAGCACTAATTTTTTCAAAGCAATGCTAGATTATGAGAAGGGGAGCTTAACTGCAATAACTGTGTGGATTAGCTTTTATTACAATGCAGTTCATGCTACGATATATTTATATAACACTGGAAAATACATAATTTCTGTAAGTCAATCTGTTGATCTCATAAGCATGAAGTTCATCTGTTGAGTCAACATTGTCAAATTTGGTCCGGTTACAAGATTCATATACCTGTCACTGTATTGATAATGCCAATTTTGCATTTTGAAGGTTGTAACTAATTCTGGGCGTGCAAGTACTTTAGCAGCTAGCGATGCTGCTACCCCGACTTTGAGGCGTATTGAAAGAGCTGCTATAGCTGCAGCTACTCCTATTTCTTATCATTCAAGGTATTCGATGATTCTTGTTCTTGACTTCTCACGCATGTTGATTTTCTTATGCTTATTCTCATCATGTGCACCTTCCTTTGAAATTCAGGGAACTTTTACTCCTGATCCACGAGCACCTTCAAGCATCTGGTTTAGCAGAAAGTGCAGGTGCACTTCTGAAAGAGGCTAAGTTGACGCCTTGCCGCCTTTGGCTGCTCCATCATCTTTGGCACATCAAGCCTCCGAGAGACAAGAAGTTTCATCAGTACAAATTCAATGGCCATCTGGACGTGCCCCCAGTGGATTCTTGTCGGATAAATCAAAAGGTTCCCTTCATCAGGATGATTCTAGCTTGAGATGTGATTTAGCTTTCTTGTCTTCAAAGAAGAAACCATTATCATCCTCAGAAAGCCCTTTACCATCAAACAGTAAAACAAATGTAAGTTCACTGAAAGTTTCTGTCGCCACAGATGTTTCTGGAACTCCATCAGTATCTGCTTCAAATCTGGTGGCGACGTAGACTTTCAGACTAGAACTCCGATAGTGTTGCCTTTGAAACGCAAATTGACAGACTTGAAAGATAATGGGGTTGGTCTCATCAGCAAAAAGACTCAACACTGGTGAGCACATATTTAGATCTCCTGGTTTTACCACACCCAATACTGTACGTAGAAGTGGTCTGCAGTCCGATGCACACCTATTTTTCTCACCGAGTTCTACTCCAAAGGATCATCAGAGTCGTTTAGTACCAAATATTCGGTCGTCTGATATTGATGAAAACCAGATTATTACTAGTCAGACTACATCCTCTCAACCTGGACTTTTAAGCGATCCACAACCTTCTGGCTCTGAACGGCTTACGTTGGATTCTCTTGTTGTTCAGTATTTGAAGCACCAACATCGCCAGTGCCCAGCTCCTATTACAACTTTACCACCTCTTTCACTCTTGCACCCTCATGTTTGTCCTGAACCAAAAAAGAAGCCTTGATGCTCCATCGAACGTGACGTCCCGGCTTAGCACACGTGAATATAGAAATATTTATGGGGAATTCATGGACGCCGCAAGGATCGTCAGTTCGTTTATAGTCGATTCAGACCGTGGAGAACTTGCCGAGACGATACTAGTGCTCTATTAACTTGTGTTGCTTTTCTGGGAGATTCTTCTCGGGTTGCTGCTGGTGGTCATACTGGGGAGCTGAAAGTGTTTGACTCTAACAGCAATAATGTGTTGGAGAGTTGCACCAGTCATCAGTCTCCTCTTACGCTTCTGCAGTCACATTTTTCTGGGGAAAATCAACTTATTCTTTCTTCAAGTGCGATGGATGTTCGTTTATGGGACGCATCTTCGGTTTCTGGTGGTCCCAAGCATTCATTTGACGGAATCAAAGCTGCACGATTCAGTAATTCGGTGCAATGTTTGCATCATTACAAGCAGATTCACCTCGCCGAGAGATTCTTTTGTATGATATCCATACGTGTCAGTTGGATCTGACGCTGACGGATGCATCTAATAACCTTTCGGTCGTGGCCATGCGTATTCTCATGTTCACTTTAGCCCATCGGACTCTATGCTTCTTTGGAATGGAGTTTTGTGGGATCGTGAGGGGATCGGGCCCAATACATCGGTTTGACCAATTCACTGACTATGGTGGTGGGGGCTTTCATCCTGCTGGGAATGAGGTATGGGTAATGTTAAGTTGTTAAATAGACATGTTACACATTGCAATCTTTTTGGATTGTTCTTGTATGTATATATGGATTGAAGGACCTTTTCCTCATTAGCTTACAGTTTGCCATTTTTATTTTAGTTTTAGGGTAAATTACAAAAAAAAAATTCCAGTTATCTTTCAAAATACAAATATACCCCTTGTGATATTACAAGCAGCCCTATGAGATTAATACCCATTCGACCGAGCTGTTAGAATTGTATTTACTTAACAAATACACTCTATTGAGGGTGTAATTTGTTAGGTGTATTTGTTAAATATAAACAAATATAAAGGGGTATTCGTAATTCTGAAAGATGCTTTTTTTTTTTTAATAATTTGACTGAAGCTCACGGTATTTTTTTTTTTTTTTTTTTGTCATTCACCGTTTATTTTCGCTCTTTCCAATACTTCTTGATTTTTTAACAGGTAATTATAAACTCTGAGGTCTGGGATCTCCGAAACTTTAGGCTTCTCCGAAGTGTGCCATCCTTGGATCAGACGGTAATCACATTTAATGCCAGCGGCGATGTTATTTACGCAATTCTGAGGAGAAATCTCGAGGACGTCACTTCAGCTTTCAACACTCGTCGTGTGAAGCACCCTCTCTTTTCCGCTTTCCGCACTGTGGATGCTGTCAATTATTCCGACATAGCCACAATTCCTGTGGACCGTTGTGTGCTCGACTTTGCAACCGAACCGACCGATTCTTTTGTGGGTTTGGTCACCATGGACGACCAGGACGAGATGTACTCGTCCGCTAGGGTGTACGAAATCGGCAGGCGCAAGCCAACAGACGACGATTCCGATCCGGATGATGCGGAGAGTGAAGAGGAAGAAGACGATGAAGGTGACGATGATTCGATTATGGAAGGAGACCTAGACGGGGACGGTGATAGCGATGACGCGGATGATATGAGCAATGATGATAGCGTGAGTGGGTTTGATGATGACGAGGAAGATGATGGGGATTTTATAATTGATGATGTCGATTTTGATGGTGATGGGATTTTGGAGATTGTGACTGAAGGCGATGAGGACGATGATGATGAAGTTTTTGAATCTTATAGCAGTGGGGATGAGGATGATTTGTTGTGATGGAAGGTGGTAGAAATCGGATTTTCGGCAAAAGTAGTACGAGTCTCTAGAGAAATAAGGTGGTGTTTTCATCTCTCAACCCTAGGATGAAGGAGAGAGGCCATGAATGAGTTGTTCCAAGATTGTAGGAATAACAAAGTGAGATGTAATTAGATTATAGGTAACTGGTTTCAATGTTTCAAGGAAAGGGAAATGTTACTAGAATTTTTAAAGATTGTTGGAAAAGTACTTAAATTTTGATCTGATTTGTGTTTGTCTTTCTTTTAGTTTCACTGTACTCCAGTTTGGGCCATCTTCACTTTTTGTTTTGCATTTCTCGAATGAGTTCCAGTTAAGATTTTTGTCTTGGATGAGTTCTTAGAGGGTGTTTGTGTAAGCTTACAAGTTATTCGAAACATCTTATAAAATTTTGAATGCTTAAGTTTGACTTTCTTTTTGAAAAGATCTTATAAACTCTTTCATTTTATTTTATCCAAAACACTTGGACGACTTATTTTCAATATTAGCTATGATACTATTCAAGAAATCATGATTGTGCACTCGTTCTACACATTTAACTTGTGTATTTTTCTATCTAAAATTATGCCACTCTTGAGATTAAGATTAATTGGAGTATCAGCATGTTACATGAATGAGCAAACAAGTGTAGTACAAGGACCATATATATTAAGAGTTTTACAATCACATCAAAATACAAAGATATTTATTGGTTTCATTAATGTTAGTATTTTGTTATGACGTGTAGAGTTGTTAAGAAAGAAACAGTAATTTTAATAAAAACAGAACAAAGACTGTAAAAAGGAAGAATACAAGTTAACTGGAATTACAGATGGCAGGCTTCTTGAGAAAGCTCAATTCATTAACTTTGTTCTAACCTAACACATTCATACAGGAATCAAGTAATGTGCTTTCTTCAAGAAACTTCAGTGACAATCTATTCCCAGCTAAATTCCAGCTTTACATTATTTCAGACCCATATGGCCATATAGTGTCAGGTGCATAAACATTCTACCATTTTCTTTTCTTTAATAATAAATAATTATTATTATTATTCATTATTGAAACATACCGAGAGAAAAAAAAATCAGAATATACACTATTTATTCACTTTCATTTTCACATCTACTCATTTTTTTCAAAAATAAATAAACAAAATAAACTCACCAATCATTATTACATATTTTCTTGCAAATTCTACTATTTACCCACTCACACATTTTCAATCATCAATCATTAGTTTACATTGATCGTTACATTTTCATCTCATATCAAAACGCACTCTCATAATTCATCATTTATCTTCCAATTTTTTTGTATCACTATTTCTAACCAAAAAAAAATCGAAATGAAAATATATACAATCGCTTCCTGAAAGGGTACTTATGTCAGAAAACATTTCTGGAAACAAATGCTAAAATATGTAACACTCATCAATATCATTTATTGTGTGGCTACTTCAGTTACAAGATTCATAGTATTTCTTACATCTTGCATTAAGAAAAACATGTAAGATGTAACGATCTGATTAAGCCCTTGATCAAAATATATTTTTCTTTATTCTGAAGTGCTTCACAAGTAGCCTGTGTGGCATATAGATGCTTGAATCAATTTGTCCTTTTGCTCTTCAATCAATGCTTCTAGAAAATCTTCTTGATTAAGGCCTGCCAACTAAAACACCATATGATGCGCCATAAAAAGGCGACTTAGTCTCGTTAAATAACTATAACACAGAACAGTACAACAAAGGAGGCTTGTCTGCCTACAATTGTGTTCATGAAGCTATATAGCAGGATAACAATAATAACTATTATGATTGTACGTTCAACGTTTTAGCCAATCCAGCACGGAAGATAATTTGTTTAGTACTTTGGGACAACTGGATGATTTCTAACATGATGGGAAAGTTTCTTCTGGGATTGAACTTATGTTTGACAACAACAGATCAAAAATGATTGTTATTGCTACCTCATGGAAGAAGAGTTGTTCTGTTTTGTTACTGCATGCTAATACTTTTCAAGATTGAATGTATGTATGTTCACATTAGTACTAGTTTGTAATTAACAAGGATATTATTAGAATTTTGAAATTTTATTAAACTATAATGAAGTGCATGACAAGTAGGATACCAAGTTGGAGTAATGTGTTAACAGCAGAAAAAAAATATTTTTCGCATTTATTTAGTACTTAACAGATTCCTAAATTATAAAACTACCAGAATGTGCAAAAATGTTACAAATCTGCAAACAGGGGGCAAGCTACCATATTTAGTACATACCTCATCACATGAATATTCTCAATTATTGAAAATTTTGCAAAAATTACAGAATTAAACTTAATTTTTTAACAGATTATTATATTAACAAGCTATGTCACATTTTTTTTTATATTTTGTTATTTATCAGGTGATTAGTTTATATAAGTATATACACAAATGAATTGAGCTCTGTCCTTATAATTAAGCAAATATACTATTTTCTTTGAAGTTTCTGAGATCCAGCTTTATTGATTGATTGCTTAGTGTTGTTTGTTATTCATCTCTCTCGTAATAATAATCACACCGAAAATTAATTATCATATGCTAGTTGAGGGGCATAATGTAGCAATCAGGAGTCTTTAAAAAATAATAACAATTTGAAGTGTTAGACAAGTAAAGAGAAGATGGAGATAGATAGCTACTCTTAAATTTGACTGTTCTTCAAAAGCTCGTCTCGATTAATAATTTTTAACAAAACTTATGGTTGCAACATTATAACGGCTCCACTAATTGATAAGAAATCACTAAAATACAAAATGCACCCTTCAAATTCATCAAAATCTCACTGACAGTATCAAAACAGCACGAAAAGTGGATAGAAAAAGAAGTGATTTTTAACATCCCACGAATACAAACAAGATTTATGTGCTTTTTGTTATTTGAATTCCTGTGTTTAGTTTGGTTTACAACTAATTAATGAACTTTTGAAAAAGGATTTTCATATATAATAAAGTTTATATCACAAACAAATTGCAGAATTACTCATGACAGATGAACATGAGTATTGTTGAAATACACAGCATTTAAGTAGGAAAAAAATGACCCCATAAACATATTTTAATGATTTATATACTTAAGGTTTTAGCTATTGTTTTAGCACAAATGAAGCTTGGATTTTCAACAGTTCAAGAGTGCAGCTTCACATTAATAAACATATTGATGTATGATAGGAGTATGATTTTATGGACCATTTGAGAATAAACTATTTAAAAAAAATAATAAAGAAAATAGTGTATTCGACGGATTAGGTGAAGTATATTATGAGTTTAGACCCCTGAATACGACTCATGAGTTTCAGTCTAATTACGTTTCGATGAAATAGATGATACATAAAATAACTAAGAAAACTAATCATCTTGAACGTGGCAAAATTATATAATTAATTATATTACATAAAAAAAAATCGACAAAGAACAATAAACTATTCAAAGAAAAAGATAGATGTGTTCTAGAAAAAAAGGATAAGCATCTAAGATTAGGGGCAAGAATGAAAGCAGCAGTTCGAGCAGATGACCTTGTTTCAATCAGATATGTATTTGATATTGCCGTATATTCTGTAAAGGTGTCATAATTAATTAGCTAGGGCATGCTTATGTTTTTGGAATGTCAAAAGTGACAGACATTATTGTGCCGATTTTAGTTGAAGTATCTCTAATCTATTCTTTAAAACATATATATATATATATACCATATGGTTTAACTTCATACCTTGAAAAATAATTTCCTTCCACTCCTTTAAATGAAATTATGCTTATTTATAAATTTACTAATTTATAACATGAATAAGTATTTTAGGCATACCGTGCTAGCCTAGGCTTGGTGTTATTGTGTCTGTTGTGAAAATTTTGTAAATACGTACACAACAGGTCTCTTGTGAGCCGGTGAAAGTCCGTGAGACCGTAAGACGGTGATATTTTTAGTGTAACAAGTGATACTTGTCTAAATACACTTAAATTAATCGTGTTTAGATAAGTATCACTTGTTACACTAAAAGTACCACCGTCTTACAGTCTCACATGGACTTTCACCGGATGATATGTTTAGATAAGTATCACTTTTACACTAAAAGTATCACCATCTCACGGTCTCACACCGTCTCACGAAATCTCACACCGTCTCACATAAGTTTTTGTAGTACGTACATGGATCAATCTGGTAATTAACCTACCAATTAATTGGGGACAATAATTTTTCCTGCAATTGAATATACAATTATTAACAACAAATTATATATGCGCTATATAGTTTATGGAAGTAATTGCCTTAAGTTTCCTGGGACACTAAATTTGGGAAATTATTTTGGGAAGTCAAACATGGCCATTTTAAACTGAGACCACTAATGTACGTCGATATGAGATAATTGCCATAGTTTCAAACAACATCATGCATGGCATTATACTTACATAGTACATAATTAAGTAGTTGCAATATATTCGTTGATGCACGTTTGATGGAGCTTTTATGACATTATTACGTATGATATTCAGTTAAAAAAAAAAACTTCACATTCAGGATTTGTATTTTTGTGTAGTGGTGAATAGACATGGTGCAAACTTAAATCCCATCAAATCATGGTTCTCAACATATATAGTTGATGCTTCAAAAAAAAAAAAAAAAAAAGCATATATAGTTGTATATATATATATATGCTAGGATGGCCGGAATTTAAGTAGGCTGAATGAAGTGAGACAACTTAAGTCGTAATCTAAATCGAAAAAACATTGGCTCTACATTTTAAATTTGCAGAAATAACGCATTATCAATAGGGCATCCATATTGTCCATGACAACTTTCGGTATTAATAAATAAAAATAGTTTTCCGTTGCAATGTAAATAGTAAAATGCATGACCTAACAAGTGAGATCATATGACATTTTAGAAATCTTCTTGAAATTAAATTACGACAAACTCAGCAATATGAATCATGAAATTTAGACTTTCTTTTTTCAATAGATCGAGGAGTTCAGTATCCTGTAAGAGTTCAGACGTAGTGATTTTAGTCTCAAAGTGCACTTATGGCCCCAAAAATTTTTAATTTGTTTTACACATAGTCCCATAAGAACCTAAAATTGCATTGTTTGTCCTAAGACTGCTAAGAGTTTAACAGAGACGATCATATGATCTTTACAAATTGTTAAGCCATTGACAAACTAACATTGCAGTATTTGGTCCTATAGGAGTCGGAGCATTGCAATATATTTTTGTCCACATTCCAAAGTCATTTTTATGCAAACAAAGTTTGATAAGAATCTAAAATTGTATTTAGAGTACTTCATTTGGATTTGGCTTTCAAGTGATGGTAATTATTAAATGTGCAATTTCATAATTAAAACAAATATTTATCTACCGGTTATATAATAATGATAATTTCATCGAATTTAGAATCTCAAGAACCTTCAAAATTAATTTTAGAAGATGTAGATCTTTTGATGGTAGTAGTGGAACACATGTAGAAAAAAAGAAGAGCTAGGATGATAAGTCATCTCCATTTATTGAATCAAATTTGGTGCAACTTTTACACTAACTTTGGCCAAAATTATCTTCAATCCATTACACCGACACAAAATAAATATCTTATTCTTACTTTTAAATTTTATAATTATAACAAATGTATTTATTTATATAATTGTTTCATTTCTTATATTTCATTACTCCTAATTTAACCAAATAAAAAAGTTGTATATAATTATTATTCTATTAACTTATTATATTACAATTAATGAATTAATGTCATTAATAAAAAAGTTACATTTTACATGTACAATGAAAAAGACTTTCGCAAAATCAATAATAAAGAAAATAGTCATTTTAGTCCATTTTCAAACGATCTTTTAGGACCCAAACATATACAAGAAAACTAGTATAAGATAAAAGAATTATAACCACATTATACTACTAAAACAAAAATTAAAAAAAAAACAAAATTCACATCAATTTAGAATTGTAAATAGAATGTGGAACTTCAACTAAATGTAATGATAGTATGGTTTTCATTATAGGGGTCACTGCAGTTTGTCTCAATTTTTCTCTTTCATTTTCCAATTGCAAATTAATATAAATTATTGGTGAGATAAAAAAAAAATGTGGGCTAATTTTGTAATAAAACTGTTCTAATCATGAGACTATTTTGAAACATTGGATCGATACTCTCATGCAATTTACTCGATAGCGTCAGAAAGGTGATAGAGATATATCGAGTTTATTATTTCTTAGATTTGAAAAATATATCTTATATTTAAGATATTGATTTGTGTGTTTAGGAATCTTTATTTTATTATTTTATCTCAACTAATGTGTCCTAGTTAAGTTGGAAGTTTTATTATGGTAGGAGTTTGATATTATAATAGTTGTGATAAGGGGTTAAATCGGTGCATTGTTAAGCTTGCTTGTTGAGTTGTCGATCAATACTAATGCTAAGCCCAAAGATATGGATTAAACAAGTTCGGACCGAGTGATGGGCATCAATATTAATCGACTGGGCCGATCCACTAAGCCCAAAATTCAGGTAGGGGTGACCCAAGATTAAATGTCAAACCCTAGTCATTGGGCCGACTGATTAAGCCCAACGCAAAGATGGCACCTTCAAAAATTCAAAAAGAGAAAAACCCTCTGGTTGTAAGCTTCTTTGGGCGATCTGCTAAGCTCTAAGCATAGGGGCCGATTTGTTAAGCCCAAGGCATTGAGACCGACTAAGCATCCCAAATGAGTCCCCACGCATTGGAAAACAAATACCTACCGGTTATATAATAATGATAATTTCATGACCATACTTCAAAAATAATTTTAGAAGATGACTTTTGATGGTAGTACACATGATGGACTCCATTTATTGAACCAACCGATTTTAACTAACTTTAAGCTTCAATCCATTACAAAACACAAAATAAATATCTTATTCTTACTTTTAAATTTTATAATTATAACAAATGTATTTATATATATAATTGTTTCATAAGCCTCGAGCATATCATCAATTTAAGCCCTTAATGAAGGGATGGTCAACTTGCTAAGTCCTCGAAAATAAGGCCGATCTAAGTGGGTCTAGTTCGCTACTCTAGGGGTAAAAAAATCTCACATCAATTTAGAATTGTAAATAGAATGTGGTCTCAAGACGTTTTCCTGGAGGCGCCCAACAATTAGTTATTATCATGCCGATCCGAGGTGTCGCAGTCGATTCGGGACCGAGGTCTTAGGGAAGTAAATTAGGGTTTTGAAAGATCCGATCCTATCTTAATCATGACTCGGTACCAAATCGCGATGAGAATCCCTGGGATTTTACTAAACCCTAATCCGGGCTAAGGTATAAAAGCTCAAGTCCAGGTTCATTCTTGACTTAATCACACTTTTACTTTCACATTATATTTTTGCCTCTTACTTCTCTTCCAATTGTTTCTAACTTAAGCATCGGAGAGGGTCGCGCCGAGCCCCCTCCGGCCCCCTTTGTGCGGGTTTCACGGAGGAGTTCGACCCACTGGATTTTACGGGCGGATCGGCGGGAGAGGAGAATTTACTCTTAGAGCAACCAAGTTGTTTTATTATCAGTTTTAGGGGTTGAATTGATATTAAAAACTTGAGATTTATCTTCTTTCATTGCAATTTACGTTTCTTTGTATATTTATTTTATTCGTTGTTTGTTTGTACGTAGCTTCCGCTGCGCAAAAAACATAAACTTTCACATATATAGTTATCCAAAGATCCAGTGGGCAATATATTTTCATTACACCTATACAATAATTAATGACTTTTCAATAGCCTAAAATTAATAGTTCTCCAGCAATGGTCAAGCACCTTGTACCTTAAGACCCATATTAGGTGAGATCTTGGAAATTACTCATTCTACTCTTTCTTTCTTTCCTTTGGATCTTCTCATTTATATTAATTCTAGCTTTTCTTGCTCACCTCAATCAACACAGGTCTATTAACAAAACATATCTTGCAAGAATCTTTTTTTTTTTGGCAATATCCAATATGTGAATGTTTTAATTACTATACTACCACACTTTTATTGGATCATTCAAGTAAGCAAAATTGCTCCATGCCATTTTCTTGTAGGACAATTTAATCAATCCTGAAATTAAAAATTATATATCCTGATATTGATCAAGTTTTTTGTTTTTCTTTTACCCTCTTCTAGCATATGCTAGTAAAAGAGAGGCAGTAGATATATAAAGTTCTTTTTTTTCTTCTCAATTTTGTTGAATTATTTCATTTCTAACACAATATCTAACTAACTAGGGTTTTTGTTGGTCTATTTTTCAAGTATAATCAATTTCTTGAAGTATTCAGCATACTGATTAGAAAAGACCAAAGTGACACAAGAAATTGGAGGTAGCTAGCAATTATGGAAGGAGTAGAAGTGAATAAGGAGGAAAAACTGCCACCGGGGTTTCGATTTCATCCAACAGATGAAGAACTCATCACATGCTATCTTATTAACAAGATTTCAGATGCAAATTTCACTGGAAGAGCTATTGGAGACGTCGATCTCAATAAGTGTGAGCCGTGGGATCTTCCAGGTATATATTTTAATTTGTTACAAAAGGATATATCTTATATGTAGCTAGGGTTTGGACAAAAACAGAATCAAGCTTGCTAAAATTGATTAGGTTTGCTTATTTTCCAGGAAAATAGATAGCTCTTGACCTTATATGATCTAGTGTTAGTTCATTATAAATGAAGAAGGAGAATGGTGAAAATACTATAAAAACACACGCCAGTAAAGACTTGCATGTTTTGACATGCAGATTTTGTACCTGAATTGGTAGAAATTTAAGAAATATTGATGTAACTATAAAAGATTCAGAAAACTAATTAAAAGCTTATATAACTTCTTTTTATTTTTTATTTGTATATTGTTATGGAAAGTTATTCTTGTTGGTATAATTTCTAAACATCTAAGTATTTAAAGATTTCACAATAAACCCTCAAAACTTCATTAATTTCTTTCCCTTTTATTTTTGGTGTGGTATTTAATTCTTATCACTATAGTATATTTTCATGGATTAATTAATTAGGGAAGGCGAAAATGGGAGAAAAAGAGTGGTATTTTTCAGCCTCCGGGACCGGAAATATCCTACGGGAGTGAGGACTAACCGTGCTACGAACACCGGATACTGGAAAACGACTGGAAAAGACAAGGAGATATACAATAGCAACACGTCGGAGTTGGTGGGAATGAAGAAAACATTGGTGTTTTACAGAGGAAGAGCTCCTAGAGGAGAAAAAACCAACTGGGTCATGCATGAATATCGTATTCATTCTAAATCTGCATATAGAACCACCAAGGTATTTTTTTAAAAAAATATTATGAACCCTTTATTTTTTTTCCTATTCTTTTATTTTATTTTTTGCTGCTGTGAAAATTGCACGCCAAAACCTGATCCGGTCATAATGTTTACAGACTAATAAGATTGAATATAAGTTTAGTCATAATTTTTATTTAATCAGGTAGGAATAATAAGATTGAGTTTTGAGGGAGAAAAAGATATTCAGGTTAGGGGTTTTGAGAAAGGAAACATTGTGAGTGAACTTTTGAAACCGTGTTGCCCAGTAGTCATAGGTATTACTCTTCAGTGAAGATGTCCCGGTTCGAGTCTCTACAATGACAGGGGTTGAATTTAAAAAAAAAATTAAAACCGTGTTGTTATTGTGGCCAATGATAAAAATTAGGGGTTGAGATTTTACGTTCCACATTCCTATTCCATTATATATTTCATTGTATTAGATGAATGTGATGATGAATGTGATGTGTACAAATGATGTCATAATTATACACATGTTTATTCATCCAATACAGTGAAACATGGTGTGGCATAAGAGACTTGGATTAAAAAATTAGTGACAATTTGCATTTTTCAAAAGAGGTGGTCTTATTTGAGACGGTTTCATAGACTTAGATTGATGAGACGGGTCCTACAAAACACAAAAATGGGTCTTTTTTTGGGTTTAGTTTGAGTTGAAATTCTATTTACATGTAGGATCCGTCTCATGAACAATCAGAGGTGTTTCCTCCTTAGCCCATGAAACTTAATTAATTTTATGTATATTTTATTAAAAAATATTAAGTTTTAGTATCGAATATTTATTTTTTATTGATTTAGCCCCTCCCCCCAAAAAAAAAATTAATTATCTCCCCCCCCAAAGTTATATGTCTAGTTCCGCCCTGTGAGGCTGTGAACAATGTCTATGAAATCGTTTCATACAAATTTTTGTCTTTTCAAAAATATTTCCCAACATGATTTACCCTTATTTGGCCAAGAATTAAGGTTTCTTTCAAAAATCAAATAATAGGGGAGAAAAATCTAAGCAAAGTGATGTACTACGAAACTTAATTATTTTGCATAATTTTTGGCACGTCTGGTTTCAATTAAGCTACATATGTATATTTCCAAATTTAATTATATTTGATGTAGATAATAAAACCAAGATTTTTACAGTTTCTTTCACATATTCGCTTGACCTATATGTGTTTATGTTATTTGTATTTTTCTTAGCGAATTCCTTTTGGATAAGTTGTGATTAATCTGATATCCTAATTAAGGTTTTGCATACTTAGTTTCAATTTGTTTATTTTGTGAAGCATAGAACAAATAATGGGCAACTTTCTTGTACTTTAGAAACCAAAGTTATTCTTAACCAATTATATATCTTTGGCACTTTTTCTTTCTGTGTGAATTATGCAATTAGTTCTTATGCCATACGTTTGATCAACCCACAGATTTCCAAGATAACATAATATAATTCCTTTTACATCTTAAGGAAATGTGCAGTTTTCTTGTAAGAGTAAAGACCAATTAATCTTCACATTTCAAGAACTATCTATGAGTATAACATCATGTTATAGTTTATACTTGTACATAAGTAACCAGCTTTATAATCAAATTTTATCTAAGTGGCTAGTTAGAAATTTTTTTCCAAATGTGTGGTAAAAAAATTCTTTCTTTTCATGTATACTCCAATGTACACAAACACACTAATAAAATGGTTAATTACAAAAGGTACTTTTCAGCTTCAACCTAATTACAAAATAAAAAATATTAATCAATCTATAGATTTGTTATTATGGATTTGAAATCCTTAACTTTAAATTCATCAATCTAAATTGAGCCTAAGGAATATTTGTAATTTTGAAAGATAACTAGAATTTTTTGTAATTAGACTAAAACTCGAGGGTAGTTTTTGTAACTAACCCAAAATCTAATATGGGCTCTTTTGATCTCATTATTCTTGTAAATTATATGCAGCAAGATGAGTGGGTAGTCTGCCGTGTGTTCCAAAAAAGCGCCGGAGGGAAAAAATACCCTTCAAACCACTCAAGGGCAGTCAATCCCTACAGTTCCTACAATCTTGAAATCCCCCAAAATAATCCAATGCAATCACAAATGAATATTATTCATCAAGACCACAACTTTCAGTTCCCAGGAAGAAACTACATGACCCCTGCTGAAATTCATGAATTCAACAAGGTTTTCATGACTGCCAATAATGCCTCAACTAGCAACATTGTCAACCTGCCTATCCCACCACAGGTCAACTACGGCGTGGGGCCCGCCGGAGGTTTCACCATTTCTGGCTTGAATTTGAACCTTGGCGGGGCGGTGCTGCCCGTCTCAGCCGCTCATGAGGCCGGCACCTCCGCCGCCGGAAATGAACCACCAAGACATGATGCAGGGTGCAGGATATGGGGGAGATATGAATAGTGGAAACACAATGAGTAATAGGTTTATGGGAATGGATCAGTGTGCTGATTTAGATAACTATTGGCCTTCTTACTGATGAAAAAAGGGAAGGTTTGATGAAAATTTGGAGCAAAGTGTATGATCAAATTTGTAATATTGTAGCTAGGGAGAGTTTTCTAGCTTAATTAGTTCTGTGTATTTTTGCTTTGTTAAAGGTCTTTATTTTGGCAGGACATTGAAGTGTACTAAAAGGATCATCACTTCATGTGCAGGCTGCTGTTTGTTTGTTAGAATAATAGCTACTTTATGCAGATTACATCATATTTCATCTCAAATTGGATTGTTGTGCATTTCTTATCATCTCTTCATCAAGCTGCTACCATTTACTTTAGACCATAGTTGTTGTTAAAGTGTCGCCTGGGCGAGAGGCCATGGTTTATTTACTCGTTGTTCCCTGGCTGGGTATCGCCTTTTCGGAGGTGATAGGGGACTGCTAATTGTGATGTTTTGTTGACATTATTAACTATTTGACTTGTGTTTTTGTTGTTTGATGATTGATATTGATATTTGGTATAGTTTATTATTGTTTGATATGATTTATTATCTTTTGCAGTTGATTTGTAGGAGAATATAAGTATATAACACATTCAATAGTCCGGTTTTGTCGCCTAGGTTGTTGGGCGCTAGGCTATGACTTGTCGCCTTAGTGTCGCCTATCGCATAGATAACATGTTGTAGACATTTATCTCAATCGAGATCCTTTATTTCATTAATTAGTGTTTCATTTTCTATTTTAATGGTATCAATATATGTCACGAGTACATGATGACGTCATATTTGTGCACGTGACACTTATACAATTTACAAGAATATATGATGAAACACTAAATGAATGGATGATCTCACAATTACCTTTGTCTTAACTAGTATTATAGTGAAGAAAAAAAAAATCGGAGAGATTTTGTGAAATTCATTTTTTTTGGTAAAATACTTATTAAATTTAAAGATTCAAATACATTGTTAAATTTTGGAATTAGAGTTTTTGAAACACGTAACCGGTTTGTTGCTCTAATTTATGAGAGGGAGTTAACCAAGTGAGTGAACAAACTTACCTTGCAACACCAAAAATAAAATAATACCACGCACATTATATTAAGAATCAGAAAACCATTTTTCTCCCATTTTTCTTTTTTTTTTTTTTTGGAAAATAAAGGATCAGAAAACTTACAACTTCAAATTCATAACAAATAAGTCCGCTAGCTAGGAAATATATATTCTTCAGGACAAACAATTTCGTCAGACCGTCTAATGGGGATTTTCTGTTAGACGTATCCATTTTGGTCTTTTTTTTTTTTTTTTGTAATTTCATGCACCAGTGGCATTTTATTGTAATATTCTGTGGCGGTATCATAGAATCTTTGAACTGGTGGTATTTTTGTAATATTAGAGCCTAGAGGTCGTTAAAAGTATTAGTTTTTTCCCGAAAAAGTATTAGTAGTATATTTGAAAAGTATTAGTAATCCCCTTGAACAATATTTTTAGTAGCCCTCATGAAAAGTATTGATTTTTTCCCTCAAAAGTATTAGTAATCCACCTAAAATGTATTAATTGTCCTATTGAAAAGCATTAGGCGGTTACGTATATTAGGCAACCCTTAAAAGTATTAGTTTTTCCCGTGAAAAGTATTAGCAATCTCTTCTCTCGGAAAAGTATTAATAATCCCTTTGAACAGTTTTTTTGAAAATCCTCATGAAAAGTATTGATTTTTTCCCACAAAAGTATTAGTATTCCCCCTAAAATATATTACTAGTAATATTGAAAAGTATTAAGTTTTCCGATTAAATGTATTTTAGTATTTCTTACTGAAAAATATTAGTAGTCCTTCCAAAAAGCATTAATAACCCTCCTAAAAAGTATTGACAATGAATGTGGTTGTGGTATTAGTAGTTGTGCGGGTCAGTGGACGGATTGACCACGGACCAAGTATTTGGATACGTCTAACAGATTAAATCTTTTAGACGGTCTGACAGGAGACGTTCTCATTCTTCAACACTCATTATAAACTATATTATTAGAGGCATTTGAAATCTTCAACTCTAAATATTTTCTAGGGAAAATTACAAAAGATCCCCTGAGATTTGGAGTAATTACAAGTAATTACAAAAAACCCAGAGATTTTCTAAAATTACAAAAACCCCCTCAAGTTTGATTACGTCTTAAATTTAGTGGGGTAATTGTAATATTTCTAAAAATATCAAGGTGATTTTTCAAATGATTTTTGCTTATGAAGGACAAAACGTAAGACGGATTCAAACCTCAAGGTATTTTTTGCAATTTTCAAAAAACCTCTGGAATTTTTTGTAATTAGCCCAAACCTCAGAGGTCTTTTTGTAATTATCCCTTTTTTCTATCCAAGCATAAAAACACTTATAGATAGCCTCAATAGAGAAAGGCCCCTCCTTTTTCCACACATGCAGTATATAATTAACTACTAAAACCAGCACAAACAGAAGAACTAACGATTCCGAAATGAAGAAAATAAGAATTGAAAAGGAAGATTAGCCAACACAAAAAATTTCTTACCACGCCCGTGTCACTGATAAACAGAACACCAAATTCAAAAAATTCATGGCTTCACATAAATGAAACACAATAATGAAAAGATTTTGTATTTTACTGACAAAAAGGAAACTCAGATACATTGGTAGTTGACTAGCTGTTTAAAACTGTGGGTGGGAGTTTGGACAGTTTTGGAAGCCAAAACAGAAAAGTAATAGGCAAAAACAACAACTCGACGACATAAATAGCAAGCGCCATGATACACAAATACCTGAACTACCAATATTGAAACTACACGTGAAACATCCTGAAAACTACAATGACCTATCACCATTTTTCTTTTCTACATACCAAACTATATGCTAAAACTTGAAGATCAACAGAGTACTTGAAGAACAGATAGATCTCTTAAAGCTCAGAGCCAATGAAAGAGGAACCGCACTAACCTGCACACAATGATAAAGAACAATGAGAATAATGTGACAGTGCCATCAAATTTCAGATAGTGGAGAAAGCATTTAGTATTATTTACTTCTTTATAACTACTCCCATGATCCCATCTAATTCATAACTCCAGAACAATAGTAGGAAGTGGAGAAAAGACAGTATAGAAGTACACATCTGTCTCTCCACGTATTTTGCATGTGTGCAATGCAATGCATATGCATATATATGGCTGACATGCACATGAAACTGTCATACAAAAAGATTTGTTAAAAGATTTAAAGCTCACCTTGTGTCAAGAAGAAGTGCAGTGCTTTTACTGGCTTTACTTGTCTGAATGTACACGTTTTCCTTTGCGACGGGAATTGTTTGAATTACCATTTCGGATGGGCTTTTTCGTCTTTTTACTGCAATATAAATGTCAATAGGGAACAACTTAAGTGTTTTGGTAGGAAGATAATAAGTTTTGGAAATAATTCCAAATATCAAAAAGCAACATTACGGTACTTTCCTCAAATAGCAATATGAATAAATAGACCAAATTACTAACCCGAAAATGGCTGAACATATTTTCAACAGAAAAATGATAGGCAAAGCCAGGAGTGCAGAGGCCTACAACATAGAAGGTTAATTAACAAGCAAATTTATCCATCTTCGCACTAAAAAGTTGGACCCAAGGCCATAAAATATTTATAAAAGCTTACCGAAAAACCAAACCAGCTCTTTTTGTTGCAAGAGGTTTTGTGAGCTCATGACTCTTCAATTTCTCATGAACTAGGTCTTGAACCTTAATCAAAGACGAAAGTACTATGAGATCGTGGAACAATTATATTCTAAATAAGTTCAAGGAAACATTTCTCATTTAACTATAAAAAAGTTAAAAGGATAAAATACATCTGATACGTTCAAATTAGTGTTGACATGAAACAACCCCCATACATGTAGCTTTTATGGTTTTAATCAGTGATGACTGAAAAGTAAGATATGTTCAAAACCGAGTTTTTTCATAATTTAGATCTACTTGTAGAGGTCATGGTCCGGTAGGAAGTCCATTTTGAATTTACTTGAAGATTATACAGACTCATAATTATCCAACGGTTGTTCAGAGTGACACATGAACTTTAGTAACAAAATAAAGTCCATGAATTAAGAAGTTTTATTGTGAACATTATTTTCACCTCCCATGTTCCTTATCCACCCTCTGGTCATCACCACACAGTCTCTGTCCCTCTTCCTAATAGAAAGAGAACTAAAGAATTAGACTAAATTGAAGTTTCAGAGTAGCTCCAGGGAAGCTGCCATCTATCTCTTTCAGCTTCTAATAATTAAGTTAGACACACAAAGAAATGTTGAGGGTTCCTGTTGTGGTGGAAATTTTCTATTCTGGTGGCTTCCATCCGCTTCCAAGGGTAGAATTTGGTAAGCTTGGTTAATGATGCACCTCTTTTTATATGATAACTGTAATCCACAATACCGTGGTTGTAGCAATCTTCATAAAACATTCTTTTACTATATACAAAGAGTAGGACAAACAAAATGCAATTCAATATATAGTCCTCACTCAGCATTCAGCATTTATTATGCTGTCGTGCATCATCAAGTGAAGAAGCAGTGATTGCTCTCAGCATACAACATTTAATCATTTTGTGGTCAGATGAATATTAGATAGGACCAAAGACATTAGGGTACCTGATAATGGTATGTAGTTGCTGACTCGAGGAATTTTCCATAAGCATGAACCGCCTCCTGCGTATATGGCTTCAAAGCTGTATGTAATTTATCTACATGAGGTCTTGCAGCAGTGGCAACCTGATCAATATACGGTTCGCTGAATTTCCTCAGTTCCTGAAAGGTTCCAGATTAATTCAGCTTGTACAAGATAGAAAAGGTAAATAAACAAAGTACACCGATATGCATCTCACCTGAAAATAAGGATCAGCAAGCTCCTGCACTTTGATGATGTGGGGAGTCACAGCATTCTTTGACACTTCATATATCTCAACAGTTTTTGTTGTCAATGTTTGCACATGCGGTTCAACATTTGTGGTTATCACTACCCACTGTTCTTTAATGGCTGGTACCCATTTCTTCACGCAAGAATTGTAACAAAAACAAAAATTATTAGTGGAAGGAGAATGTGCGAATTGTAAAGCTACTCTCACATTGCAATCCTATCACATATATGAAACTCACATTTTATTATATCAGACCTGAGGCATTGTAAACACCAAAAGGAAAAATTTATCCAATACATCCAAGTCCCAGAACCAGAGAACCATGAGAAACCAAATACTCGCGTGAAGACCGAATAACCAACATAAATGTTAAAGCTAGTGTATATAATAAATAGAATCAATATTTTAGGGAACATAGTGGAGTACTTTAGGGAGTGCTTTAGGGAGTGAGTGGGAGGCTTTTAGGGTATGTGTCTCCTAACTTTCCTTGTATAAATATGTAACCATTTAATGAAGAAGAATCAAGTTTTCTCAGCATATTTTACATGGTATCAAAGCTGAGGTTTGAGAGGGATTAGGGTTTCAGATTTTTTTTTTTTCTCCGGAACCGTAGCTGCTGCTTCAGGTATTTGGGGTCTGTTTCAGATTTTGATTTTTTTTCCAGATTTTGAGTTCAGATTTTGAGTTTTCAGCTGCGCACCTCCCAGTTTTTTTGTTGTATTCCAGAGATTTGTCGCTGTCGCCGGCGCACACTGTTCACACGCGCTCCGACAGTCCCTGTTGAGGTCAAGTTACCTCATTTCTCTCTGTTTTGGGTTCTTATCCAGCTGGGTTTGTTGGGTTTTATTTTAGGATTTGCTTTGTCTATTATTTCTTATCCGACCTTTTACTCGCCGTTTCCCTGGTCTGTCCGGTTTGACCAGGTTTGACTTTTGGTAATATTCATTTTTTTTTTCTGATTTTAGTCAGACTTTGTTTTTGACTTTATTTTTTGGATTGAAAATGTACACAAATGGAAATCAAATAAGAAACTTTCATCAAAATAATGAAACTCGGGGATCTTATCGGAGCAACATTGTCTGTCGCTATTGTCATGAACCGGGGCACTTTAAGAAGGATTGCCCAAAGTTACATCGAAAGAATCGGTTTAACCAATCAACACATCTTGCTTTTGCTAATGGGCCTCCTGAGTCTATTTCAATTTCGGCCAATGAATATGCTAAGTTCTTACAATTACAAGAATCTCTAAAGTCTTCATCTATTCCCATCTCCGCCATAACTCGATTCGTAAAATACCAACATGCCTTGTTTCCTCATCTTCCAAATGGGTAATTGACTGCGTGCAACGGATCATCACATGACAGTAATCGTGGCCTATTTACTTCCTTTAAATCTCATGCTTCAAATTCTTGATTCGTTAGCGATGGATCCACATCTCATGTTTCAGGATCTGTACCATTATCCCGACACCATCGCTTCCTTTACAACTGCCTTAAATCTACCCGACTTATCCTTTAATTTGATTTCTATTAGTAAACTTACTCGTTCCTTAATTGTTGCGTCTCATTTTTTCCCGATTTTTGCTTGTTTCAGGATCTCGTGACGAAGAAGATTATTGGTAAAGGACATGAATCTGGGGGCCTCTACATCCTTGATACTCAAATTCCCAAATCTATTGCATGTTCTCGAATTGTGACCCCTTTTGAAGCACATTGAGGTTAGGTCATCCTTCATTACCCTTGTTGAAGAAAATTTGCCCACAATTTTCGAGTCTTTCTACATTAGATTGTGAGTCATGTCGGTTTGCTAAACACCATCGTTTGAGTTCTAGCCTCGAGTCCGTAAACGAGCTACCTCTCCATTTGCATTAGTCCATTCCGATGTTTGGGGTCCTTGTCCTATAATTATAAAAATAGGGTTTAAATACTTTGTTACTTTCATTGATGACTATTCTCGTATGACATGGTTATTTTTTATGAAAACTCGTTCAATTGTTCAATCATTTTACTACTTTTTGTCTTTGAAATTAAAACTCAATTCAATGTCAATGTCCAAATTTTGAGAAGTGATAATGCTAAAGAATACTTATCGATTCTTTTCAAAAATACATGGTCCAACATGGCATTATTCATCAAACTTCTTGTGTGGATACGCCATCCCGCAATCGGTGTTCTTTGAACGAAAAAAATAGGCATCTCCTTGAGACCGCTAAAGCTTTATTATTTCAAATGAAGGTTCCTAAATATTTTTGTCCGATGCGGTTTCGATTTGCATGTTTTTGATTAATCGAATGCCCTCTTCCGTTCTATCCGTGAAATTCCTTTTCAAATCCTTTTTCCCAATAAAGTCATATTTCCCATTGAGCCGAGACATTCGGGTGTACTTGCTTTGTTCGGGATATTCGACCACAAGTTACAAAACTCGACCCAAAATCTCTAAAGTGTGTTTTCCTTGGATATTCCCGAGTGCAAAAAGGTTATCGATGTTCTTCCCCGGTCTTAGGTATCTTGTGTTCATCGACGCGTCACATTTCTAGATCAAACACCCTTTACCTACTCTTCTGATATTGTTCCTTCCTCCATATTCGACCACAAGTTACAAAACTCGACCCAAAATCTCTAAAGTGTGTTTTCCTTGGATATACTAATCTACACTGTTACATCACCTAGTTCTGACCTTCCTCCATCTCCTACTAAACCTCCAATAACACAAGTTTATTGTCGCCGCCAACCATCTAACATATTTGCTCCTGCTCCTGCTCCAGCTCCATGTCATGCGCCAGCTTCTTCCGTCATCGGATTCGGATTCAAGTAATGATCTTCCTATTGCTCTTCGTAAAGGTAAACGATTAGATTACTTATCCAATGTCTTCATTTGTGTCATATAATCATTTATCACCATCCTCATGCTCTTTTATCGCATCTCTTGACTTATCTCTATACCTAAAACTACTCATGAAGCTTTATCTCATTCGGGTTGGCGTAAGTGCTTATGATTGAGGAGATGAATGCTTTGCAGACAATAATGGTACTTGGGACTTAGTGAACTTATCCGCAGGTAAAAAGGCTATTGGTTGTAAATGGGTGTTTCTTTGTTAAAACTAATCCGGATGGAACTATTGCTCGATTGAAAGCTCGACTTGTTGCTAAGGGATATGCTCAAACATATGGAGTTGATTATTCTCGACACTTTTTCTCCTGTTGCTAAGCTCACGCCTATCCGATTGTTCATTTCTATGGCACCACATATTCTTGGCCTTTACATCGCTTAGACATCACAAATGCATTTCTTCATGGTGACCTTCGAAGAAGTCTACTTGGAGCAACCACCTGGTTTTGTTGCTCGGGGAGTTTGGGAAAGTTTGTCGCCTTCGTAAGTCTTTATACGGTTTGAAACAGAGTCCTCGAGCATGGTTTGGAAAGTTTAGTTGGGCTATTGAGCATTTTGGGATGAAGAAGAGTAAATCCGATCATTCGGTTTTCTACAAACAGTCTACAGCCGGTATCATTCTATTAGTGGTTTATGTTGATGATATTGTCATTCATCGAAGTGATAATAGTGGTATCTCATCTCTCAAAGCGTTTCTTCATACCCGCTTTCATACAAAAGATTTAGGGGCACTAAAGTATTTCTTGGGCGTTGAGGTGCTTTAAGAGGTAAGAAAGGAATATTCTTATCTCAAAGAAAATATGTACTTGATTTATTATCCAAACAGAAAATTAGGGGCTAAACCATGCAACACTCCTATGGTTCCTAATGTACAACTTACGAAAGATGGTGAGTTATTTACGGATCCAGAGAGATACAGGAGATTGGTTGGAAAATTGAATTATCTCACTGTTACTCGTCCAGATATTGCCTATTCCGTGAGTGTAGTAAGCCAATATATGTCTTCTCCAACAATCGATCATTGGAAAGTCATTGAGCACATTTTGTGCTATCCGAAAGAGCACAGGCGAGGAATTCTATATAGCAATCATGGGCATACTAGAATTGAAGGTTTTTCGATGATCTTGATCAAGGGATCCAGGAAGATCGAAGATCTACTTCAAAGCATCAGTGTATTTGTTGGAGGTAATTTGGTGTCATGGAAAAGCAAGAAGCAAAATGTAGTTTCACGGTCCGTGCGGAATCGTAATATGGGCTATGGCCAAATCGTGTCGGTGCGAAATAATGTGGATACATCAACTTCTCACCAAGTAGGCCTTAAAGTTTCTATACCGCTAAGTTATGGTGCGACAACCAAGTCGCACTTCACATTGCGTCTAATCCTGTATTTCATGAACGAACAAAGCATATTGAGATTGATTGTCACTTCATTCGTGAAAAGATTCGGGAAGGCTTGATTTCTACAGGATACGTGAAAACTGGAGAACAATTGGGAGATATCTTCACAAAAGCTCTTAATGGATTTCGGGTTGATTATCTTTGTAACAAGTTGGGCATGATAAATGTGTATGCTCCAACTTGAGGGGAGTGTTAAAGCTAGTGTATATAATAAATAGAATCAATATTTTAGGGAACATAGTGGAGTACTTTAGGGAGTGCTTTAGGGAGTGAGTGGGAGGCTTTTAGGGTATGTGTCTCCTAACTTTCCTTGTATAAATATGTAACCATTTAATGAAGAAGAATCAAGTTTTCTCAGCATATTTTACAATAAAGAAGAAAAAAAACAAAATAGGACGATATTTTTTAGTATAAAAGCCAACTTTCCACGTCCAGCATCAATTGACTCAAGCAACTCAAGTACTAAAAATCAAAAGTACTCAGCTAACCTATGCACAGTTGACTTACAGTTTTAACTGTTTCCACATGTGGTGAAGCCCACTCTTCAGCTTGAGCCTTCTTTTCGATAGCCTTATACAAGGAAAAGTTAGATGCAGATTAGTTAATCGTATACTATGGGAAACCATGTGCCATGACATAAACAGCTTCACTCTTCATAGACATAGACAATATCCAAGAGGGCATATGGTGCACATGAACCTTAAACAGAACTTACCTTCTGAATCAACATTTCCAGAGCAGGTTTTCCATGCACTTTCCAGTTCTTCTCTAAAAGTGACTGGGTACAAAGACAATCAAATAAATATACTGAAAGCAGCAGGAGCAAAATATATATATATATATATATATATATATATATATAATGAAAATACATATCAATACCTGATAATTATTAAAATGAAAAGCAAGCCAAGGTGGAAGCCAAGCACCATGAACCTGCACAAAGCGGGCATGTAAATGAGGATATAGTAAAAAGACTGAAAGCAATAAGATTTTGATGATGATGAATCTTGCAAGATTTCGATGATGAATCCTATACACAGGAAGACATTAAGATCTTGATGATGATGAATCCTATACACAGGAAGACATTTCTCGAAGAAAATGATGCATAAAGCGGGCATGTAAATGAGGATATAGTAACAACATAGAGCTCATATGAAGTTTGCAACAACTGGATTAAGTGCCATTTTCCGTTAACACTTGCAAATACATAAATTAAACAATTTAAGTTCTGGTGGTTTACATAAAAAATCAAGGAGCACCTTTAGTTGGTATGTGTAAATATTTCCATGCGCTTCTGATCCTAAGATGCCAAGGAAGCTACATATTCATTTTACCAAAGCGAGAGCCGAGAGTAATGGTGGTGGATGCAGAAACTTTGAAGTTGACATGAATTTGCATCCAGTTAGCCTTAAGCTCCCAATACAGCAATTTGATGTGTTAATTGTTTCAACAATGCTCTTATAATATGGTCGGCATCTCATGCTTCAAATGCCAATATATTAGAGGGGTGTGTGTGGAGAGCTAAATACGAAGGTAAATTTTCTGCAAGTTATTTTCCAGTGAAGCTAATGAATTCTTAATAAAATTAGTCTTTTGGCCTTCATCTTTACACACTAATCATGAATTGATTGCCACGAAGATCCATATAAGTATTTCCACCAATGGCATGATTGGCTGAATATATAACCTCAAATTTATTAACTCCGTATGCCATTTTGGGATAAAATCTTCAGATGTGAGGTTTTCATGCAATTACATGTGACACTTTTGGCCCACATAAAATACAAATACCAGTATTAAAAACACTCAAATGCGGAGGTAAGGAATAATAAAGAGAATACGACCAGCTTAGTCTTAAACTGAGGATTTGAAGATTAGCTTTTGCCAACACAAAAGAGAAAATGGCCAGCCACTAAGCCAAGCAATAGAAAGGATGGTCCAAGAATAGTTTCTGTCGTACTAATGGAGAGTGGTGTTAAACACTGAGAGAAAGCAAACAGTCAAACAGCACTAAGATTGGGAATGTTGACTTCGAGAGGAAACCGAGCAGCAACTCAAATTAAATCAACAACACAAGCGTAATTGAAAAGAAAATGCAAAATAAACAATCAATAATAAACGAAATGCTTATGCAAGTTAAAGATAGCATGAAATCCTTTCTTTTTTCAAATGAGAAAATGGGACAGGGATACAGCAACTCCTCTTGAACATGAGTGCAAGAGTTCTCCACCATTGTGAAATGTTTGGAGTGAGTAATACCAACCGCCCAAAGGATAAGCCTGTCACCATAACTCCACCTAGAAGCCAGTCATACTGAAGCCCTCTACTACAAAGGTAGTCAATTGGAATACTGCCCCAGACAGATTCAAACTAATGGTCCATACCAAGGCTACCGGCTTGTTTGTAAGGATAAATAATATACATACTTTACAATCATATTATTAACATTTGATGGGTTATTATTTGATTCTAGAAGTATAACCAAAGGACCACCTCCCAGATCTGTGATTAAAACACTAGTAACATGTGGTGTAGAAAGTAAAAAAGTGTCCAAATGGAACTATACCTCCATCAACTCTTTAATTTTAGATGTTGCTTCAAACTTTGCCTTCATCATTTCTTCCTGTACAGAATTTCATAAGAAATAAACAGTTAAACAATCATCCCAATCAAAGAAAATATGAATTTAACTTGTAGTTGAATCATTGACAGAGTACCTCAGCAATTTGAAGTGCACGTTCAGTTTTACGTATCTTAGCTTTCTGGTCGTCAATAACCTTTTGAAGCTGTATAATAGAAAACCAAGCATTAACAACAAATTGATTCATGATATCAGATCTAAACAGTGGAAAAGAAAAAATTGCCCAATTGTTTTCTTCAATTAGGATGAAGTGAATCAATTAAATCAAACCAGGCCAATTAACAGATAAGCACATAGATTGGCCTATTAAAATTGCCCAAGTCCCTGAGGTCTCATACAAGAAAATCAAATACAAGG
Source organism: Rehmannia glutinosa (assembly GCA_016081115.2). Classification (NCBI taxonomy): domain Eukaryota; kingdom Viridiplantae; phylum Streptophyta; class Magnoliopsida; order Lamiales; family Orobanchaceae; genus Rehmannia; species Rehmannia glutinosa. The sequence goes on along the minus strand of JABTTQ020000882.1, from coordinate 130,047 downwards.
ACACACGTTACTGTCCAGAAGATTTTTAGGGAGCCCAAAATTACCAAGTATCATATTGATCTCTCTCAAAGATCAAGGAAAAACTTAATACATGAAGATCGTCAACAGGAGATATCATCACTGAGATTCAGCTATATAAGACAAAAACCTGAAAGTCTATGTCATAGTTATAGCTTCATAAACCAACAGAAAACTTTGCACGGACAATGAGACAAGTGACTTACACTATCAAATTTTGAACTCAATTCAGAAGCCTTCTTTTCAGCTTCAGTTGCACGGGCTTCCAATAGCTGTTTTTCCTTATTTTTGACATCAATATCTTTCCTGAGTTTCTCCACCTGCTTTTCCAATTCGCCAGTCCTTGCATGTGCCTTCCCCACCTGTTCTGCAGCATCTGATTTGTCCTTTTTCTGAGAAATAAACGACTTCTAAATACATATAACATGAAGCATTGAATTAACAAGTAAATGAATGTCATATACAAGAATGATGTTATATATCTGTTTGTTTCAAGAGCCCAACCACTCACTTGTAGAGAAGTAATTTCACTCTCCAATGACACAATGCTGTCTGATTTTTCTTTGATTATCTTATCCTTAGTAGCAATCACCTCGTCTTTGTCTTTTATTTCGCGGGTTTTCTCCTTGATATGTGACTCTTCATATATTAAAAGAAAAACGTAAGAGAATAGGGAGGGCCACTGCCACATCGGAAAGCAAGTAAATCATTCTGTTCCACAACATAACAACACAAGGCAAAGCATACAACCCAAGCAAACAAGTCAACATGATTTATCTAAGATCCACAAAAACTGATTTTTATACACAATAAATCCAGATTCAAAGAATATTAGAATTCAAAATAAGGAGGTTAAATTCTTTGGTATCCATGGAATGGATAGAGCTTAAAAGCGTTTTCTCTTTTTCTTTTTGGATGGAAGAGAGAAAAATAATAGTGTCCACTAATTCATTTCTGAAAGAAGCTCCACAAAAAAAAAAAAAAAAAATGACTTCAAAAATTAAGTATCAATTGGACAGTGTCTATAGTCTATACATGTAATTTCCACAATCCTTCTATGTTTAATCATGCAGGAATTTGATACCCTTTCCCTAGAAAAGCCATTTTGCTAATGAAAACAAATATGATGCATTTGAGTCAATTTGCAGTAACATGTTGATTCGTCTTCCCAAAAAGCCATGAGTTCAAGTCTCTGTGCTTTGTAGAATTACCGATAATACTGTCATAATGCATCTTTATTGCAGTAAAATCTAGTCTGGTTTGATCTCAATGTGCAGTCTGACAACAGTGACTCAGTGAGCATGATAATTTTCTCATGCTCTTCCCTTCTTTCATTGGGAGCAAAACCAGACACAAACTTAATTATTTGATATCAAATTACTGGAGAAACTTATTGCCGAAAATGAATGAATGCATCATATCTTTCTGCATATTTCTGCCCCAGAATGAGATGTTCACCTTCAGAGATGTAAAAGACATGATAACAGTTACTGAAACTAACAGCTAATCCAAAGATCTTCATTTTTCCAAATAGATCCATAGAATACATACGTCACTATTTGGTAAACGATTTCTCAATCACCACTTTTCATACAAAAACAACATCCAAGTACAAACAAGGTAGGCACAACATAACCACATAATAACAGACACCCACAATATAAGTAAATCCCACTCACCAAAGCGGCATTATCTATTAGTTTTAGAACCAATTGAATCCAACTAAATCAATGGACAAACAACTCAATTGCCATGAAGTGTGACCCACACAGGTACACAAATTCCAAAGAATACATAAACATTGTAATATATTACTCTGCATCAGTATCTAGAAACCACCACATGCATGGGGAAACAGAGTAGCAACACGCTCAACTCACTAGTTCGAACATCTATCCCCTCCTATATTTGCTTCTACCTTAAATTCTTCGATTACACTTCCATCTTCTCAATAAAAATGTTCACTAATCATTCCCTCTGTATCAATTAGCGCTTCATAATCTGCTCTTTTCGGCATAAAACATAACTCAAAATTTCACCAACAATATCTCAACTAAAAATCAATCATCAATACTAACATACTCGTACTAAAACAATGAAACTACCAATTAATCATTAACACGTTTTTCAATCATGAAGACCTGAAACCTTAGACCCGACTAACCGAGACTATGGATCTTGGACTTGAACTGCTCCATAATGGATGAATCAGGACCATCCGATCTGGAGACTTTGACCTCGTCATCAACGTCTGAGGTTGAGGCATCAGCGTCAACTCCGATGTGGGCGAGAATTAGGGAAAGGAATATGGTAAATACGAAGAGTTTCAACAGCGCCATGAAAGCCACTACTGGAGGCTCCGGCGCTCCGGCGATTCAATCTCGCGCAATTTATGTGCTTAGGATTTTCTTCTTTGGACTTATTTCCTTTACAGTTGTAATGTGTTTTCTATAGAAACCCACGTTGGGCACGAGAGAGAGTTTAAGTTAGAGAGGAAATTATCTTTTGCTGTGTACTTAAAGGCTACAGCACTTGCGTCGGGGATGCAAAAGACGATAATACCCTTGCTTGAACTTTGATATCTTGAAATTTTTGTTTCTTTTTAATATTTGGTTTAACTTCACTTTTGTAATATAATGACAAAAAACAAGACTTCATTATTTTTCCCCTTATGGGGAAATTATTTCCTTTATCTTGTTTTTCTCTTTTATTATTATTTGATTTTGATTTTTTTTTCCAGTTTCTAATCTTAGTGGGAGTAAGTTTCTCCCTGTGTGATAGTTGGTCTGGTTTTTTTACTCTATTTAGATTTGAGTAGATTGTGTTACTAGGGCTTCATATGGAGTACTTATCAGGTTTTTGGAAAAGATTTGCAAATCTAGAAGGAGTATAGTGCGGATCGTCCAAATTTTACTTAGAAGTGCAAACAATTAACCACTCATCCAACTAATAATCATAGTGCATTAAGTTTGATATCAACTTTGATACTCAATTGTTTCTGTATATATTTTGTTTGCTCCCTTCTCTTATTTTGCAAAGTGGAAGTTTTTTGGGTCCCATATTAGCTTCTTTGTATTGGTGAAAATACATACTATTTGCTATCAAGAATGAAATATAATGTTAAATCATAGAATAATCTTATTAGTCTAATCTTACTTGTTCTTTGCAACTAGAAGTGGTGACAAAATATATTAGTAAATTTTCATATATGGTTGGATATATATTAGTGATTAAGAAATTATCATGTGTTTCATGATTTATTTTTTTATTTGGTGCACGTAATGATTCATTCACCTTTTTTCAAAAAAAATTATTAGTATTTTATCTATGCAAAGCACGGGGTAAAAATGTAAGGCCTCTGTTTTGTACTGTAACATGTACATTTTTCTAATAGTTATATGAGTCATATCACCTGCATTTTGGGATGACAACATTCTCGTGGGGGAACCATTCCCATTGATAACCGAATAGAATGGGACGAAAAATCCGCAGTTAATTTGAGGATGGGGACGGGGATGGGAATTCTCCACTTCTCTAGAATCGCGGATGAGACAGGGACGAAATTTATATCCTCGTCCCCTTTTCCATTCAGATTAGATAAAACGGGAATTCTCCATTTCCATCCCCATTCTCCGAATATGTATATGGTATTTATCTATTATTAATATTAATTCTATTTGTATTTTTTTATTTTATTAATTCTAAAAGTTAAACCAATATTTGTATTATGAATTTATGTTATCTATGTTTTAAAATAAGTAGTGATTGCTTTAAGTTTTAAATTTTCAAAATAATTAAAATATAAAGATAATTAATTTGATTATATATTACACGTTAAATAAAAAAAATTAACTATGATAAACTAAAAAAATTAAACCCAGAATATTTGGTTGTGTGAGTATAAATTATATCTATTTATAAAATACATTTATCAATTATCTATAAGAATGTAAAAATTTGAAAACAAATTTAATTGCCCAATGTTGATTTTTGTTACTTTGTCTAATGTTTGAATAATTAATTAATTGTATTTACAATCAATAATAAAGTCATTTCAAAATTCCAATATTCTTTGAGGTTTAGAAAGCTAAACAATTGTCAAAATTATTAAATAAATTAAATAAAAATTATATTTTATATTAAGCAACGCTTTTTAAGGGAAAATAAAACTTTTTTAAAAAAAACTATTTTATTTTTATATATACCATATATCAAAAAATTATCAAACATATAAATTCATATATGATTCTAAATGTACAATGTTGAAACTTTAAATCTTCCAATCCTCGCTTTCTCCCAACAAGACTTGTTAAATCTACTAAAGAAAAATGTGCCACGCCTGCTTTCAAAACCAGAATTACATAGCACACAGCTTATTATCAACCGCAATATGCTTCCTTGAAAGATTACTACGAGTTGGAAGACAATCCTTGCATATCTTCCAAATAAAATGCTTAACCTTTGGGGTTATATTCAATTTCCACAGCTTCCTCCATATCCCAGACTGATCATCTCTAATTACATTACCTTCATTAAAAGCAACTTGGTACCCACTTTTACCAAATACCGACCACTCTTGAAAAATGCCATACTCTTCGGTCCATAGTCCTGAGTTAGAGGCAAGTTTTTAATCACCGCACATCTCTCGCTTATTAAAAATTTCATCCACCAAATTCGGATCCCAACTTTTGCTCCCCGGATTAACAAATCATGTACTTTCGGATGGTGCTCAAGTCCGATTGAACCGAGTTGTAACAAAAAAATTAGTGTCATCCCTTAACCAAGGTTGCCCTCACACTTTAATATGGGAACCATCACCATTCTCCATCTCACCCCTTTTTTAAGCACCACGCTTGAACTCCAAATGCTTCTCCAAATAAAACTAAGACACGATCCTAGTTTAGAATTAAGGAAATCCCCATTCGGAAGTATTTAGTTTTGAAGACCCCGTAACTAACGATCCGGTTCCAAATAAATATCCATCCATGTTTACCCAAAAGAATATAAAATCGCTTAAAATTCTTAAAAGAAAATTCAAAAATAACCAATAGTAGCATTTTGCACCCAAAATTTAGCCATGGATCTCATCGAATAAAATGAATCACCCTACTAATTATTCTTTTTGGCATAGCGGGCAACGCTAGTATAGCCCGATGGCCCACTTATTTTGAAAAAGTTGAGCTCCTAATAGTTACGGGATAAATTAATAAGTCGGCTAGAGTATATAAATTATACATCACAAGCAATGATGTATTCTGGTCGCTCTAACGTTAGTCGAGCGAGTCTGGTCGACTTGCCCAAAAAAATTACAAAATTTAGGGTCTAATTTTTTTGTATACTTTTTACATATATATATATATATATATATATATATATATAGGGATGGGATCTCATGTGGCGGCTTTATTACCATGTGGCGGTGTGATGATCCCATCCCTACATCCGAAACAATCAATGGTCTAGATTGGTCTTGCAAAACACCATTTTTTAATTATTTTTAATTCGAAAAGGGCATTTCAGTAATCCACTAAAATCGCCTGATTTAATACCATAATGAACCACCTAAAATCAAGGGATCCTTTTTTATTGCAATCTTACCATAACAGAATACTCTTTAATTTGGCAACCAAAAAGAAACGTTTCCCTGTCATCTTCTCCATTGTTCATCCATCCAGAATTCTTCAGCAAAAATATCGAGCTTGACATCAAAAAAACACAGAAAAAAAAGCTACTGTCAGGAAAAAAGATCACAAAAACCTTGAAAAATGGGCGATGAGATCGATGATGGACAACATGAAGAACATTTGGCGGACAAACATAATGAGAACTGTGTTTCAGGCGCTTTTTTCCCTGGTATGTGTTTTTTTTCCGGAAAATCGCGCAATATCCTTATTCATCCTGTTGGTGTTTTTGTTACGGAACGTGGAATCATGATTGATGTTTGTGTTAATGTAAATATATATACAGAATCGTATACATTATACATTAGGTTGGTATACGCTTATAATCAGTATTGTGTACATGTAAGCATTCATTATATGTTGTGGGCTGGCTGGGGTAGTTGTGAATGTTTTATGTGAAATCGTTGTATACAAGTAGTGCAATATATGTGACTGTAAATCAATTTTTCGTGTATAGATATGTATATTATTGTGTTAATTTAAAATGTGATATTATGTGTTAGAATGTTTATTTGAAGCGATACATTAAAACGTATAGTTGTATACATTATTCGATAAACTTGTGTTTTTGCAACATATTATGGTGTATATATGCGAATACTTTGGTGATTTAGATTGTGAACAACAATTGTGTTCAAATAGTTGAATAATAGTATACCAACGTTTTGATTTGGTATATATTTGCCGAAAATTGGTGACATGAATGTAACACTTTCACTTATTTTTGTGTACATGTGTGTACAGATAGTAGTGATGAAACAATCCAAAGACGCGTCGAAATACGAGAGCGTCCTGGTAATATCACGCTGAAACACCAAATATTGGATACCCGAGGTTGAACAGGATAAAATACCACGGGTGGGCATGCATTTTGGGAGTTTGGACAAGGGTGTGGAGTTTTATAGGGAGTATGGTAAACAATGCGGCTTTGACATACAAATAAGCACGTCAAGGAAATTTAGGAACAAAGAGATTCATCTCCAATATATTGTTTGTAACAGGGAAGGTCACAAACAAACATCGTCTGTGGTAGGTGTCGAAGCAAGCAATTCACACACCAAACGACGAACAAGAGTGTCGAACCGATGTGGATGCAACGCCCACTGCATACTAGAATACACGACGAACGGTGCATATGCTATAAAAAATTTCGAAGAGCGGCACACACATTCATTCAATTCAGAATCTTGCAGACATTTTCTTAAGGTGAATCGGAATTTGAATTTTGGGCACAAACAATTCATCTTCAATTGTTCGAAGGCCAACATCGGCAGTTCAAAGACACACCACCTATGTACAGAGAAATGGTTGGTGGTTTTTCTCAAGCGGGGCGTTGCCAATCGATTTCAAGAATTTCAAGAGAGATTTAAAGGCATACATACGAGTGTGCGGGCACGTTAATTAATAATAGACCGTACTTGAAAAAAAGGAGACATGTCCAGAATGGCCTTGATTATGCCGTTGACGAACAAGACCAATTAACAAGACTTTTTCTCGGACCCTATTTCAAAGTGAGAAATTACACAATGTTCGGGGCGTTGTATCATTCGATGCTACTTACAACACAAACAGGTTAGCTTTTTTGGTATGCATTTGGCATGTATGGACGAATGTATTCTTATAATAAGTGAAAGAAATAGTACTATTGTGGTATAAATATATAAATATGTATGTGTTCAAATAGAGTAGTAATTGTGAATTTTTAATTAACTTTCTGCTAAAACCTGTTTGAAAGAATGTACTCTGCGTTTAATGATTGTAGTATACACATAAAATACGTTTAGTAGTTATTGATGCATTACATGGTGTACATTTAATGCAATAATGATGTATCTACAAAAACATTCAGCACACAGTACAAAATGGTGTTTGCGCCATTCACGGGCATTGACAACCATCGGTGTGTAACATTTGATTGTGGATTGCTATTGAAGGAGGATGAGGAATCATATGTGTGGTTATTCGCAGACAATTTTTGGATACCATGGGCAAGGAACCGTACTACATTGTGACCGATCGGGATCCGGCGATGAAGAACGCGTTTCGTAGTAGTTTTTAAGACCGCAAGACACCGCTTATGCATGTGGCACATAATGGAAAAAGTTAGCACAAAAGTGGGGCACGCATTGTTCAAGAATGAGGATTTCTGCGCCGTCTTAACGCAGCGGTTTGGGATGAAAAACATGAACCCGATGAGTTTGAAAATTTATGGCATTCTGTTATGAAAGATTTCGAACTAGAAAATCATCCGTGGTTTACTAAAATGTTTGAAATCCGAGAGAGGTGGATCCCTGCTTATTTTCGGGATGTTCCCATGGGGGGTTTGATGCGTACTACATCACGGTCTGAGAGCACAAACAGTTGGTTTGGCGGTTATACGAATCCACAAGTAAATTTGGTCGAGTTCTTCATGCATTTTGATAGCGCAATGGAACTCCTCTCGCAACATTGGGATCCTGCGTCAACCCAATACTGAAATTCGGCATATCCTCGGATACTTTCGAACTCCTCTCGGCGACGTGTAGCCTCTTCAACCTTCTCAAGAGCGGCTATGTTTTCTCGGTTACTCGCACGCGTTCATCTCACCGCGATTCGCCGACAATAGTGTCCCCGACACGGTGTCTTCCCCGGCTTGTCCCCGGAAAACATATGAACTTCCTAGCCGTTCTTGGATTTTCCCAAAATCGGGGTTCAAGCCAACTCCTTGGTACATTGTCAAGCAAAGATGCAAGGATATCCATAACTTGATTGCTGTGCCCGACTTAGCGAACACTCCCAATAATACCCCGCACCAAAAAAGCATAAGTATTTGTCAAATGTTTCATACTCATTTCAATGAATCTTTGAGCTTAAAAATAACTATCAAAATAATTAAGACAAGAAAAAAATTGTGCACCTTTGTTGTCATGTTATACCAAACAAAATGATACATTACATCAATATTAAAAACTAACATTATAACATGTCCCGCACAACTACCACATACTATGTTTGTTTGTGGCCTTCCCTATTACAAACAGTATATTGGAGAGTAATATGATGCCAAAATGTAACTATCTGAACACCTATCTGTCATTAATTTTATACCATTTGCAAAAACAAAAAATCAGGACAGATGTTATGAAACTAAAACCCATAAATTAATTAGTTAATCAATATACCATTTAATAGGGCTGATCAACAAAAACCGAAAACCGCAAAAACCGACCGAACCAAACCGCACCACACCACAATTGCTTAATTATTGGAAAAACCGCGATTAATATTTTTAGTCTAAACCGCACCGCATAAGATGGTGCAATTACAATTTGAAGTCTCAAACCGCACCGACCGCACCGCAAGTAGAATACTACATATATATATTATATTTTCTATATATGTCATTACATTTCTCTAAATCTATAGTATATTTGTGTATAATTATGTATTGTCATATTTAATTATTTTCACTTGTGTATTATAGGTATATTAGTCAATTTACTCAATAGTTTAAACATCAAAGCCTTCATTTCTTGTTATGGATGTAGATTGGAGATTGAAATATTCAAGTTATGGGAGAGCATATTAGTCAATTTATTGTTCGATGAAAACTTTGTAGAGGTGCTTATTTATTTGTAAAAATTAAACTAGGAGCATAAACGGAAATTCAAAGCATCTCTCTCCATACTTTTAGATTATGACTAAATAAAGCAGAACCAGAAGCAAAAGTTGATACTTGAAAATACTAAAAAATGGTTTTTAAGGCCAAAATATAAGAAATACTTTTTTTTAGTGATTGCAAAAATTCCATATTTCTATTAGATTCAACTATTATATGTTATTGAAGTTGTTATAATATTCAGTTTAGGCAATTACAACATATTCTTAACTTTTTAATTATCGAATTGATAAGTTGTTTTGCTCATTTTGATTGTTCTATATAATATTCACTTATTGTACGTTAAAACCGCAAAACCGACCGAAACCGCCCAAAACCGTTGAAAACCGCATGTTTGTTTTATTCTAAAAAACCGCGACTTGAAATCAAACTTGTGGCCGAACCGCACTTAGCAATTCGGTTTGAAAATATTGAAAAAACCGCCCAAACCGCACCGTGATCACCCCTACCATTTAATAACTAATATCATGCACCTTTGTTGACATATTATGCCAAACAAGACCATACAGTACTCTAAATATTAAAAACTGTCATGATAACCTATCCCATATACCTACCTCTACATGTATAAAATGAAAAAAACTAAAACTGAAAAAGGAATTGGCACCGCACACCACACCATCAACGAATGTCGGGGCCGACCGGGGAATATTTTTCTCCCCATGTGGCTGCATAACAACAGGATTAAATGACGGTGGCGTGTCTTTGTGTATTGTGCGAACCAAATAGGGTACCTCATCAATTGGGCAATCAATCCAAATGCCAAGCCCATATCCGCCGCTTCATTTAAATCGTTATTCTGTCTCGGATATTTTCGGTGGTAACGAACGCACACAAGAGGACCACCTTGGGAAGGCACGAATGGCCAATACAACTCGGTCCATGTATAAACCCCGTGGTACAAAAAAAAAAAGGTTAATTATTTGTTGATTTTGATTAAGCCGACCATAATTGATATGTACTTACAATCAAAAAAATGAGGGGCCATTAAAACTCTTCTTCTTTGTTGACGTCCATCTCTCTTTGCTCTCTAGCAATGTCATCAAGGTGTGCTCGCACTTTTGATTCATTTTCGAATGTCGTCGACATTCTCCAGGCTTTTCATTACAATCGCGTTTTACGTATCCGCCCGCATATTCCCGATAATTTGCGCATCCACCAACGCAATAAAGTTCCTCTCAACCATATACCACCTTCCACGTCCTCCAACATCTTTTCTGACACCTTGGGCTGCCGTAATTGAATATGAATCATCCGGATTAGGCTAAAAGCTGGACTGCCATTCAACATATGCTTGGCTTGTTTCGGATTTTGTTTTTTTCTAGACTCTAATTCCACCTCTAGGGAACCCCAAAACATGCTCGACATCCTTTTCACCAACACGAATTGACCTCCCGTCTGACAGAATCAACTCACATCTGAGAGAGTTGAAGTTATCCACCAACCAATAGATAAATCTCCCTGAGTACTTCAATGTTTATCCCACAAGAAGCTCCCGAATCCCATTTCAACAACGACTCTTGTCCTGGTGATTATTGAGTCGACCCAATGCGGATAAAACATTAGGGACGGATCTGGTCCTGAGTTTGGGCAATGAAGCTTTGATCACAGATTTAGCGCTCTTTCTCCTAGGGTTAACGTCACTCGGACCCTCGCTTGGGACTGGGGAAGCAGGTCTCTTCCTATTACCTCTTGTCATTTAACCTGGAATTTCGAAAAGACAAATAACATCACATTACGTACATAATACGAAAATGGAGAAAATGACAGGGCACAAAAACACAAAATTCATACATTGTTCAAAAACACTGATAGAAAACAAAAAAAAAACCACAAAAACCTATGTATATATACACCAAACTTTATAAACAAAACACCAAAGTTGAATGGAAAAACACAAACTTCATGCATTCTACAAAAATATGCATCTCTGATTTCAAACCATAACTCTGCGGTGAGTTTAATTAGTTCTTTGTTTCAAATTAAATTCGGAGAAAATATTATCTATTGGACCAATATTAAGTTTTTTGAACTTTCAAGTTATTTTCATGAAGGAAAATGTTATTCCATATAGAATTGTGAGAGATAATCCATGAAATTAAAGAGTCCCGAGGCACGAGAACATGATCACTGGGCCTTTTGAAATATTATTTCCTCTTATTTAATGAAAAATACAAGATAATACTACCAAACTTAGTAAATGGATATGCATGTAGTACTAACACACATTGAACTTACCCCATATTCATAGTTATGCCATAAACACAAGATTACCAACCAAGCACATAATAAGCCATGCTTTCTGAAATGGCATATTGTATTCCCGAACCACAATACCCCAATGCACGATTCACCATACTAGCGCAAAAACCACAATAACCTATGTATATATAGACCAAAATTAACAAACAAAATACCAAAATATGAATGAAAAAACAAACTTCATACATTGTGCAAAAAGATGCACAAGAGTACGAACCACATTACCCCTATGCACTTTCACCATACTGTGCAAAAACCACAATACCCTATGTATATATACACCAAAATTAACAAACAAGACACCAAAATATGAATGAAAAAACACACACTTCATACATTATGCAAAAATATGCACATCAAATTTGTTATGTATATACCAAAAGCACAAAGAAAAATGGCATGCTTGCGTAAGATTACACCAAAAATATGAATGAAAAAGCACAAATTAACGGATGGATTATACAATTCGTTATCTATGTGTATATCATTTTGTCATAAACTTATACTATATGTATTGCAGTCAAATACATTCATTGCTATAATTTCACATACCCAAAATGCATAAAAGGACGTGTGTAGAAAAATTGATTGCAAGAACCCTAGAAAATTAAAAATATATATATATATGAAATTGAACCAGGTCACACAAAAACTAAAGAAAACCCATAACAAAACCTCTTCAAATGGTATAAAACATGTAGTCGATGTAGGGGAAAAAATACTCAGACCTTTGTTATCTTCGTCCACCCCAAAATAAATCGAAAGAATGGAATCGGGCATACCTCTGTGAAGATTTGCGAAACGTTTTGGATGGTTTATGCCCAAAAAAATTGCGCTGTGCAGACCGATGACTCCTCTGGGTCGCTTTTTCGAGAGAAGTGTTGTGGCGGCGGTTTGTGGGTCGCTTTTTTCGAGAGAAAAGTGTTGTGGCTTGCGGTTTGTGGGTCGATTTTTCCGGAGGAGAAATGTTGTGGCGGTTTTGGGGAAGTAATTTTGAGGAGATGAACAAAGTGAAACGTGTGATAGTGGGGTTTTGGGGGTGGACGAAATCTTTGAGAATATTGTGAGAAAAAAACGGGCACAAAAGCGGGAGACTTATTTGGTGATTGAATCCCTAAAAAATAGGAACAATGTTTGCAGTTACCATTTTAAACGTTACACACAAATTGTAAATTACCTAATTTGCCCTTTAATGGGTTGTTATCGATTTTATTAAAAAAAAAATTGGAAAAAAATCAGGCCTTTGGATTAAACATGTTAGTGGTCTAGATCTGTCCACACTGCCACATATTAAGGGGTTTGCCACATATGATCCAATACCTATATATATATATAAGTATATATTTGATTAAAGAAAGTTTTGGCCCAGCGGATAGCCCATACAACGTTGAAATCTGCAGCTCCGAGTGTCTGGGTTAGCTATGTCACAAGAAAGATTGAATGTGTTAGCTATGTTATCGATTGAGAATAAATTTTTGAACAACTTGATTATACTAATTTGATTAATACTTTTGACGCCAAAACTGTAATGCGGGTTATATTTAAATAACTGTTTGGATTTTTTTAATATAGATGTCATATTAGTTTAACTATATTTGAATTGTTCTATATATTGCACGATGTTTTTTCTTTTATTATTTTATGTTGTTGATCTTTTAGTTTGTACAAAAAATAGGACTCAATTTTAAAAGTTCGACTCATGCCAAAAAATGATAGGATCAGCCCAGGATGTATCTTATAATATATGCTCAGATGCTCTTCAAAAAAAAATCATCTAATATATGCACACAAAGATGGGTGGCAATTTGGTCATTTGAAGTGTGGATGGAGTGTATTGAGTTTTTCGAGGAGTGGAGATATCGTTCCCCTTAAAATGAATTCTGTCTGCTTTTTATTAATGTTTGGTGGGTCGGGGGTGGGGCCTGGGCAGGCCTCTAGGGTGGTCGTCTGGTTAAGGTTTGTTGGGGCTCCACGTGTCTTTATGCACTCGAATCAGACGATGCTGAATATACTATCGATCCACCTGGATTCATTTGAGTTACTGTACGACACTTGCAGCGGTAAGTACAACTGCGTGTGTGTGCGCGTCTCTCTGAACCTCATATTCAAAAGGATATCATTTTTCTTCTTTTTCATTTTCCCCAAATGTCTGTTTAAAAAAATATTTTATATTATAGATAGATGGATTGGATATTTCATACTAAAATAAAGTCCGGGTGTCGGAGTTGACTCGATGATAGCCCAGTGTAAGCAAATTAATGGTTTTTTGGTCATTGGATTTTAGTAGGCTTAATTTAGACATTATAATCCAAATTGATTGAATAATAGTAATTAACACTAGGCATTTTTTTTTTCGAGGAAACCCTATAGGCTAATTTATTGGACCATTATAGGAAATAACTCCCTTGGAATTGGGCGAACTTGTGTTGTTGGAGTATTGGCCACCAATATATTAATCAGTGTTAGATAGTGGTTTAAATTTATATCCTAAAAACTTATTTTGGTTTTTGCACATTTTGGTTTTACTAACTTTATGCATAATTTCTTTTCGTCTACTTTATTTCTTCTTTTTTCTGGGCGGATAATTTTCTTTTACCACTAATCAGGTTTGTAAATCCTACACAGGAAGCACTAATCATAATCCCCTTTATGAACTTTTTTTTTTTTTTTTGAGGGAACCCTTTATGAACTTTTGACTAATGGCATTTGCAGTCGTAGTCTAATTTGAAGAAAGGAAAGGCAAAATAAAAGAAAAGAAAAGTAAATATATGTCCTTGTATGGTTGTGTTTCCAACAATATTTTTTCACTTTCCAACTATTCCGGAAAATGAGTTTATGTTTGTTTCAAAAGTTTTTAGTAAAAATGAAGTCATTTCCAGTTTTCACTTTTTTATGGAAAATATTCTTTTGAAAACACAACCAAACAAATTTTCATTCCAATTACGCAAATGTAGATAAAAATTCACTACAATCACGCAAACCTATGTCAAAAATACATTTGAAAAACTATAACCAAACATATTCTCATTTTCAAACAGAAATCCAGACAACAAACCAAACATATTCCTAATTTTCACACAAAAATCAATAAAGTTTGGAAATTCATTTCCCAACACTAAAAACTGTAAATTGAACTTGGAAATACATCTATACAAACCCTATATTTTTCCATATTCAAGTCAATTACAACGACCCACCTACCTACCTAGAGTCTTAGACACTGATTTAACTTTAAATTAATCATAAACAAAAGTGAGGGAGCGCCCCCCTCCCCCCCCTCTTCCACAAAGCAACTATACAATTAACTCTTCAATTTACTTTAATATTTTTAACCCAATCAAATTTGACAAAAAATAAGATAATTATTTATTTTCTTCTTAATTTTAGATTTTAACTTTACAACTTGAGTATGACCCATCAATTTTCACAACCTTGTAAATTGAAGTGCATATGACCATATGAGTCCACCCAATAATTTTAATAGGTTTTTGGCTTAGAGTTTTAGGTTCATCTCATACATCCTGCATGAACCAATAATTTTGAGCCGTTTAAATGAGCTTCATTAATTAATATTGGGGAAAATTACAAAAAAAAAAAACCATGAGGTTAGGGCTAATTACAAAAAATCCAAAGATTTCTGAAAATTACAAAAAACCCATTGAGGTTTGATTTCGTCTTACATTTTCTCCTTCAGAAGCAAAAAAATATTTCAAAAACTCCCTTGACATCTATAAAAATATTGTATTTACCCCCTTAAATTAAAGACAAAATTAAACTTCAGGATATTTTTATAATTTTGAAATATCTCGGGTTTTTTTTGTAATTAGCCCAAGCCTCGGGGTATTTTTGTAATTATTCCTTAATATTATTAGATTTATAGTCTTGTTTGGGAAAGACTTTTGAAATGCGTTTTTTGGAGGAAAATGAAATGCGCTTTTGGATCTAAAGACTAAAAGTATATTTCAATAAAAATTGATGTTTGGTAGTTAATTTAGAATGAATTTTGGATAAGTTATTTCTCCGAAAAAATTCATTATAGAGAAGTCATAAATGAAGCCTCTTTTTAAAAAATCACTTATTAAGAAATCAATTCTTATGAATGAACTTTCGCATAAGCGTTCTCAAACATGCATTTAGTAATTAGTATATAATATCCATTTCCAATTTTATTCCAACTTATATCATATTTAGTCGATGAACTAGCAATGAGGATGTTTTTGATATTTCCAAACCCAAATGGTACTTGAATGGTCAAATGCACATACCTAACAACCAACTAATTTCACAAGGCATTTACAATTTTCACATTTCATTTTCATCTGCCATAACATTTTGAAATTTTTATACTTAGAAAAAGTACTACAAATATTATTTCATATATATGAGTTTGGGCTCATTACCTTTTGAAATATCAAAAAATAAGGTTCAGTATCATCCCCTAGTATCATATAATTTATAGTAATGATATATATGACAAAGTTAAGTCAAATTTTGTTATTAACCTAGATGCTACGAATTTTTTGTAGTTCATGTTTTATGGTTTTAACAGATGTGATTCTGTCTTCTACCGATATGTATTGTTAGTTTGAATTAGTTAATAAAATTGTTTTTATTGTCAAAAAAAAAATAAAATTCAAAGCTAATAAGGTAAATTACATCATAATGTAAAACACGCAACTAACCGCGTGAGCATAATTATATATTTATGGGCATTTACTTTGTAAATTTGAATACAAGACGAGTAATATGAAATGTAATGAGTTGTTAGACATGGAATGATTACCATATCAAACCTATGCGTCTCTATTCTTTTGAAAATATTCATTTATTTGTTTGATTTTCGTTTTTTAATGCTTTCTCCATCAGAATTGATATGAAAATTACTATATTGACCTCGTCTAGGTCGGAGTCTGAACTCACCAGGCTGAAAATTACCAAGATGTCCCCAGGACCCACAAACTTTTTATACGGGTCCCGACCCGACCATAAGGTCCGAGTCGGGTCGCCCGTGAGCTCTCCACTATCGATGGAGCGTCACGTGTACGATGATCCGCATTTAACAGTGAACAATACTATACAACACGAAAATCAAAGCAAAAGGTAATTTGTCAATATTATTCTAAGTTACCTCGCTCTTTAGCTTTCTAAATACCTCAATTACTTTATTCTGACTTATGCAGCGAAGGGCCTTAGCTGGGCCCCTCCCCACACTAGCCTACGTGTGCTCTGTTTCAGGTACCTTCGAACAAAATACCTCTTCTCGCTTTTTGGGACCCTGAGTCAGGTATCCTCGAACAAAGTACCTCACCTCACTTTTTGGAACCTATGTCAGATACATCTGATTTACCTTCCTAAATCAAGAATAGTGTTCTTCCTTTCCGTGGAATCAAAAACCTATTCAATCGTTGTGAGTGAAATTTTCTTCTCTCATCTCTTTGAGAGTGTTTTATTCGAAAATGAAGTTTATTTGGCTTGATTTGGACAAATTTGGATTTTTTTCGTCACATCTGTAGATTTGGAGATAATGGATTTTTGGGTATCTGATTCTCTATTGGTCGTGCAACCAGTTACTCGATGAACATTCATTGTCATTTGAGTCGGGGTTGATCAATGTTCTGTCAGTGAATTTTTCTTTGTCTTCATCCTCTTTTTTCGATAATTTGGGATGTTTTGTTTTTTTCTTCTTTACGTTGAAGAAAATAAGTGTACTATACATCGATGTTGCGATTTTCTGCATTTTATTAAATACAAATTTTTATCTCAAAAAATTATATTACATTATCCATTATTTACATTGTAGATTAAATGAATATATATCCATCAATTTTACCAATTTAGTCTTTGTTGAAAAAGGAAAAATTAATGCGTCGGAAGCCTGACCACGTGTCAATCATCCACACGGTTGGAATAGGAGATGAAACACGGTTTTGGAATAGAAGATCCCATCCGGTTTCCTTCCTTCCCGTTGAATCCTTGACCGCAACCATAATTAATAGTAATTGAAGCCTCATGTAGTCATGTTTCCAATAACTGCATCAAATTTCCAACATTATGAAAACCGAAAAATTCGTCATTGCAAATTTCCAACAAATTTAATGAATTCACTTAATGCTAATACAATAGATAAGCAAATTTCAATTTAACTTATTAAAAGCACTTCCAAACAAAAGCAACAATGTTCTATACACGTCTTCCATTTCATTTTTCAATGGCCTTCAAATTTTTATTCCATATCATTTTATTTTATATTTCATTCTTTAAATGTATAATATATTTGTTCAAACAATGTTTGCAAGAAGAACAAAAAGAACAAAAAAAAAAAAAGGAAAAGTTTAGGCCTTTTTAACTAAATTTAGTTGGCATTAATAAATGATTTATTTTTGAGAAAATTAATAAATGACTTTGAATGTAGAACTAATCTCTCATCTGTCCACATTAGATGGCTGTTCTTCCATGGACCATCTATAATTGCATCATCAACATACCTCTTTCCTCCTCTTCTTCTTTTTTTTAATTAATTTTTGCACACACACCACACTAGGTATAGAACCCGGATCTCCCACAAAGGAGGGAGACAAGAAGCTAATATGTATGAGCGTCATGTTTATACAAGACAACACTTTAAAATATAAAAGATTCGGGCAACTTCATACATGCCTTCCAAAGTGGATATTTGTGTATAGTTCGCAAGCATCATAATCTAAATATGATACAATCAATGAATTTTAATTAGGTTTTTTTACATATATTGCACATTTTATGCATGTGAAATACTATTTTTTGACGCAACTAATTTTGTTTTTTCTTTGTGTATGTGTGCAAAAAGTTGCGATTGCTTATGAAAAAATTTCATTCGTCTAGATAAATTCTTTTTACCTAAAATGTGAATAATTATAAAAATTTTCAGAAAATGCACTATACACTCACTTTCACTTTTTTTCCTCTCCCACAATCACTTATATCCATTTTCATAAATTACTAACTATCAATTATAACCAATCATTATTTTACTATTTATATATATATCAAATCAACTTTCATCATTATATTTTCAATCTCATATTCAATCACACTATCGAAATTCATTATTTTTCTTTCAAATTTTTTTCATCATTATTCTCTAGAAGAAAGAAAATTCCTAAAGTGAAAGGATATCGAATCACGCCATAAAGTTTTATTTCAAGCAAAATAAATAGATTATATTGGGGATTCAATAATGTTTTGTTGGCTATGTTCAGGGACATTTAATGTAAATTTACGTTAAAATTAAAGGATAGATGAATAATTTTGCCAATAATTTATCTTTCGAGGCTCGTATCTAATAAAATTCCACACCTTGTGATGGAATTCGTATCTAATAAAGTTCAAAATAAAATCGGGCAAACAAATATTAGAACGGCTGATTGTAGAATGTAACATTCAAAGTTTGCTCTGATAGAATGTAACATTCAAAGTTTGCTCTGACCAAATTACTAATTTGGTCATTTTAAACTCTGACCAACTTAGTAATTAATTCATTAAAACTAATTTCTCAACGTAAGCGGGGCCTCATATTAGCTAGTCATATTCAAAATAAGTGATGTTTTAGGAAAAAAAAAACACACATAATATGTAACGCCCAAATTCAATAATCCAAAAATAATCACAACAGTCCATGTTAACGAATAACATACTCCGAATATTTATCAAGTTAACTTTCACAAATGTAAACCCAATCACATAACCAAGTATATTATAATTATTACAGCGGAAGTCTTAACTTGCAAAACTTTAATATAACAAATAATACATAAAAGAAAACTAGGAATCAGAATTTAGTATAATTACGCATCAAAATATTTAGGCCAAAAATCGTAGTAATGATACAACACGATTAGGATTCTCGCGTTGCTCGTATTGGTGTCCTGACTCAAATTCGCTTGCGGTCTCAAATTTTTAAGAAAACACGGGTTGAGCTAAATGAGCTCAGTGGGTAGGGCAATGGGAATGCAAAGGTTATTAATGAAAACTTGAAAGAAATTATTTGAGCTAATTACTTAGTGTACAAAACGGTTTCATGCATGCAAATGAATGCAGAACTAACAAGACTAATATTAATTGCAATAAATACTGCTACACAATAAAGCAATATCACCAATAAGCAACTTATACAGAATAATATTGCAACAATATCGAAACGAAACCAAATTGTACTAACCTCAGATTTTTTTTAGCTCCTGCATCACATACAATATTAGCACAAACACGTTAAAACACATTTTGATGATTCACGCTGATTTTAAAATGGACAAGGTTCTATGCCCCATTTTAAAATCCAACGGGATACACAAAATAACGTTGGGCTGATGTGGAATAAACACCGCACCCTAACGTTCCAATTCAAGCCTGATTTCAAAACGGACAAGGTTCTATACCCCATTTTAAAATCCAACAATTGGGATAACATAATGATAAACGCGAGGTCGATGTGGAATAAACACCGCACCACATTGCGTTCTCCAATGCACCACGCCGAAGCCTAACACCTTATTCCTCCCGAGTGGCTCGACGACTCTTTAGTCAAAGGTTTAAATCCGCAGACCGTCATATTCGAATATACCAATACTACGACCCAAGTTCTCACCACCGGTCCGACCAGAAAAATGGGAATAGGCACATGTGTAGCAGAACAAACATCAACATGCAACCTGTTTGATTGATTGCCCAAACTACACACGCCAAACGGGTTCATCACAAGGCTCAGAAAACCAAATTTACAAATCGAATAAAAGCTCATGATGTTTGGGCAATACAAGTGAGTCCTATCAAGATTCACTACTTAGGTGTTATCTAATCTAACTTGGTATCAAACAATAATCATACAACATAATTTACAATTTCATCATCACATATATCAACTTTCATGCGCTTTACAAATTGCAGGCATAACAAAATTGATGGATGCAACATGTCGTGTTTAATGTTTTCCATAAAAAGAATGACCTTACTTAAAAAAAACTTTACCCACATTTAAAGTTCGATTCCAAGAAACAATTAATCTCCAAACTTGTTGCTCGAAATTCATCTATATGGTTGGCAGTGAACGACGGTCGGTGGTGGTGGTGGTAGCCGGCGAGCGGGGAGGGGGAAGAGAGGGAGGAAAAAAGAGAAATAAAATGAGAAACGAAGAAGAAAGCAAAAAAAAATAATAAAATCCGGCGGTGGCCGGTGGTGGTGGCCGGCGCCGCTGGGGTGGGGAGAGGAGAGGGAGAGGATACACCCTTTAGTGTATGTAAGTGTGTGTTTAAAATCTGAAAATGAAGCTAGGGTTATGTTTTTAGGTATTTAAAAGGTAACAAAATGGGTGGGCTTTGGTTTAATGTTGGACTTGGGTTATGGGCTTGGGTTGTGGGTTAGTCTCTATAAAAAAAATTTGAAATAAGTAATATGGTTTGGGACTTATAGAATGCTGAAAATTGTTCAGAGTTGGAGAAAGATAATGGGCTATGGATTTGTACAAATGAAATAGACTACACCAAGCTACAATTTATTTTTAAAGCCAAAATAGATTAGAAACTATATAATTAACAAATAATAGTATTCAAATCATAAATCTTAACAAAATAATAATAATATGATAGATAATTAATCCCATAATAAGATAGTAAAAATCTAATTTAAAATTCAATGAAGTAAGTCTCAATAGTAATTGTAAAGACAAATAGATATTGACAATTATCCTAACTCCATAATTATTATTCAATTAAATGACATAAATTACTAGAAAAATAATATAATAGTTATCTCAAATAAATGATACTTCATGAATAAAGGGAATAATATGACATAATAAATTGCATACCTTGAAAAAAATGGGCGAGATATGATGGAGATGGATGTTATTAGACTATTTTCTTTTAAAATTTGAAAAGAAACTTTTGTTTTCCAAGTCTACGTAATCGCAGACCGCTTCCGATACCACTTGTAACGACCTAATTTTATGAAATTAAAGTACTCTAAAATATTATTAAGAAAACACGAATTTATAAATTAAAGTGATTCTAATAATTATCAAAAAGTTGATTTAGAATTTTTAATTAAGAATAAAAAATATAATGACGATAATAATAATAGTAAATAATAATAATAATAATAATAATAATAATAATAATAATAATAATAATAATACATCTTTCAAATTAAATATCCAACAATTGTTCCAAGCATAAACCAAAAATATTAAAGACATAAATCTAAAATTTAGTCCGATCATAATTTATAAATGATTTATTGCACCATCCACAACATCATATCTTTAGCCGGATTCCTCAACCTGAAAGTCATGATAATAATAGAGGTGAGCTTCATCTCGCTCAGTAGGGATATATCTGTCAATATTTAATATAACATGAAAAGCATTCACATAATTACAACAATAAATTCATTAATTTTCTCTTTTTCCTTTGACTGGACAATTACTGCATATAGCATTGCGGGTTCACCCCAAGATACGTTTGATCCCTACCTTTTCATGGCTCCCTAGCTTATATGAATTTATTTCCTCTTGACATATATTGCAATCAATGAAGTACAATCATGAAGCATTAAATAAAGACAAAAAATATAGAAAATCCCTACCTTAATAATCGCAGATATTCGATGTAAAAAAATGAACAATAAAAGTCTTAGTACTCGATCCCTTCGTTTTCAACATTAAATAAAATTATATAATTAATATATGATTTTAATAAATCAAACTAATTAATGAAAGAATTTGTGAAAAATATTGAAAGAAGGCTTGTGAATTGTGAATATATATATATATATATATATATATGAAACTTGAATTAGAAAAAAATATTTATACCTTATAATTATTAGAAATGTGGTATAAAATTGTGTATGAAATTACACATATTTATAGTAGTTAATTCTAACCCCTAAACCCCTTAACCTAAATTAGCCCCTAATAACTAACTCCTAAGTCCCCTAAAAATAACCCCTAAACTAATTAGTGGTTATCACATTCTCCTCTCATTAAATATAATTTCGTCCTCGAAATTCGACATCTTACCTGGAATTGAAAAAACTTGGGTACTTGACATGAATTTCCTCTTCACGCTCTCAAGTAGCTTCATTTCTGCCATGACGTCTCCACTCATTTTTGATCGTGGCAATATTTTTATTTCTCAAATGGTGAATCTTGCTTCCCAAAACAACTTATGGTATTTCCTCATAAGTTAAGCCATTGTTGATTGTCAGATCCTTATAATTCACGATGTGACTTGGATCGTGAACGCACTTTCTTAGCATAGAGACATGAAAAACATTGTGCACACTTGATGGACTCGGTGGTAATGCTAGCTGATAAGCTAAATCTCCAACTCGTGTAAGGGTTTCAAAAAGTCTGATATATCTCGATTTCAACTTTTCCTTTTCGCCAAATTGAATAACACCTTTAATAGGAGCTACTTTTAGAAATATTTTTTCTCCTTCATCAAATTATATATGTATTCTCCGTCTATCAGCATACGACTTTTGCCTATCTTAAACCATCTTGATTCGATCTTGTACCATATCTATCTTTTCAACAATTTGCCGAATTAATTCAGGCCCCAAAATTTTTCTTTCATCAACTTCGTTCAAATATAATGGTGGTCTCCATTTTATTCTATACAACGCCTCGTATGGAGCCATCCTAATAGTCACTTGATAATAGTTGTTATAAGCGAATTCTACTATGGGTAATAATATTTCCTAATTACTTCCGAAGTCGAGCACACATGCTCTCAACATATCTTCCAATATTTGTATAGTCCTTTTAGATTGTCCATCTGTTTGCGAGTGATAAGCCGTACTAAATCTAAGTTTCGTTTCCAAGGCACTTTGTAGATTTTTCCAAAATTTAGAAGTACAACGCGTATCTCCATATGAAACAATTGACACGGGAACTCCATGAAGTCTCACTATTTCCTCAATGTAAATTTGTGCATATCACTCCATTCTGAACGTCATCATAGTAGGTAAGAAATGTGTTGATTTTGTTAATCGGTGTACTACAACCCATATAGCCTTATTTTCCTTGATTGGTGGTAGAAGTCCTACCACAAAATCCATAGTTATGTGCTCCCATTTCCATTCGGATCAAGTGGTTTGAGTAAATCGATGGTCTTTGGTGTTCGACTTTAACTTGCCGACAAGTCAAATATTTTCCACAAAGGTTCTAATAGCTTTTTCATACTTCTCCACCAAAATAACTCTCTTATCAATCGTTTTGCTCCATGAGCAAACAAGTCACTCACTATTGGTCTCACAGTTTAAATCGTAGTAAGGGTAAATCTTATGTTCAATACAACCAAACTCTTAAATAAGGAAACCCTACATGCTCAAAACGTAATTTACGAAATCCTACGTTCAAATCTCATTAGGGAAAATCATCTCAAATCCAAATTTGTTTACATTAACCCCTTAGTAGGAGAAATTTTCATCAAATAACTAACCTTATTGGTTGTCAAGTCACAACTACAATAATAAAACCTTATTGAAAATGTTAATATAGTATAGATATTGTATATCAATTAGGAGATAATTAGAATCCCGTAGATTAGCCTATTAATTTAGTTTCCGTATTTTGGTTGCTTTCAACTTGTATATAAGTGCACCTTATAATCAATGGAATAAACAATTCATTCAGATTTCAGTATATTATATGCCAAAGTCTCTTGTTGGCACATCTTCCTCTTCCGCACTTGAGATGCACTGTCGCCTAGGCCATTGTTGGGAAATTATTTTTAGATTTTGATGAATGCTATGTAAAACTTAGAATAGAAAGTTGACACCCCATTTCTGTTGTAAATTGCATTGTAATAGATAGGGCTGGTCGAGCTGAGTCAAGTCAGCTATGCCTGAACATGCAAGAAGACAACTGGAGACTAGAAGGAAGACTCATTGCAAGGCAAATGAGTGTGGCAAAAGAAGAGAAGACAGAACTCGATCAAGGTGCAACAAATCTAGGCGAGTGAAGTATCGATCAAGTCAACTCAAGACAAAGTCTCTCAAGTTGAAGTGACAGAAAGAGTCATCCAATGATTGGAAGTCACTCAAGTCAATCGGGAAGTCAAGGAAATGCGGTCAAGTCGAGATAATCGGAAGAGACCCGTTGCACATAAGTCAAGAGAATTACTTAAACAAGTAATACCTCCATACTGCCTTTCTTGAAGTTCTCAGTCCCAAAAGCGTGCAAAAGGGATAAACCAATGGGAAGCACTGCACCTGTGTCAGAACTCTGAAAAGCTGAAGATTCATTCATACGAGGAAATGTCAATTCCAAAGACTGCAACAAGACAAGCCAACGACCACAAGTGTCTTTTGAAAATAAGCCTATCTCTTCAACGGGCAGATTTTCAAAAGAACACTATAAAAGGCTGAGGAATTTATTTGAGAAAGTAAGTTGGTTACCTTGACAATCGGAAATCAAATACGAGCAAGAAAAGTAATATCTGTAACCAAAAATATTCTCAAGTCATTCAAGATCAATCCTCAAGCCTACATTATGAAGGAAATCAATCCAACACTCACCTGTGAAGGAAAGACAACTTCAATCAGTTGAAGAGGAAACATTTGAAGAATCAAGGGGTCTACATTCCACAGAGGATTGTAGGAAGGTTCAAAGTCGAACCAGTCTCAAGTTTTTTGGAGGGCTTCGTGATCAAATCCAAGAAGCTTGAGCAAGTGGGCAGTGTAGTAAGCGGCCGCCTGTGAAGAAGAAGTCGAGTCGTCACGAGCTTGATTGTGTGAACAAGGCATCTCTAGACTGAGTCCCAAAGGATCAAGTCAGCTGCGTGATCAAGACTTGTATCTGGACTATTAACCACTTTGTATATAGATCAATACTTAGTGGATTCCTCCAGGAGTTGGAGAAGAGAGGAGTAGAAGAATTACCCCATCTTCGAACCTCTATAAAAACTTATTGTGTCATTTACATTTCAGCACTTTAATTTCTGCATATTACTTTTATATCTGCTGATGAATTTTCTATCCAATTGTTAATCAACCAAGTGCTAAAACCAAGTATTAAAACAAACTTAACCAAATTCAAGGGTGTTAAGTCTTCCGCTGAAAACATATCACAGTCAAGTTAAGTCTTTAGTCAAAACAGCTGAGTTATTCTATCAACAGCTCAGTCGAGTCTGTTGAGTGACTAACTCTGCTGATTAACTAACTTAGCTGTCCATCAAGGACTCAACTGTGAAGTATTAACTCTGAACGTATTAAAAAGGACTAAATCAAAAAGTTTGTAAGGTTTATTCAACCCCCCCTTCTAAACCTTACACTCACACCCCTTGGGACCTACAAGTGGTATCAGAGCGGTTGGTTCATTGAGCCTTCCGCACTGGTTACTAAACTAGATCTCCAAATTTTTCAAAGATTGTTTTAGTACTTGATCTTTCAAAACTCTTTTAATCAGCAAAGTTATTATCATGGAAGCAAATTTGACACGCATCCCTATGTTCACAATTGAAGAATTTGATGATTGGAAAATTCGTATGTAGGCTCATCTATCAGCATTACACGATGAAATGTGGATAGTAATAGAAGATGGGCCATCAAATCTTAAAAGTGAACACAATCGCAAGGAGAGAGCTGCTGCACCGTGAAGAAGAAGAGGATCTTGCTCCCGGACAAATATGGTTGAAAAACCAAGAGTTGAATGGACAAATGATGACATGAAAAGATATAACTTGGACAATGTGGCCAAGGACATTCTTTACAAAACTTTGGACAAAGCCATGTTTAACAAAGTCAAATCATGCAAAACAGCAAAAGAAATCTGGGACAAGCAAATCAAGGAAAATAAACTATCTGTTGTTGTACAAAAATTTGAAAACTTTAAGATGTTTGTAGGAGAAACCTTGGATCAACTGGATGCTCGGTTCACAGAAATTACCAATGAGCTATCTGCACTTGGAAAAGAATATACACAAAAGGAAATGTGTATGAAGATTCTAAGAAGTCTCCCAACTGAGTGGGATATGAAAGTCATGGCCATGAGACATTCCATGGACCTATCAAAGACATCCAACCATGAGCTATTCTCAGATCTCAAAGCCTACGAATTTGAGCTGAGAAGAAAAGAACAAGAGGAAACAGACAGCTGCTCTAATTGTTAAGGATGGCAAAAGAGTTGAGGTCAAAGAAGTCATTGACCAAGAGGAGATCGACCGATGGTTAAAAGGTTTAACAAGTTCTTCAATAAGAATTACAAAAGAAGCAAAGGTGAATCCTCCAGAAGACACTCATCTCCCTCCAAGTCAAGGGAAGAAAGACCACCCAAGAGAGCAGAGCATCAAAAAGTTGAATATCAAAGAGCTGACAATTCAAGGATGGCAAAAACTGATCAAAAAGTTGAAAATCTATGCTGGAACTGCAGGCAACCCGGTCACTATGCCATTGAATGTCCATATCCTGTAGTCAACAAATACATGAATGAAGAGGAAAGAAAAGTCTTCAGAGAAAGAAGACAGGAAAAGAGAAAGGCAATGTTGGCTGCAGAAACTCATCGAGACAAATCAAGTCAAAAGACACATCGATTCGGAGAGTAGTGAAGTGACTACTCAAGTGACTCTGAAGAACAAGCCTTGATCTGTCTAATGGCTAAAGAACAAAACCAACCTGACCAAGAAGATGAGGTACACTCTAACTCATCACACTCAGATACTAGTGATAGTGATTGTGACACACACACACACTTCATCACCCACTGATCTTTATGATTCATTAGGCAAAATGATGAAAGATTTTGAATACATTAAATCCTCACACACACTACTAAATGAGGAAAACAAATACTCAAGAGCCAAAACTCACAAATGACTAAGGAGCCGAGTACTCTAAGTCAAATAGGCGATGAGAATAAAAGTCTAAAGGTGAAAATGCTAAGTTAATAGCGAAAATAGCTGCTATAGAAAAGAGGAGAATGACCTCAAAATGTGATTTCCTCATTCACTAAGGCATCTAAATCCGTGGATGATCTTATTATGAGTCAAAGAGAATGCGAAGATAAGACAGGCTTAGGATTTAATCCCTCAGTACTATATCAAGCTCCAAAAGTGATTTTGGAAAAAGGATCTTCAAGTAATGAAGCATCTCAAAAATCCAAAGCACAATCACAAGCAAACTGGTCTTGGTTATAAAGGAAAAGGAAAACAGCAAATTGAGTGTGCTGAGAGGACAACTGAGAAGAAATCCAGCCGAGTTCCTCAGCAAACTTCAAACAGGAAATACTCTGTAAAGAAGAAACAGAGCTACCAAAAGCCCCATAAGTTCTATAAAAGGAACACACATAATGGGAATGGTAGAAAGTACCCAAGCCAAGCTGATTGGAATAATGTGAACTATCAGCAAAGACCTATGGAATATAAACCTAAGTGGCAAAGGCCTAGAACTCAGCAAAGGCCATTCCAAAGGCATAAGATCTATCATCAACACACATATGCACCTAGGCACTACACTCAGAGATATCACAACTACCCAAAGAAGGTAATTGCTAAAACACATGCACATGCATACAGACAAAAGAGACAGCTGTATGAACCTAGAACCCCCAAGCAATTTGCCAAAATTAATTATGATTATGGCACTGATAGATGGCAACATCTTAAAGTCAAACCATGTGGCTATAGGTTGGTTAGATCATCTTACAATACTAACCCCTCAGGACCCAGGCAAGTATGGGTACCTAAAACCTAATCTCCTTGATTGCAGGTTCAAGGAGCAGCTGAGTACCAAGGAACCTGGTACATGGATAGTGGTTGTTCCAGACACATGACAGGAAACAAGAAAAATCTATCAAAATTCAAGGATGTTAGAGGTGCAAAAGTCATATTTGGAGGAAATGAAGCTCCAGGAGAAATAAGAAGCATTGGATCCATCAAGAAAAATGGATTAGAAATTACAGATGTTGCATATGTTGAAGGCCTCAATTTCAACCTGCTAAGCATAAGTCAACTCTGTGACAAAGGCTACAACGTTGGATTCAATATGGGTGTATGCCAAATCAAGGATACCAAACAAATGAAATAGTCTTTGCAAGGATGCGAGACAAAAGAACATGTATGTGGTAGATTGGTCAATCGCAACACCAAGCACTTGTCTCTAGCAAAAAAGCACAGTTGAATCAAGTTGGGCCGTGGCATAGGAAGCTAAGTCACCGAACTTCAAAACTATTAACAAACTTGCAAGAAGTAATCTTGTGGAAGGACTTCCAGGACTCAAAAGATACAAGAAGTAGAGTATATGTGATGCATGCCGATGGGAAAACATCAAATCATCATTCAAAGAAAAAACATGTCCATCTTCAACAAGAATATTGCACTGCTACTTATGGATCTATTTGGTCCATTGAACTAGCCAAAGATAAGTGGGAAGAAATATACCTTGGTGGTAGTAGATGACTACTCAAGATATACATGGACAATATTCATGTGTAAGAAGAAAGAAACTCTGCAGAAACTACCACGGTGATGAAGAGAATCCAAAATGAGAAAAGTCAAACCATTATCAAAATAAGATCGATGAGGAACCGAGTTTGTCAATGGTATAATAACTCGATCTTGTATTGAAAATGGTATTGGTCATGAATTATCTGCGGCAAGGACTCCACGTGAGAATGGAGTTGCGAGAAAGAAGAATAGAACTCTCAAAGAAGCGGCCAAGGACCATGTTAGGTTTGAAGGCAGGTACGCCTAAAAGATTTTGGGTTGAAGCAATAAACACAAAGATGCTATACTCAAAATAGATGCATGATAAAAGACGGTGACAAAGACTCCTATGAGATTTGGATAGGGAGAAAGCCAAATGTTGCATATTTGAGAATATTTGGATGCAAATGCTTCATCCATAACAATGGCAAAGATAATTTAAAGGCTTTTGATGCTAAAGTCGATGAAGGCATCTTCTTAGATACTCTGTGAAAGCAAAGCCTACAAGAGTGCTCAACAAGAGGACAATGGTTACATAAGAATCCATCCATGTGATGTTTGATGAACCCAACGTAAATGGAGAAGACATTGAAGAGTCAACGATAAAGTTTGAATCAACCAACTATGCGAAAGAGTCCCTATGTTGAAGCTGAAGCTGGAATTATAAGTCCAGATGAAGATGAGATAGCCGAGTCTCAAAGACATCCGGAAAATCTGCGGCTAAGTGATGATGAGAGAGCTGATAAAATAACACAACAACAAGACGATCAATCCGGCTAACTTACTCCACTCGATGTAAGATGGCCGAGGACCATCCACGAACTAATCATTGGAGATGTAAGAGAAGGTGTGAAAACTAGATCCAGAACTCAACAAGATGCAATGTTCACTTGCTTCATCTCACAAATAGAGCCAAAAGATGTGTCACAAGCATTGGATGATACACATTGGATTCAAGCTATGCAAGAAGAGCTGAATCAGTTTGAAAGGAACAAAGTGTGGGAATTGGTTCAAAGACCTACCCATGAAAATGTTATTGGCACTAAATGGGTGTTCGAAAAAGATGAATGAGGAAGGTTACGTGGTGATAAACAAAGCAAGATTGGTAGCCAAAGGGTATTGCCAAGAAGAAGGAATAGATTTTGATGAAACTTTTGCTCCTGTGGCAAGATTGGAAGCCATAAGGATGTTTCTTGCCTATGCGACTCACAAGAACTTTCTTTGTATATCAAATGGATGTAAAGAGTGCATTCCTTAATGGGTTATTGGAAGAAGAAGTATATGTTGAACAACCTCCAGGATTTGAGCGAGAAGACTCTTGGAGATATGGTATACAAACTCAAGAAAGCTTTATATGGATCAAAACAGGCACCCGCATGGTATGATACATTATCACAATTCCTAATCGAGAAAGATTCAAAAAAGGCAAAATGGATAGAACACTCTTGAGAATTCAAGATGGGAAGAGTATCTTTGTTGTTCAAATATATGTGGATGACATCATCTTTGGATCCACAAACAAAGAGTGTGTGATAAATTCTCAAATCTTATGCAAAGCAAATTTGAAATGAGCATGATGGGAGAGCGATATTCTTCCTTGGACTCCAAGTGAAACAAATGAAGGATGGAACCTTCATAAGTCGGACAAAATACACCGTGAGATTTAATGAAGAAATTTGGTATGGAAGAGAAGTCTTCTCGTGAAAATACCAATGAATACATCGATCAAAATGGATATGGATGCGGATGGCAAGCCCGTAGATCAAACAAGATACTGAGCACTTATTGGATCATTGCTCTATCTTCTGAAAGCGGTAGGACATCACCTTTCTTTGTAGGTGTATGTGCAAGATTTCAATCTGCTCCAAAAGAAAGCCACATGACTGCAGCCAAGAGAATCTTGAGATATTTGAAAGGAAGCCAAGAAGTTGGCTTATGGTATCCAAAGGAAGGTGGATTCAAGCTAATTGGTTATTCGGACTCGACTATCTTTGGATGTAGAGTTGACGGAAAAGTACCTCGGGCACATGTCAAATGCTTGGAAATAGGTTAATTTCTGGTTTAGCAAGAAGCAAAATTCAATAGCCACCTCCACACCGTGACCGAATACATAGGTCTGTGGCAGGCAAATTGTGCTCAAGTCTTATGGATGAGACAAAGATCATCGAGAGACTATGAGGTTGAAGAAAAGGAAATTCCAATTATGTGTGATAACACAAGTGCAATTGCAATTACTCAAAATCTGTGTTGCATTCAAGAACAAAGCACATTGATGTCAGATATCACTTCATAAGAGATCATGTTGAAAAGAAGGACATCACCTTGGAATATATCTCAACTGATAAGCAATTAGTTGACATATTCACAAAACCATTATGTGAATCAAGATTTGAAGAACTCAAATATGAATTGGGGTTAATTGAGCTGAGTTGACACTCATAAAACTCAAAGAAAAGAGAAGAAACACGAAAAGATGAGAAAGAGCTCAACTCTTAAATCACCTAAGTGAATCACCAGACGGAGAATCACCGTGATCGAGTTAGGCGACGATTGAGTATTTATGCGCAAAGAGAGAAGAGTTAAATCAGCTAAGGAATAAGCTGAGTCATTTATGAGCAAAGTGACAAAAACGCAGTCATTTTTACTAAGCGGGAATGTTTTTAAGAATGACATCAGCATAGTTATGACATGTACAGTCAAAAGCTGCACACAAAGCTTATGATTGGATATAAATGCTGCCGCATTAAATACGAGAAATTAAGTGTAATTTAGCGTGCAAAATCTGAGCCGTTGATCTTGATCAAAATTCAAAAACCGCCCGCACGTCCTTTCATAACCCATACTTATACCATTTCGTCCGATTTTCTCTCACTTTACCAAAACTGTTCATCTCTCTCTCGAAGGCAAAAGAAAGAAATTTTCTCTCAAAACCCTACAAATCCTCAAGTTCATTTTCAAAATTTCATTCGGTAAAACATCAAGAAATGGCATCTACTCATGATTTTGTCAAGTTGGGAAGTAAATCCACACTGGGTCAACTGTGGATTTCGACGGCATGCTTAAACAGGGGTCCGACGACCCCCTCATGAAGAAGATTGCTGAGAAGATGGAAAAGTCTGGTTTAAAACTATTTTTGACGATGGAGTTTCCGATGACCTACGTGGAAGAGGTCGCACAGTTCTACGTGAACATTGAAGTTCACGATGAGGGCATCAAGTCCTCTGTTCACGGAAAAGCTTTCACCATTACTGCCAAGGATCTGGCAGAACACTGTTTGTTGCCGGCGGAAGGAGTGCCGGAGATTTATGAAGCTGATGTTAACCTGGCTGCTGCTTCGAAGGAAGTAGCCAAGTCCGATTGTGCTGCGAAGGTGGTCTACACAGCTAACAAGAAGCTGTTGAAAGAGGACTACCACAAATTGTTGGACATTGTTGCCAAATGCATAGACATCAAATTTGGAAGCTTTGACCACCGTCCCAAAGCTAAGGCGTCGATCGTAGTGGTGCGATCATTAAAGAAAAGAAGGTGAACAATGAGTTTGTATACAAAAGACTCTGCCAGAATATTGGGAATAAATCCTTCAAGGAGGATGGTACATTTGGAGGCTCCCTAGGATACGGCCTGGTGATTGGCCGGATGATGGAAGTAAAAGGAGTTCCTCTTCGACATGGAAAGGCGTTCCATGTAAACAAGAAGATGTTCCGATCCAACCTTTCCGGAGCACAGAAGAGAGCATATGCAAAGAGAGCTGATACAAGTGAGGGGGAATCAACTTGCCCTGAAGAAACAGCTATCTCCTCCTCTCCTCAGAAGAAGGCTGCTCCTGCAGCTGCTAAGAACATCCGCCCTGCAGAAAGAAGAAGAAAACAAAAGATGACCACGCCCCTGCGCAGGAGTCACCGCCCCGCAGCATGACGTGTCTCCCGCCCGCGAGCCGCAGCGGAGAAGGAATCTCAAATACCTTCTCCGGTTGTCAAGAAAAGGAGAACCGATGGCGAGACGGCCGCTCCTCGAAGAAGACAACAACAACACGGCCCCGCGCCTTGGGACTCGAAGAAACCATATCCGAGCCGTAAATCCCTCCGGTAAAAACTAAAAGAAGAAGAATCTTCAAGCATTCCGAGCTTGAGAAACCTACTGAGTCAACCACTCAAATGAAACAGATCTGAGGAGACTCGCTGGAGAAGTAGAGTCTCCGAAAATTATCGATGAAACAGCCAAGTCTGCTGAAGCCGATCAACAGAGGCAAATTGAAGACACAGTTGTAGTCCGAACATCTGAGACACAAATGACTGCTGAGAAGGCAAACTTTCCTGTTGACAGGGTTGTATCCCCTCCCGCAATGCACGCACTTGGGAAGGTATGGAGCACCAAAGTTTGCTACATTCAATCCCGAGAACGAGGGACAAAGGGAGAAGATGATAAGGATGATGATGATGTAATGATCCTATCCCCACCTTATCCGGACATCCAAAATCGCCTGCAGAATGGAGGAAGTGGAAGTTAGTCGATCCACGAAAGCTTCCAAAGACCCGAATTTATTGAAGAAGAAGAGGAATGTTGAACTTCCTCGACTTACAACAATGGTCCAAGCTCTTGATGAAGAAAACTCTGTTTGGACATTCTAAATATCTTTAAAGAGAAGGAGAAGGAAAGATTGGCGAAGAGAGGCCGAGGCACGCGAAAAAGCCAATATCTCGCCTTTCACTGGGACCACGATCACTCCCACCCTCTCATTCGATGTTCTCTCCGGGAGTGATGATGATCGGACCCCTACCGCAATGAAGAATTGGAGATGCAAAGCAAGCCGTGAGGGAATCCAGGGCCCTACATGAGCAAAGGTTATTGGAAGGACCGGGGAATCTTCCACATCACGCTTGGAGATTGATCCGATGGGAGTGGTGCGAAATATTGCCACATGTTGTCGCCGCCACCACCTCCCACTCACTCGAGAAGAAGGTGATAAAGGAACATGCGCGATGAAACGGGATTGTGGGGACCCCGATCGAGCTAACCCCTAATGAAGGTATCTTACCACCTGCCCCAACGGCTGAATACTCAAAGGGAACAACCGGGAGTCCGGAGACGAGTGACCCCACTCCAAGTCACTCACCGGGTATGCCACCAAGGGGAAACTCCATCCACCTGCAGTAAGGTCGGAGGATCTTTGCACCGACTCCACAACGAATCTCGGAGGCGAAGTGGAGAAGGAACAACAATCGAATACACAAAGTTGCCATCGACGAGGCTCGAGACGATTAAGACTCGTCTCGGTGAAGTGCCACGCTCTGCAGGCCAATGACGCCGATGATGCGGTCGAGGCACGGGGAAGGAACTACCCCGGGAGTTAACACTGGCAATGAAAGTGCAATCCATGGAGTTGAGACTCCGGTGGATGCCACCTCGAAGACCCCAAGACAGTGACACTATCGAAGGGATCGCCCGGCCTCGCTGCAGTTGAGACCTGTAGGAGGTAATGAAGGCCAACGGGAAGTTGAGACTTCCCGGAGTAAAGAGACTGTGTAGGTCCCAAGGGGTGTAAGTGTAAGGTTTAGAAGGGGGGGGGTTGAATAAACCTTACCAAATTTTTGATTTAGTCCTTTTAAAGATTCGAGTTGATACTACACAACAGTGTCCTTGGTGGACACCAATTTAGTTAATCAAGAGAGTTAGTCTCTCAACACTCAACCGAGCATTGATGGAATAACTCAAATTATTAAGTCTAAATTAACTCAACTCGTGG
Organism: Rehmannia glutinosa; assembly: GCA_016081115.2. NCBI lineage: Eukaryota > Viridiplantae > Streptophyta > Magnoliopsida > Lamiales > Orobanchaceae > Rehmannia > Rehmannia glutinosa. Next base: position 95,226 of record JABTTQ020000882.1, on the reverse strand, counting down.
TTTGTTTTCATTGGAAGACTTAACACCCTTAAGTTTGATTAAGTGGAGATTTAGTGCTTGGTTTAGTACTTAGAAATTATCAAGTGGATAGCAAATTTATCATGATTTAAACAATTAAGATGCGAATTAAAGTCTTTGAAATGTAAATGACACAATGAAATTTTTATAGAGGTTCAAGAGGGGTAATTCTTCTACTCCTCTCTTCTCCAACTCCCGGAGGAATCCACTAGGTATTGATCAAGATATATAAAAGTGGTAACAGTCCGGATACAAGTCTTGATCACACAACCCGACTTGATCCTTTGGGACTCGATCCGAGACGCCTTGATCACTCACCGGCTTCTCGACGACTCGGCTTCTTCACAGGCGGCCTTGCTACTACACTCACTTGCTCAAGCTCTTTGGATTTGATCACGAAGCCCTCCAAAAGCTCAAGACTTGGTTCGATCTTGAACCTTCCTACAATCCTTCGTGGAATGTAGACCCATTGATTTTTCAGTATTTTCCTCTTCAACTGATTGAAGTTATCTTTTCTTCACAGGTGAGTATTGGATTGATGTTCTTCGTAGTGTAGGGTTGAGGATTGAGAATATTTCAGATTTTCTAATAATTGCTTGAACGTTTGTGGTTCGGTCTCTAGTCCTTCTTCTTTCTATTCTCAAAGTCATTTCTCGGCCTTTTATAGTGATCTTTCAAAAATCTGCCCGTTGAAGAGATAGGCTTATTTTTGAAAGTCACTTGCGCGTCGTTGGCTTGTCTTGTTGCGATCCTTGAATTGCCATTTCCTCGTATGAATTGTTATTCACCTTTTCGAGTTCGACGACACGGTGTAGTGCTTCCCATTGGTTTATTCCTTTTGCACGCTTCTCGGGGTGAGCACTTGAGAAAGGTGGTATAGAGATATTACTTGTTTAGGTAATTCTCTTGATTTACAAACGGATCTTTTTCGATTATCTCGACTTGACCGCATTTCCTTGCTTTCCCCAGGTGACTTAGAGTCGACTTCCAATCATTGATGACTCTTCTCACTTCAACTTGAGACTTGGCTTTTCTTGAGTTGACTTGATCGATACTTCACTCACCGCATCTCACCGCTTCTTGATAGAGTTCCCGTCTACTCTTCTTTGCCATACTCGGTGTCTCGCGTGAGTCTTCCTTCTAGTCTCCAGTTGTCCTCTTGCATGTTTGGGCGTAGGCGACTTAACTCGGCTTGACCATTTTTATTTATTACAATGCATTTTACAACAAGAATGGGGTGCCAACTTCCTATTCTAAGTTTTACATGGCATTCATCAAAATCTAAACAATAAATTTCCTAACAATTTCCCCCTTTTTGATGATGCCAAAACTTAAACCATTCAAAAATGCAAATAGCAAAGATACATACTGAGATAGTGTATTCACATAGAATGTATGCGTAGAATCAATCTTTTTATTGATTATAACATTCTTGTTCTTTTACACAATCATTTTACAAGGTGTATCGAGCAAACATTTGTCTACACACAAAAATAAAGAATTTATAGCTTTATTGCGGAAGACTTACATAGTATGTATTTACATCATAAAATACATGAAGGGTGGACAACAACACTTCATCTCCTTCGCTTGTCTCCTTCTTTCATCTTGTTCAAAGATCTTCTCGCTCTTCTTCTCGTTTTCTCATCGTCACCGCTTCTTCTTCTTTTTTCATATGCCTTCCTGGCAGCTTCATCTCTTCTTAATCTTTCCTGTCTTTCCTCCCATAGCTGAGTTTGTCTCTTGTTTTCTTCTTCTATTCTTTTTTGCATACTCGGCATTACTTTTAGCCACTTGCAAATTTGCTATTTGGTCAAGACCAACCCAAGAGATCCCTCCTTTCTTGCCTGGATCTACGTAGTCAATGTTTTTGGGCGAGGCCTGGGTCTCAAACCTCTTCCTCCACCACTCGCTTCTTCCTCTACCTGGGCGTGTATTGTCTTGGGGTCTTCTTCTTTCCAAATGAGTGACCAATGAGTGACCAGCAAGTAGAGCGATGCCAGGTAGTATCTTTTTGTCGAACTTCTTCACATAACGTGAGACCCTTTTCCCAAGACAAGTCCCAAGCTTGAGCCATAGACATATTTGCAAAGTATCCTTCGGATGCGGCGTTTTAAATTCATCAACTCGATCGTGGCTCGTCCCGACATCCGAGATGGCATAAGTGTCTCTGCTCTCTTGGAATGCCTCCATGTTGTTTCAAGATGTTCATAACTCGGGCATCCATTCTTCTTTCCACTTCCTCCATCCCCGCTTCAATTGTCTTTCTCTTTTCACCATAGATATAGCGAGTGTTGGAGTGGCAGAGTCACGGGAGTTTCTTCATAATGTCACCGGTGACAAGACCTTGTTGGGGGTTTGTGCAATCATCAAGGTCACATCTTTCGATCCTTCCCCCTCAACGGATTTTCCTTTCTTTTGCTTTAACATTTCCTCACTGTCTTTCCCTTCGCAATTTGATCCTCTTTTTCAACCTTCGGATCTCTTCTATGCTTAGGTATTCCTTTTCCCCCTTTTTGGCATCATCAAAGGAGAGAGGGACACTGAAACATACGCAAGCGGGAAGTCAAGCCTGCGATAGTCGAGTTCTGTCTCGAGTCATTTGCGGAGTATGCAACACGAAATTCGGATCGAGTAGCGTTGGACTCTGCTTTGAAATTAGCTTCATCTCGGCCATGAGAAGGCTGAATTTTCTATTCATGGTTTCTTCCAAACGTCGTAGATCACTCTTATTTTGCTCACGCAACAACTTTATCTCGGCGAGTGAGCTTCATGCATGTGCTCAATGTGTTCTCTCAACTTCGTTTTTGCATCAACATTTTCACTCTCCATACCAAAGACTTGTTGAACAATGTCCTGAAGTATCTAACTTGTTCCACACGCATTGTTTGCTTTTGTTGCCACCATTCCCGATCCCGATCAAGTTATGTCTCTCAAGTCGTGATAAGATTGGCATCTCTGTTGTCGATCGCATGTCCATAGAGGCCTCGATGCCTCTCCATCCGTTCAATCTCGGCCAAATAATGCCTTGAACACCTCGCGAACTTCAAATGATTCTTCCGTTGCGGTGATGGCCATGCAACGTCAAAGTCATAATCACTGAACAATGGTACCGATGGAATAACGGGAGCTGGTCTATGGAAGCGTGCGAGCTCGTTCTCGACTCTTGGGAGGTCGGGTACCTCAGTGAAAGGAAAAGATTCTATAAAGGAATCATCATGGCCAACCGTATTTGTTCAATGATGAGAGGTGCGCGTGAAGTTCCTTTTGAGTCGAACTGCTGCGGCTGGGAGCTGCTGCGCGCATGGACTCTGTCTCACCGGGGTCTTTTGTGAAGTGGACCCGACTTGCTAAGCCTCAATTGTCTCAACCGTTGGTCTCACCGGTTTCTCCACTGAGTGGACTGGTCCTCGGCCTTATCGAGCGTCATCGGACGATGATGAGATTTCCATTGGTGGCTCATCATCAAAATTAAAGGTTTGACGAGTAGTCTTGGGATCGACTTGCTCGTGCTTGGAACATCCGCAATGAGTCTTTTGGAGCCGCACGGGGGATGACTTAGCTTCTTCGTCGCGCTTCGATCCCGAAAGGTTACATCGATTATCCTGGGAATCATGAAGCGCGCTTATCTCCTTTTTCGAGATGGGTCGATGATAGCGGGAGGGATGTTCTCTACTTGACTTCTTTACCCGGGAAGTCTCAACCTCCCGTGGGCCTTCATAACCTCCTGCGATCTTGACTGCAGGAGGCACTTGACCTCCCTTTCGATGTCACTGTCTTAGGGTCTTCTCTGTGGTGGCATCCATTGGAGTCTCAACCCCATGGATTACACTTTCATCGCCTGTGTTAACTCCCGGGCATTCCTTCCTCGTGCCTCGACATCGGCGCGTCATAAGTCCTTCGAAACTTGAGCAGTTGGCACCTCACCGAGACGTCTCAATCGCCGAGCTTCGCTTGATGACAACTTGCTTGTTCGTTTGGGGTTTATCTTTCTCCACTTCGCCTCCTGGATTCGGTGTTGAGTCATCTGCGGCATTCTCCGACCTTGCTGCAGTGGAGGGAGTTTCCCCTCGGTGGCGCACCACCGAGTGACTTGGAATGGGGTCACTCGTCTCCAAACTCCCGATTGTTTCTATTGAGTGTTCAAATAGTTGGGCGGGTAGTAAAACACCTTCAATAGGGGTTGGCTCGACCTGGGGTCCCCACTATCCCGCTTTCATCGCCATTTCCTTATTTCCTTCTTCCGAGTGAGTCAAAGGGAAGTGGTGGCGGCAACAACAATGGCAATTTCTTTGGAGGACTCTCCTGGTCCCTCCATCATGCTCTTCTCATGAAGAAATGCGGATTCATGCATTGCTTGCTTTGCATTTGCAACTCTTTCGTGGCGGCAAAGAGTCCGGATCCTCATCACCGTCGAGATAAGACATCAAGGAGAGGATGTGTGTGTTCGTGGTGCCGAGATAGGGCGATCTTTGGCCTTCTCACGTGCCTCAGCTTCCTCTCGTCTTTCTTTCCTTCTCCTTGTCCTTGAAGATCTGCGCAGGATATCTCGTGCGGTTGTCTTCATCCAAAGTCGATCTTTGAGATCCAATGGTTAGTCCAAGGAAGTTTAACGATTCTTCTTCTTCTTCTATAAACTCGGGCCGTTGGAACTGTTCCCTTGATTTACTCAATTTCCATTTCCTCCACTCACGCAGACGATTTTGGATGTCCGGGTAAGGTGGAGATAGGATCATCACATCACTATCACTCGCTCTATCGCCTTCTTTGTGTCTCAGCTGCGCGGACTACGGCTATTTCTTCAGGTTGCCTCTGCGATCGCCTTCACAGACTTAGTTGTTTCATCAATTACATCCGGGGACTCGATCGCTTCAAAATTTACGGTATTTGTTCCGTGAGTGGCCGACTCGGCCGGTTTTTCAAGCCTGGAGCGCTTGATGATTCTTCTTCGTCTTCTAGTTTGTACCAGAGGGATTTACGGTTCGAGAACGCTTTCTTGAGTCTTGGGCGGCGGGGGGCCTGTCTTTAGTGTTTTCTTCGAGGAGCCGGCCGTCTTGGCTTATCGCTTCTCCTCTTTTTGACGATCGGAGAAGGTATTTGAGAGTCCTTCTCGACCGCTATTCTTTGGCGGGGAGAGACACGGCTGCAGGGGCGGTGACTTCTTGCGGGCGGGAGCGAGTTTGACTTTCTTTCTGCAGAGCAACAGATCTTCTTAGCACCGCAGGGGCAGCTTCTTTGGTGGAGAGGAAACAGTATCTTTAGGGTCACCGATTCCCCTCACTCGTGTCGGCTCTCTTGCGTAGGCTCTCTCTCGTGCGCCAGAGGTTTGATTTGAACATTCTTTTGTTTACATGGAACGCCTTTCCATGTCTAAGAGGGACTCCTTTCACCTCCATCATCCGGCCAATCACCAGGCCATATCCTAGGGATCCTCCAAATGTGCCATCTTCCTTGAAGAATTTGTTCCCTACATTCGCATAGTCTGCTGTAGACAAACTCAGCCAGTTTTATTTTCCTTTCTTCAATGATCGCGGCCATTACGATCAACTTTGCTTTTGTGATTGGTCAAAGTCCAAATTTGATGTCAATACATTTGGCAACTATGTCCAACGACTTGTGATAATCCTCCTTCAAGAAATTTATTGTTCTTTGTGTAAACTATTTTATCAAGATAGTCGGGCTTGGCTATTTCCTTCCAAGCGGCCAAGTTTACATCGGCCGTTAATTTCGATGCTCCTTCCGTTGGTAGTGAGCGGTGTTCACCAAATCCTTGTCGAGAGATGGTGAACTCCTTTCCGTGAATGATGACTTTATTCCTTCATCGTGAATCTCGGCGTTCACGTAGAATTGTGCGACCTCCTCCACATAGGTCATCGAATATTCCATCGCTCGAAAATGATTTCGGCCGGTCGTTCAGTGTTTGACTATTTTCTTTATGAGGGCGTCATTGGACCCCTGTTTGACCATGCCCTCGAAATCCACGGTAGACCGGTGTGGATTTGCTTTCCTAACTTGATAAAATCATAGGTTGGTGCCATTTTTTCAGATTTTATCGAAGAAAACTTAGAGATTAATTTGAAGATAGATAGGGTTTGAGAGAATTTTTGCCTTTGCTTCGAGAGAGAAAATGAACAGTTTTGGTAGTGCGTGAGAGAGAAACGGAGGCGAAAATGGTTTAAGTATGGTTTATGAAAGGACGTGCGGGTGGTTTTGAAATGTGATCGAAATCAACGGTTTAGATTTTGCACGCCTATTTAGCATTGAATGTCTCGTATTTAATGCGGCAAAGATTTATATCCAATCATAAGCTTGGTGTGCGGCTTTATGTCCGTACACATCATCATTATCTTTGACGTAATTCTTAAAAACATTCCCGCTTAAGTCAAAACGACTGCGTTTTTGTCACTTTGCTCATAAATGATTCAACTTTTGCCCTCGGCTAGTTTAGCTCTTCTTCTCACGATTCTCTTTGTGACTCGGCTTTTTTTGTGCCCACGACCAACTTGATTCAAATTGTGGTCTTTGCTAATAGACAGTCTTTGTGTGTAGTCATGACCAATCTACTACATACATGTTCTTTTGTCGCATCCTTGCAACACAACTTCATTCGATTGATCCTTGATTTGGCATATACCCATGTTGAATCCAACATTATAGCCCTTGTCACGAGTTGGTGATGCTCGATAAGTTGAAGTTGAGTCCTTCAACATATGCAACATCTGTGATTTCTAATCCATTCCTCTTGATGGATCCAATGCCTCTTATTTCACCAGGAGCTTCATTTCCTCCAAATATGACTTTTGCTCCTTTAACTTCCTTGAATTTTGACATATTTTTCTTATTTCTGTCATATGTCCGGAATGTACCCACTATCCATGTACCAGGTTCCTTGGCACTTTCACTGTTCCTTGAACTGCAATCAAGGAAATTAAGTTTTAGGTACCCATACTTGTCGGGTCCCGAGGGGTTAGAATTGTAAGATGATCCAACCAACTTATAGCCGATGATTTGACTCTAAGGGGTTGCTATCTATCGCCATAATCATAATTAATCCTGGCAAATTGCTTGGGGATTCTAGGTTCATACAAAATTGTCTCTTTTGTCCGTATGCCTGTGTATAAGTTTTAGCAATCGCCTTCTTTGGGTAATTGTGGTGTCTCTGAGTGTAGTGCCTAGGTGCATATGTGTCTTTGATGAAAGCTCTTATACTTTTGGAATGGCCTTTCTTTGAGTTCTGGCCTTTGCCATTTGGGCTTATATTCCATAAGTCTATCTTTGATAGTTCACATTATTCCAATCACTTGGCTTGGATATTTTCTACCATTCCCATCATATGTATTTCTTTTATAGATTTTCCGGGTTTTTGGTAGCTCTGCGTCTTCTTTACAGAGTATTTTCTCGTTTGGAGTTTGTTTGAGGAACTCGGTGAATCTCTTCTCAGTGTCCTTTCAGCGCACTCAACTGGCCGCTTTTCCTTTTCCTTTATAACCAAGGCCGTTTGCTTGTAATTGTGCTTTGGAGTGAATGTGTGTGCAACATTTAGAGTTTTGGATTTTTAGACTCTTCATTGCTTGAAGATCCTTTTTCCAAAATTACTCTTGAAGTTTGACATATCACGGAGGAGTTAAATCCTAAGCCTGTCTTGTCTCCACATTCTCTTTGACTCATAATAAGATCATCTAATGATTTAGATCCCTTAGTGAATAAGGCAATAACATTTTTGAGGTCATTCTCCCTCTTTTCTATGGCAACTATTTCTGCTATTAACTTAGCATTTTCAGCCTTTAAACTTTCATTCTCATCAGCTATTTGACTAAGAGTACTCGGCTCCTTAGTCAGCTTGTGAGATTCGCTTTGGTAAAGTCAGGCTGTTTTCCTCATTTAGTAGTGTGTGTGAGGATTTAATGTGTTCAAAATCTTTCATCATTTTGCCTAATGAATCATAAATATCAGTGGGTGATGAAGTGTGTGTGTCACAATCACTATCACTAGAGTCTGAGTTTGATGAGTTGGAGTGTACCTCATCTTCTTGGTCAGTTGATCTTGTTCCTTGGCCATTAAGCGGATCAGGCTTCTTCTTCGAGTCACTTGAGTAGTCGGCTTCAAGCTCTCTCAATCACCGTCTCTCTTGACTTGGCTTTGTTTCAGCCATCTCTCAGCCATCATTGCCTTTTTCTTTTCTTGTCTTCTTTCTCAAGACCTTTCTTTCTTCTTCATTCCTGTATTTGTTAACTACAGGATATGAGCAAATAATGGCATAGTGACCTGGTTGTCTACTGTTCAAAGATAGATATTCGTGCTTTTGATCGCTCTTTCCATTCTTGGATTGTCACCCTTTGATATTCACTTTTTGATGATCTTTCTCTTGGTTGGCCTATCTTCCCTTGATTTGGAGGGAGCCGAGTGTCTTCTGGAAGATTCGCCCTTTCCTCTCTTGTAGTTCTTATTGAAGAACTTGTTGAACCTTTTAACCATCGGGCTATTTCTTCCGGATCAATGACTTCTTTGACCTCAACTCTCTTCCCATCTTTAACAATTAGAGAGCAAAATGTTTTGGGTACAAATGTCTCTTCCTCGGTCTTTTCTTCTCAGCCAAACTCGTAGGCTTTGAGGTCCGAGAATAGTTCATGGTTGGATGCTTTGATAGGTCCATGGAATGTCTTAGTGCCATGACCTTCATTTCCCATTCACCGAAGACTTTTTAGGATCTTCATACACATTTCCTTCTCGTGTATATTCCTTTCCAAGTGCAAGATAGCTCATTGGTGATTTACGTGAACCGAGCATCCAGTTGATCCAGGTTTTCTCCCGAGATCATTTTGAAGTTCTCAAATTTACAGACGTACCACCGATAATTTGTTTTCTTTGATTTGCTTCCGAGCCTTCACAAATCAATGTTAGCTTGTCCCATTTCTTTAGCCGTTTTGATTGATTTGACTTTATTGAACATGGCTTTGTCCAAGGTTTTGTAAAGGATGTCCTTGGCTACATTGTCCCTGTTGTATCTTTTTTGTCATCATTTGTCCATTCGATTCTTGGTTTTTCAACCATGACCGTCCGGGAGCAACATCCTCTTCTCCTTCACCGCAGCTTCTTCTTACGATTGTGTTCACTTTTAAGATTCGCAGCGGCCCATCTTCTATCACTATCCACATCTCATCATGTAATGTTTGATAGATGAGCCTGCATACGAATTTTCCAATCATCAAATTCTTCAATTGTGAACATAGGGATGCGTGTCAAATTTGCTTCCATGATAATAAATTTTAATGATAAAGAGAGTTTTGAAAGTTTAAGTACTAAAGCGGACTTTGAAAAGTTTGGAGATCTAGTTCAAGAACCGGTCGGGAAGGCTCAATGAACCAACCGCTCGATACCACTTGTAGGTCCCAAGGGGTGTAAGTGTAAGGTTTAGAAGGGGGTTGAATAAACCTTACCAAATTTTTGATTTAGTCCTTTTAAAGATTCGAGTTGATACTTACATACATTGTGTCCTTGTGGACAACCAATTTAGTTAATCAAGAGAGTTAGTCTCTCAACAAACTCAACTGAGTCTGATGGAATAACTCAAAGTTAAGTCTAAATTAACTCAACTGTGGTTTGTTTTCACGGAAGACTTAACACCCTTAAGTTTGATTAAGTGGAGATTTAGTGCTTGGTTTAGTACTTAGAAATTATCAAGTGGATAGCAAATTTATCACAGATTTAAACAATTAAGATGCGGAATTAAAGTCTTTGGAATGTAAATGACACAATGAAATTTTTATAGAGGTTCAAGATGGGGTAATTCTTCTACTCCTCTCTTCTCCAACTCCTGGAGGGATCCACTAGGTATTGATCGATACAAAGTGGTAATGTCCCGATACAAGTCTTGATCACACAAACACTTGATCCTTTGGGACTCGATGCGAGACGCCTTGATCACTCACCGGCTTCTCGTGCGACTTAGCTTCTTCTTCACGGCAGCAAATTGCCTTGCTACTACACTCACTTGCTCAAGCTCTTTGGATTTGATCACGAAGCCCTCCAAAAGCTCAAGACTTGGTTCGACCTTGAACCTTCCTACAATCCTTCGTGGAATGTAGACCCTTGATTTTTCAAGATTTTTCCTCTTCAACTCGATTGAAGTTATCTTTCCTTCACAGGTGAGTGTTCGATTGATGTTCTTCGTAGTGTAGGCTTGAGGATTGAGAATATTTGATTTTCTAATAATTGCTTGAACGTTTGTGGTTCGGTCTCTAGTCCTTCTTCTTTCTATTCTCAAAGTCATTTCTCGGCCTTTTATAGTGATCTTTCAAAAATCATCCCGTTGAAGAGATAGGCTTATTTTTGAAAGTCACTTGCGATCGTTGGCTTGTCTTGTTGCGATCCTTGGAATTGCCATTTCCTCGTATGAATTGTTATTCACCTTTTCGTAGTTCGACACGGTGTAGTGCTTCCCATTGGTTTATTCCTTTTGCACGCTTCCTCGACCGAGCACTTCGAGAAAAGGTGGTATGGAGATATTACTTGTTTAGGTAATTCTCTTGATTTACGTACGGATCTTTTTCGATTATCTCGACTTGACCGCATTTCCTTGCTTTCCCAGGTGACTTAGAGTCGACTTCCAATCATTGGATGACTCTTCTCACTTCAACTTGAGACTTGGCTTTTCTTGAGTTGACTTAACGATACTCCACTGCATCTCACCTTCTTGATAGAGAGTTCCCGTCTACTCTTCTTTGCCATACTCGGCTCTCACACATGAGTCTTCCTTCTAGTCTCCAGTTGTCCTCTTGCATGTTTGGGCGTAGGCCGACTTAACTCGGCTTGACCATTTTATTTATTACAATGCATTTTACAACAAGAATGGGGTGCCAACTTCCTATTCTAAGTTTTACATGGCATTCATCAAAATCTAAACAATAAATTTCCTAACAGACTGCAGCACAGAACATCCCTCCTACTATCGTTGATCCATCTGAAAAGGAGATAAGTGCTCTTCACGATTCCCAAGACAACCCTGATGTAACCATTCTGGGATCTGAAGGTGAAGATGAAGCTGAGTCATCCCCTATTGTCGATCCAAAAGACTCAGCTGAGGATGTTCTTCCAAGCACGAGTAAGTCTGACCTTAAGGCTACTCGCCAAACATTTAATTTTGATGATGAGCCACCCATGGAAATCTCATCATCGTCCGATGACGCTTCTCGATATGGCCGAGACCGGTCCAACTCATGTGGAAAAACCACCGGTGAGACCGACGGTTGAAGCTGTTAAGACAACGAGGCTCGGCAAGCTGGGTCAACTTCACAAATGACCAAAGGCGAAACAGTCAGTCAATCGCGAGCTCCCAAGTCTGCGGAGATCGACTCCACCGGAACTTCACGAGCACAATTTGTCATTGAGCGATTCCCATTGCCCGTGATGATCCATTTGTAGAATCATTTTCCTTCTCTCTAGAAGTACCGACCTTCCCCCGAAGAATCGCTAGAGATCAAGAACGCTTCCATAAACTCCGATCCGGTTATTCCAACATGACACCATCGTCCCAAAGAGACTTTGACTTTGACGCTTGTTGCCGCCAAAGAGCAAGTGATGACCGAGGTTCGGAAGTTTTCAAGGCCATATTTGCGAGAGATAGAAAAGATGGAGAGGCACCAGGCCTCACCGGACATGAGGCCGATAACGAGACGCAAACCTTATCTGCTGACGTCTGCGAGGCATAATTGTCGGGATCCGGGAATGGTGGCAACAACGGCAAGACAAATGCGCGTAGAACAAGCTCGATATTTCAGGACATTTTTCAATAAATTGCTAGTCTGGCAGGCTGAGAATGCTGATGTGAAGACAAGAATGCAAGAGAACATCGAACGAATGCATGAATCTCACACCACAGAGATGCAGCTGCTGCATGAATATAATAAGAAAGAGCTCCTGCGCGTAGAGGAGAACATGGATCAGAAGTTCAGCCTCCTCATGGGTTATGGGTTAGCTTTGGTTTAAAGTTGGGCTTGGGTTATGGGTTAGCTCTATAAAAAAATCTGAAATAAGTAATATGGTTTTGGACTTATAGAATGCTGAAAATTGTTAAGAGTTGGAGAAACATAATGGGCTATGGATTTGTACAAATGAAATAGACTATACCAAGCTACAATTTATTTTTAAAGCCAAAATAAATTAGAAACTATATAATTAACAAATAATAGTATTCAAATCATAAATCTTAAAATAATAATAATAATATGATAGATAATTAATCCAATAATAAGATAGTAAAAATCTAATTTGAAATTCAATGAATTAAGTCTCAATAGTAATTGTAATGACAAATAGATACTGACAATTATCCTAACTCCATGATTATTATTCAATTAGATGACATAAATTAATAGAAAAATAATATAATAGTTATCTCAAATAAATTTCTAGGTTTATTAAATATGGGGTATCACATACTCTCCCCTTTAAAGAATTTGGTCCCCAAATTCCTTTTCATCATTGGAAAATTGTGGATCCGACAATTTCAAGCTTAAAGTCCCAAGTCGCTATTTTCTCCTTTTGTTCAATCTTAATGTCTAATTATCAAATAGGTTGATTATATATCGGATTGATATCCCGTCTAACACATAAATGATATTGATGCTAGAACCCCAAAGGATAAATTCTTAGATTCCATTCTCGGGCTAAAAGGTTGTCAGTTTATCACTAGTGATCTTCTTCGTGTTCCTACGAGATCCATTATGTTTTGATTCAAGGGCAAGTAAATCCAATTATGCTCGATAATCAAATATAATTTTCATTTCGACCCTAATTGTAACTTAATCTTTGAGAATTTATTAATTCTATGTATACCACACAACCATTAACATTAAACTCAAACTCAAACTTCAATATCATCAAATATGATCCAATCCACAAGCAAATGATCACATGCTAGTTTTGTTCTGATTTCTCGGCGCTAGCTTAGTATCCACATTCATCAAATTTTATGAATCATAACCATGTCTTCATCGTTATACCCAAACCCAAACATCTCTGCGATGTCACTCTAAAACGCTAAACTTCTTCACAAAATATATTAACTTATCATAGACTCCTTGTTAAACTGTATAACGCCTATCAAATAAGTTCTTTATTGAGAGCTACGAAAACAACTAAAACCAATAATACGTGTTTCCACAAAAATCAATCATAGTATTAATTGACCTTATAATACATATCATTTAGGGATTGAATTATACCTCTTATATAAATCAATTACTAGTCAACTTAACATAACTTAATGCACTTCAATCATCAACCTATTTTTAATCTCTTTCCACGTCTAACTTAGAGTGACTACTATAAATATAATATAATGACCCAAAATTACATATAAATATTTTGCTAAACCGAAATACCAACAATAAATCTAAATCTCTGAATACTCAAAAGAATTGAAACCTAATGGAATTCATCAAATAATTCGATAAAACAGAGCTGATAACATCTTGCCATTGTATATAGATAATATCAATAATCATCCATCAACAATGCACAAAGCAGTATTCAATTACTATACCCAAAAGACAAGTTGCTTACACTGATCTGTAATCATAGTGTTATTATGCATATCACATTGCAATTGGACTCGCCTATAAAATACTTAATCCTAATTTCAATCGTAAGGTAATGTTCACCTTATCACATAAAAATAAACCATAGTCTAGCTATCAACTCTAAGGTAATAGGTAATCATAGATATTAACCCCAATTGTCACGCACCTTATTCGTGTCGATATCTCTTTCTTCTTGAGAAATTGTTCCCTATCGACCATTTAAATCCATAACCAACATTTCATTCCAAAATTACAATTGACACTTATGCCAGTATAACTTCAAGGTGATCAATTAAAACGTTATATCCTACACATTATGCTGACCAGAATAAGAACATCACTTCCAATTAGTATTCCAAAAAAAATCATTAAGATCCAACCCTAAAAATCGATACTATTCCAATTACTTATCGATATTCTAAGTTGATAGTTAAATCCACTTAGGTATATCCCATTAGTTATTAATTCTTTATCAAACTTATAATTTAGGCACCCCAAATATCAATTAAACCTAATAATGATAGAAATAAGACTTGACAAGAAAAAGAGAATGTCGTGACCTCGACATAAGGCAATATCTACCTAGATCAGCGTCTAACCACCATATAAATTGGCTATATATAAGATCCACACTTAGATATCTAACTTATTAACAATTTTTATGCTATAACCTCAAAAGAGAAACTTGTAGACCCATCACCGGCCTAAGCCTCTATCGACTTAACATTAGCGCCCTCATCAAATTTATATGAAATCCATTGGTAATACAATTCAAGCCCTAGTAAATCCATCCTACTCGATAATCAAATCTTAATTGTTAACTCAATCTAGACGACATGATTATCCCAATGTAACTTAAAATTCGGGTGTTAATATCGCATATCATATATACCGACTATATGTAAGATTCACACTTATGTATTTAACCTATAACCAACATCGATACTAGAATACAAATGATAGACACATAAATCTACCTACGACTAACACCCTCATTCATTTCCTATACATTCACCTTATCCATTGATAATCGAACTCAAACCCAAATAATTCATATCCTATTCGATAATCAACCCTAATCTTTGACTAAATCCCAGCAACATACTTATTTCAATTTAAACTTAACTAGAGTTATAAGATTACCCACTAGTAATAATCTAATCCACAGGTGGAGAATCTTGTCCTGGTTAGCTCAGGTGTATTTCCTTTTACACCTAAGCTCCGATACCATATCTGTAACGCCCAAATTCAATTACCCAAAAATAATCACAACAGTCCCTGTTTACGAATAACATACTCCGAATATTTACCAACTTAAGTTTCACAAACGTAAACCCAATCACATAACCAAGTATATTATAATTATTATAGCGGAAGTCTTAACTTAGAAAACTTTAATATAACAAATAATACATAAAAGAAAACTTAGGCCGAAAATCATAGTAATGATACAACACGATTAGGATTCTGCGTTGCTCTGGTATTGGTGTTCAGACTCAAATTCGTCGGTCTCTGAATTTTTTTAAGAAAACACGGGGTGAGCTAAACGAGCTCAGTGGGTAGGGCAATGGGAATGCAAAGGTTATTAATGAAAACTTGAAAGAAATTATTTGAGCTAATTACTTAGTGTACAAAACGGTTTCATGCATGTAAATGAATGCAGAACTAACAAGACTAATATTAATTGCAATAAATACTGCTACACAATAAAGCAATATCACCAATAAGCAACTTACAGAAAATAATATTGCAACAATATCGAAATAGAAACCGAATTGTACTAACCTCAGATTTTTTTTTAATTCCTGCATCAAATATAGTATTAGCACAAACACGTTAAAAAACATTTCGATGATTAACGCTGATTTTAAAATGGACAAGATTCTATGCCCCATTTTAAAATCCAACGGGATACACAAAATAACGTTGGACAGATGTGGAATAAACACCGCACCCTAACGTTCCATTGGCCTGATTTTAAAACAGACAAAAGTTCTATGTCCCATTTTAAAATCCAACAATCGAGATAACATAATGATAAACGCGAGGTCGATGTGGAATAAACACCGCACCCCATTGCGTTCCAACGCACTGCCGAAGCCTAACATCTTATTCCTCTCGAGTGGCTCGACGACTCTTTAGTTGTGGGTTTAAATCCAGAGACCATCATATTCTGGAATATACCAATACTACGACCCAAGTTCTGCTGCCGTCACCAGTTCGACCAGAAAAATGGGAATAGACACATGTGTAGCAGAACAAACATCAACATGTGACTTGTTCGATTGATTGCCCAAACTACACACGCCAAACGGGTTCATCACAAGACTCAGAAAACCAATTTCCTATTTAAAATTTACAGTCCTATAAAACCTCATGATGTTTGGGCAATACAAGTGAGTCCTATCAAGATTCACTACTTAGGTGTTATCTAATCTAACTTGGTTATCAAACAATAATCATACAACACAATTTACAATTTCATCATCACATATATCAACTTTCATGCAGTTTACAAATTCGTGCATAACAAAATTGATGGATGCAACATGTCGTGTTTAACATTTTTCCATAAAAAGAATGACATTACTTAAAAAAAAACTTTACCCACATTTAAAGTTCGATTCCAAGAAACATTTAATCTCTAAACTTGCTGCTCGGAATTCATATATATGGTTGGCAGTGAACGACGATGGCGGTGGTGGTGGTGGTAGCCGGCGAGCGGTGAGGGGGGAGAGAGGGAGGAGAAAAAGAGTAATAAAATGAAAAACGAAGAAGAAAGCAAAACATAATAATAAAATCCGGTGGTGGCTGACGGCCTGTGATGGTGGCCGGTGCCCGGCGCCGCTGGGGTGGGGAGAGGAGAAGGAGAGGCTACACCCTTTAGTGTATGTAAGTGTGTGTTTAAAATCCGAAAATGAAGCTAGGGTTAGGTTTTTAGGTATTTAAAGGGTAACAAAATGGGTGGGCTTTGGTTTAAAGTTGGGCTTGGATTATGGGCTTGGGTTGTGTTACTCTCTATAAAAAAAATCTGAAATAAGTAATATGGTTTTGGACTTATAAAATGCTGAAAATTGTTAATAGTTGGAGGAAGATAATGGGCTATGGATTTGTACAAATGAAATAGACTACACCAAGCTACAATTTATTTTTAAAGCTAAAATAGATTAGAAACTATATAATTAACAAATAATAGTATTCAAATCATAAATTTTAAAATAATAATAATAATATGATAGATAATTAATCCAATAATAAGATAGTAAAAATCTAATTTGAAATTCAATGAATTAAGTCTCAATAGTAATTGTAAAGACAAATATATATTGACAATTATCCCAACTCCGTAATTATTGTTCAATTAAATGACATAAATTACTAGAAAAATAATATAATAGTTATCTCAAATAAATCTCTAGGTTTATTAAATATGGGGTATCACATAATAAGGATTCCATTGAAATACTCAATACACCCCTAATTAATTATAAATGTTGCTTTGGAATAAAACAAAGGGTAAAATTCAATAATACCCCCTGAACTTGATTTTATGTCTCATTTAGCCCCCTCAATCCAAGTAACGTATAGACGAAATTACACTTAATAACAATTGTTTTTGGCAAATTTTATATAATTATTTTACCTCAATTTTGATTTTGTGTTCTTTATTTAAATCAATTTTTTAAGAAAAGGAAATTAGTAACTAACTAGTTCAAATATTAAAAATAATTTAATACTAGACGAGTATAAAAAATATACAAAAATATTGAATGTAGAAATTATTTTGTTTATTTTTCAATGTTAAAATAACTTTCAATTTTTAAGTTTTTTTTTCAAATATTACGAATAAATATTTTTTTTTGTATACTGAATATATATAAATGGTTTTAAATTATTGATAATTTATATTTCTAATATAATGATGTAGTAGTTAGTAAGAAAGAAGAAATAATACATTTTATTTTTGGTAATATGTAAATATTTTTTGAACAATCTTTGCTCAAATAACAATATTTAGTGTCTAAAATATTTTAATAGAACTAAATGGGTGTGCTTTCAATTCCTTTCATTAATAATATTGATTATGATTATTCCTTAAAGATGTCAATTTACTAATATTATTTTTTGGATTATGAATCATATTGAATAAACTATAAGTAAATGAAGAAGTATAAGATATATAACAAAATTAGGTTTAAGAAACTATATTTATTCTTATTTTTTCTAATATTGAAAGTAATAAATTAAATAGTTAATACTTTATTTGTTTTATTCATCTTTCATATTTAATTTTTTTTTGTGTATTTATTGTACATTATTTTTTTTTAAATTTAAAAAGTACTCAATGTACAATTAAAAAACCACATTTTGAATTTAATAGGAATGTAAATCAAATAGGGTACAAAAAATTCAAAATTTACTAAAAACATGTTGATTCATTTTTATTAAGGTAGTTTTGTCCATACATTAATTTTAATTTGATTGAGGCGGTAAGTATTATATTACAAGTTCAGGGGGGGTAAAGGAGACATAGGGCCAAGTTTAGGAGGTGTTATTGTATTTTGCCCTAAAACAAATTCATACATTAGTGTTAGTTGGAAAACTAGTGCTTTACCCGTGCGATGCACGACAAGTGTAATATTTGACAATATGAAGTTTATTGTGTTTTATGATATTTGGTTTGTTGAGTTCGACCGTGTAGATTAGATGTTTATAAAATTTATTACACATTAATAAAAAATAGAAAATGTACAAAAATCGACTCGAACAAATTAATATCTACAAATTTTGAAAAACTTCTTTGTACACCACATTTTGCGTTTGTTTGTTTTTTGATTCATCTTCGCCACAGACTAATATTTTCAGTCCCTTCCGATTGGTGACTCGTGAAACAACAACATATAATTGATCATGACTCAATCTGGATTCTTGAAGTCTGCCAACATTTGAGAGATATTGGCCTTGCTCTTGTTTATGGTCATTTCATAAGACACGCATCGAGAAAAACCGCTCTCGTTGAAACTTGAATGGAATTATGAGGTCCGGTGTTAGTGTTGTTAGATAAATGTTTTTATCAAGATTTTGATGATTATGTTTAAATGAGTTTTTATACCAAAACATTGTTAATAAATGTTGTCCAAATACTCCTAAATGATTTAAAATGTTTTTGCTAATTTTTGGAGTATTTCTTAGAATTTATTTTTCGATAAAAATGGACAACACTTTTGTGGTTTTGTTTAAATTGGTTTTTGCACCAAAACAATATTTTAAATGTTGTCAAAATACTCCCAAGTGATTTAAAATATTTTTACTAATTTTTTGGAGTATTTCTTGAAGTTTATTTTTGATAAAAATTGGGCAACATTTAAAATTGGAGGTCGACCGGTCGCCCATAACGTCGACCGACCACGAAGAACTCAAATATTGAAACAGAACGTACTGAGTCAAAAAAATAGAGAGGGGGACCGGTCCAGCAGGTGGCCGACCGGTCGCACCCTAGAAGCGACAGTCCGACCCCCTTCGACCGATGCACTGGATCGCACTATTTTTTTAAAACATTCAAATCTTATTACAAAGGCAACCGGTCGCCCTATGTTATTTTTGACAAAGAAAAATTCCAACCGTTGCAATCCTTATCAAAGAAGATTTACTTTTATTTTTGTACAATATTTCTACATCTTGTGATCCTCTTTTTGTAGACAAAAGTGAAGAAGAAGGAGCCTATGTTGGGAGCCTATGTTGGTGAAGACTTCCCTATAAATAGAGGATGAATTGAAGACACAAGATAACACATACAAGCAAAATACACAACAAGAAATCTGCAAATTGTTCAAGCTTTCATTTTTACATTCTTGTTGTAATAGCCTAAGTACTTTCACTTGCATTGTGAGGCCCCGAATTTTAACAACGTGAGATACGGTGTTATGTAGTGATTATTTATTCGGCTATGTATCACAAACCTATTATTAATGAAACACAACTCTACTTTTATTTAATTCTTCCAACGTCAATTACGCATTTCGCATTTTTGAGCTTAGCAATTTTATATTTTCCTCTAGTATTAATACTTGATAGATTGACTACGACTTTAGAAATATTGGGCCGTCGATAATTTAGGAGTACATTCCAATCTTTAACCAAATATTTCACCTTATTCTATAATACACTCTCAATCAACTTCCAATTTATTTTGAGGAAGATACATATTTTTTTTTTATTCTTTCACATCCTTATTATTATTTTTACCTCCTAAATATTTTTACACATATATTTACACATTTTATTTTTCCCAATTAAAAAAAAAAATTCATCCTACCCATCAATTTCGGTCAATATGGTATAGGTAGGACTCAATTGCTTTTTCTTATCCTATTACATATGAAAGTACACCTACTAATCCTATTATCATCAATAATTTCAAAAACAAAAAAGGACTAATTCCCCTACAACAACAACTTTCGGCCAAAGCAATTGTAGGGGGAATCATCCCAATTTTAAAACCTCCCAACATACACTTTAATTCAATTATTACACAAAAAGAAAAAAAAAATTAATAACCCCCCCAGGCAATATTTTCGGCCAATTGTAAGGGTATCAAAACATTTTTTTTCATCTTACCACATTACTTACCCAACTCTTCCAATACTCTCTCATTTCATACTTAGAACAAAAACACACAAAACTTGCTCTCAATTCTTTCTAAAGGACCAAAAATACTAAGCTCAAGGTGAGTAAATTTTACCTCTTCTAACTCTACTTTTCTTCTTAAAAGTTCAAGTATATACCTCCAATTCCTAACATGAATAATCCTTCTTGTTTAGGTACTCCTAGAAGACTATTTCGTTTGAAGAATTAAGGAAGAACTAGACTTGACTACAAGCTTTAAGAAGAAATTCAAGACTACACATATTTAAGGTGAGAAATTTTGGTTTTAGTATTTTTTTTCCTCTTGACAACTTGAGGAATTAATTTTTGACTCAAGGATTGGAATTTTGAGCTTAGGGGATGACCTATACAAGTTCAAGTTGAGGTTAGAAGCTTGAAGAGAGAAATTCTTTTTTTGAAGACTACTTGAGGATATTAAGGTAAGAATTTGAGACCTCAATTTTAATACAAAAATATGGATATGTTGACATTTAGGAACTGAACTTTGAGAGTTAGAGCCAAGAGCTTGGATTCTTAAAGAAGATCTCCATTTTAAACCACAACCCGAAAACTACTACGAGGTGGGTGGAAAAATTCTTTCAACTTCTAGGTATTTTATTTAAAAATGCATGTAGTATTTGAGCACTTGAGATATATATTATGTATTGCATGCTATTTTCTTGTATCAAGTTGGAAAAATTCTCAAGTGTTGCTCAAAAATGCGATTTATCGAAAAATAGGGCATACATGTGCACTTTATTGTTATACTTGATGAAATTTTGTATGAGAACGATATGTATGTGTATGACTCTTGAAATTTATATTTTGAATGATTTATAACCTGGACAAGTCGAGCATAATTGATTAAATTTAAACTTTTGGACTTAAAATGCAAAAATGGAAAGTTGGTGGACTTAATTGCAAGAAAATAAAACTTAAGGGACCTCTCTATAATTTTCGATTTTTGGGACTGGACTCAGGTTCAAAAATTATGTTTTGACATTTTAATAAAGTTTTAAGAGTTTTTAGATAAATAAAATCAACCCTTAAAAGCCCAAGGACTAGATTGTAAAATTTTAGAAGTTTAAGGGCTGTTTTGCAAATTTCGAAACTGTACCTGACCTTAATTTTAAAATTTGAAATTTTAACTCTTAAGGGACTGGAAATAACATATTTTAAGTGTATTCCAAAAATCCAAGTGTTTAGAGCTTGGAAAGTAATTTTATAAAAATTGAGGTACCAAATTGTAAAAGATTAAACTTGAGGACCCAAATAAAATTTCCAGGACTTATGCAGCCCATGCACCTGGAAATACTAATTTAACTATAACTTAATTATATTTTGGACCCAAGGTTCAAATTTCATAACAATTGGACCCCCTAAAAGCCTTAAAGGCAATTATTTCAAAATGGGACAAAAATGAAATTTTCAAACGTTAAAGGACCTAAACTTATTTCTTTTTAAAACTGCATTTGTCCCAATATCCCACTAACCCTAGTGACATTTTCCAACTGAAATCACATTAAAATCCCTTCCGGTTTGTGAGTTCCAATTATTTTAAACTTAGAGCCCGAAATGACAATTTTAACAAATTTGGGGCCAATGTGAGAATTTTATAACAACTCGACCTCAAAACTTTAAAAACCTAAATCTCTGAACAATTTAGAGAATTTAGGAACTGACCTCATAATTTTTCAAGGTCGGGACATTTATTTATTCGATTTTTAACCCCAAAAGAATTGGTTTTTACAAAACGGGGCTAGTTGTAAATTTTCTTTTTACAAGGACCAAACTCGAATTATTTTTATTTTAAAGAAACAGCACTGGACCCTCTGAATTTAATTATTGATTAAAATATTTTATTTTCTCAAAAATCCCCTGACTTATCGGATCGTCTTGACCGATTAATACGCGATCGTGGGGCGACTTTCTCGTCTTGCGATTTCGAATCTATAACGGGACTTAGGTTCCACCTAATCATTCAAGATATCGAATATTGCTTATCCTCCCGATAATTATCTTCATCCAAATAACTCCACCAACGCCATAATTGTCTTGCGCAAATTTTCGAAAACTTTCCTAAAATGCTTTCCTGAATCAATAATACTCGACTGCCTGGTTAGCTACCTAAACGTGTACTTACTTTCCTGCCTGAGTCAACTTGGTGTGTCGAGCTCACGATCGGAATGGATACGTCGGGATAGAACCGGTAGCTCGGTTGCTATTCCACTCTCCTACCCATCGTCCTAATCCCGCAAATCGAGGGACGGAGTTTGTCCAAGGGGGAAGCTGGTCGTAGTACTTGAGGTATAATCATGATTATTATGACGAATCCGAGCCTTTCTAGCTCCAACGTGGATTTTGTCTTTGCCTATGGAGCGATAAGGTGACAGGTCTTAGACCATCATGAACGGGGAGTTACAAGGAAGAATGAAGGAATCGCTGTCTGATCCACACGATTCCGAAGTTGAACAGAACGTTTGGTTGGCGCTACACTTCAGTACGCAACCGCTACTTGTAACGCATGGGTTGGCGCTACACTTCAGTACACAACCACTAATTGTCTTGCATGGGATTGGCGCTACACTTCAGTACGCAATCCTCTTGTCTGCTTGAATCATCGTGCCTGTGTGACCACGAACTATTTCTTAAACTATATAAATATATTACTTAATATATATTTATCACGATGCTTGTGGGCTATGTGTGAAATCATGCATCATACATCACGCGTTTTCATACAAACATTTTCTCGCATTAACTATAATTTGTACTTGTGTGTATTTTATTCCGCTGCATTAGACTCTATTTCACTTGGAGTTTGTATCATTGGTTTAGACTATTGAATTATTTCTGTTTAAGTGATTGATCGTCGTCGCGTCGCGTTTGGGGCGTGATAGTTATGGTATCAGAGCTCGGCTAGTAAGATGGAAACTTACACCGAGCTGACCCAGGATAGGACCCTCGGACTGTGTTGGGTAGTTCCGCGACCTGACCAATTAAGTGTGAAATCAATTTCAATAATGGCATAGAACCATATTATTGATGTTTATGTTAAGTCAGAAGTTATACTTGGAGAATCCATAGTCATACTTGATTTGACTTAGTTGACTCTTGACCGACTTTCCTTAGTCATCCTTTCCTTGTTTTCTTTCTTTTTTCTTGCTTTGTCTAATCCTTCTTAGTTTGGCTTATTCGGGATGGAGCCGATGCCACCTATCTGGTGGGAATTATTGGAGGCCCGCGCCGAACGGGATTACTTCCGGGCATACACGAACCACTGGCATCAGGAATACTTTCGGGCTATCTCCGAATTGGCGGAAGAACATCGCGCAACCAAGAATCGACACATCTCCTGGCAAAGAGCCAAGAGGAGAAGAACGATCTTACCCTCCTTGCTAAGGATCGCGAGGATACCATCCGTGCTCGCGAGGATCAAATCCATCAATCCAGGAACACTTGAAAATTACTCGCACGAAGATGGAACGTGCGAGGAAGGCGCCGCGAAAGTGGGAAAGGGATGCATACATGTCAAGAGCCACCATCGATCGCCTCAAGATACTATCATCAAACAAATGCAGGTGATAGAGGACCTCACGCATGCCTTAACTCGGCGGGATCTTTGCTTTGGAGGCCGCCCAGCGCCCTAATGCGCCATCATGTTGCCACCACCCGAGGCGAACCCATGCCCGACTTCGAGGCGATAATGAAGAGGATCCCGAGGAGGATCTCAAGAAGATCCCGATGAGGATCCAATGGAAGATGAAGAGCCTCGAGGCGCTTGAAGCCGCCCACTCGATAATGCTCTCGGGGGAGCAGAGCGTGGCTAGATCTAGCCGATCGGCCTAATCTTTGGCGGTACCTCACCGATCAAGTTCCTTATGGGACGAGGCCGCTTAGTGATGATGACGGCGATCTCACCGAGTAGATTGCTTCTATGCTTTAGATTTTAGCCGACGCTTATTTCCATCATGTTGTATTTTGCTTTCCGTTGTACTTTGATCAAGTTGTATCCTAACTCTAGTTTATCTTCGATTCTATATTTACATTGTATGAACTCATTCGGTGTATTCAATTTTCACATCAATGAATATACTTTTTCTACTTATTCTATGTCTTGTGTATTGTTGTTGTGATATAACTTGTTATATGCAAGTACTTATTGAAATCATTCCTTTCGAATTGTAGCTAAACTACGGATACATGGGCCGAAATCGTGGACGCGGAGACCCCGCCGTGTTCCCGAAGGTATGAGGACGTACCCAGAAACGGGTACCCTCCCCGAACTACCACCACCTCCTCCGCCGATCGCAGGAGATAACTTGACTGCAATAGCCACCGCAATGTATCTTCGTCTTCATGAGGCAACATGCGAGCCTCAACGGCGTATTCCCGAGCCCACTAGAGAGCGAATGATCGCACTGAGCTATTCTTTCGATTTGACCCACCGGTTTTCTTAGGAGAGCCTCGATGACTTAAAGCGAGAAGAATGGATTGGGAAAATGGAGAATATCTTCAATGCTCTCAATACTCGGGAACAAAGGTTACGCTCGCCGTGTTCCGACTAGAATCGGCTGCTAGAGATTGGTGGAGAGCGATTGAGAGAAAATGGAAACAGGACCAAGTAGATAGGACGTGGAAAATTTCTGGTGAATTCAATGAGCGATATACTCCCCAAGTCGTGAAGGAGGCACGACGATGAGTTCCATAAGTTGAGACAGGGGAACATGTCTCAGCCCAAGACGAGTCCTCGAGTTTCATCGATTGTCCAAATACGCTCTAGGGACAATCGATGCATGAGAGGACAAATTATATAAGTTCACACGGGATCAAGTTGGAACTTCAAAAGCGAAACCTTATTGTTGAAATGACAACTTACTCGGCCGCCATGGTAAGCGCAAGCTCTCCGCATCGAGTCAAGATCGAACCGTATTGGGCAAAGATTCAGCAGAGTAGGCCATCAAACAATCTCAAGAGGACAAGCGTGGGACAAATGCATCTAAGCAAACTGATAAGTTTGAAGGACGATCAATAAGATGGATAAAGAAAAAGGACCGATATAGGAAAAACTAGGTCCAAGATGTGCACATTGCCAAAAAACAGGACATACATCAATGATTGTTGGCGCAAAACAGGGAACCGCTTGCTATGTGGCGATAACAGCACCTTACCGGGGATTGCCCAAGTACGAGGATCACACGAAACAAGTGCACGCCAAAGCCGGGTAATGGCCATGGAAATAGGGGCAAGGATGCCCGCCGAGCATTGCACTAGCCGGACATGAGGCTCGGAGGCAACAGACGTGGTGGAAGGTACGCTTCTAGTATCTAGCCACTATGCTAAAGTACTATTTGACCCTGGATCAACGCATTCATTTGTCGCACCACATTTTGTACACAAGTTGCATGCATGCATGGAACACATGCCTATAGGTTTAGAAGTGTCCACTCCTATGGGCGCAAGCCAGATAACAGATATTATCTATAATGCATGTGAAGTTAAGGTTGATGAGATAAACTTTCCTGCTGATTTGATCTTGCTACCTATATCCGAATACGACATTATATTGGGAATGAACTGGTTGTCTGCACACCATGCACAAATGGACTGCCATAGCAAGTCCATTAAACTATGTGAACCCGGTAAGCCCGAAGTTGAAATTTCGGGAAGGGCACGGGTTAAGATTGCCCCAATCATTTCAGCAATGAAAGCGAGGAAGGCGATCACTAGAGGGGCACAAGGGTACTTGGCGTTTGTAATTAACAAACCTAAGGTTGAGACACAAATTAATCAAGTACCTATAGTATCGGAATATACAGATGTATTTCCACAAGAACTCACCACCGCCCCTCCGGATAGGGAAGTCGAGTTCACCATCGAGGTATTACCAGAACCGCCCGATCGCTGAACGCCGTATAGAATGGCTCATGTTGAGTTACAAGAGTTGAAGACACAATTACGTGAAGGCGATGGATGTGGGATTTATCCGACCAAGTCGTCTCCCTGGGGAGCACCGTACTATTCGTCAAGAAGAAGGATGGCACATTAAGACGTGTATAGATTATCACGGTCTTAATAGCGTGACCATCAAGAACAAATACCCCTCCCGAGGATGACGAATCGTTTGATCAACTTCAGGAGCGACGGTGTACTCAAGTTTGATTTACACAAGGATATTATCGCTAAAGATCCATGAAGAAGACGTTTCCAAAACGGCCTTTCGGACGGATATGGACACTACGAGTTTGTAGTGATGCCTTTCGTCTAACAAACGCACCGCCAGCGTTTATGGATATTATGCATCGAGTTTTTCAACCTTATTTGGATCAATTCGTAGTGATATTCATTGATGACATACTCGTATACTCTAAGTCTAGAGAAAGAGCATGAACGTCATCCCAAAAATTGCTTAGCGACACTACGAGAGCACAAGGCCGTATGCCAAATTCAGCAAGTGTGAATTTTGGCTTAGTGAAGTCGCATTCTTGGGACACATAATATCCGACACGGGATCGCCGTAGATCCTTCGAAGGTACGAGAAAGTGGTTGAATGGAAACAACCAGAGTCATGTAGAATCGAGATCGAGAGTTTCTTAGACTGGCCGGGATATTATCGAAGATTTATCCGAATTTCTCCAAGATAGCCGGACCACTCACTCGACTAACCCGAAGCAAGTCAAGTTTGAGTGGAATGACAAGTGTGAGACTAGTTTCCAAGAATCAAGAAACGACTTACTACGACTCCAGTCTTAGCCCTTCCAAAGGGAACAAAAACTTTGTCGTCTACAAAACGATGCATCAAAGGAAGGACAAGGAGCGATGCTCATGCGGGAAGGAAAGGTCATTGCTTATGCATCACGGAAACTCAAGCCGTATGAAACCAATTACCCAATGCATGACTTGGAATTGGCGGCAATAGTGTTTGCGTTAAAGAAATGGAGCACTATCTCTACGGAGCAACATTCACGGTTTACCACAGATCATAAGAGCCAAAGTATCTATTCTCTCGTAAAGATCTCAATTTGAGGCAACGAAGATGGATGGAGTTAATAAAGACTATCACTTTGATATTCAATACCATCCCTGGAAAGCTAATGTAGTAGGCGCGCCTTGAGCGTAAAGGCGAGTTTAGCTAGACTAATGATTCGAGAGTGGAAATCATTAGAAGAGTTGAGCACTTGGAATCCGACAAGAACCAATACTCAAATTTTGTGTGCTAACATTTCGGTTAAACTCGACCTCTTCGAACGAGATCAAAGCAGCACAAGAGACAGATGTGCAACTTCAAAGACTGAAAAAGAAGATACTTAAAGGAGAAGGATCAGAATTCTCGGTACATGAAGATGGGATCATCAGATTTCGGAATCGAGTTTGTGTACCGAGTGACGAGCTGATTAGGAGCAGAATTCTAGCAGAAGCACACCGTTCGAAATACACTATACACCCTGGAGGAAACAAGATGTATAAGGACTTGAAACGATATTTCTAGTGGGTGAACATGAAGAACCAAGTAGGAGAGTTCGTTGCGAGATGTTTGATTTGTCAACGAATAAAAGCAGAACACCAACAACCATCTGGTTTATTACAACCGTTGAGAATTCCCGAGTGGAAATGGGAACACATAACGATGGACTTCGTGACATATCTACCAAGGACTAGACGAGGCGATGATGCTATATGGGTAGTCGTAGACCGACTCACGAAATCTGCACACTTCCTATCCATGAAGAAAACCGAAGCGGCTTGCGAAAACTTGCGCATTTATATCCGAGAGATCATTCGACGCATGGAGTGCCGATCGACATAGTGTCGACAGAGACCGAGATTTATCTCCGGTTGCCGGAAATACTTACATGAGGAATTGGGTACCTCGCTAAGTTTCAGCACAGTAGCACATCCACAAACTGATGGTCAGTCTGAGCGAACGATTCAAACCCTGGAAGACATGCTGCGAGCATGCACGTTGGACTTCCAAGGAAGTTGGGATTCACACTTACCATTGGCCGAGTTCACCTATAATAACAGCTATCAGGCCACAATCGGGATGGCACCCTACGAAGCCTTGTATGGGCGAAAGTGTAGATCCCCACTACACTGGGAGATTGATGACCAATGGACTCCAAAAGAGAAACGAAAGTCACCATCGATTCCAAAGGTCGACTTAGTTCAGGAGGCCATGGAGAAGGTCAAGTTGATCAAGGAACGGATCCGCACAGCTCAGAGTCGCCAAAAGAGTTACGCGGACAAGAGGAGAAAGGACTTGGAATTTGAAGCCGCAGATGAAGTATTTCTCAGACTCTTGCCACGGAAAGGATTGATCAATCCAAAGAAGGGAGGCAAGCTAAGTCCGAGATATATTGGACCTTACAAGATTTTACAGAGGATCGGGAAGTTGGCCTACCGACTCGAAAGTTCTGGCATGATAAGACGGGAATGCACGATGTATTCCATGTATCCAGTTGAAAAAGTACCAACTAGATCCGAGCATATTATCACTCGTGATGCTCCTTGTTAGGAATTTTATTGTTTAGATTTTGATGAATGCCATGTAAAACTTAGAATAGAAAGTTGGCACCCCAATTCTTGTTGTAAAATGTTACGAACAATTAGAGTGGCCAAGGCGAGTTAAGTCGGCCTACGCCTTAACAAGCAAGAAGACAATCAAGACTGAAGGAAGACTCATTGCGAGGCAACAGTATGGCAAAGAAGAGTAGACAGAACTCTATCGAAAAGAGATCAGATGCAAACAGTGGAGCATCGATCAAGTCAACTCAAGAAAAGCCAAGTCTCAAGTTGAAGTGACAAGAGTCATCCAATGATTGGAAGTCGACTCTAAGTCACCTGGGAAAGCAAGGAAATGTAGTCAAGTCGAGATAATCAGTAAAAGAACCGTTGCCGAGAAATCAAGAGATTTACTTAAACAAGTAATATCTCCATACCACCTTTCTTGGAGTGCTCGAGTCCTGAAGCGTGCAAAAGGAATGAACCAATGGGAAGCATTACACCGTGTCGAACTCGAAAAGGTGAAAGAAAAATTCATACGAGGAAATGGCAATTCCAAGAACGCAAGCCAACGACGCAAGTGACTTTCAAAAATAAGCTATCTCTTCAACGGGCAAATTTTTGAAAGTTCACTATAAAAAGGTCGAGGAGTTTGTTTGAGAAGATACAGAGATGAATGACACACGTGAGATATACAAGCTTATCAAAAACTCAAACATTCTCAACCCTCAAGCCTACATTTTCAAGTACATCAATCCAACACTTACCTCGTGAAGGAAAGAGAACTTCAATCGATTGAAGAGGAAAATATTGAAAACAAGGGGTCTACATTCCGGGAAGGATTGTAGAAAGGTTCAAGGTTGAACCAAGTCTTAAGCTTTTGGAGGGCTTCGTGATCAAATCCAAGGAGCTTAAGCAAGTGAGTCAGTAGTAGTAGCAAGCAAAATACGCCTGTGAAGAAGGCCGAGTCGTCGAGAAGCCACCGAGTGATCAAGGCGTCTCAGGATCGAGTCCCAAAGGATCAAGTCATTTTGTTGTGATCAAGACTTGTATCCGGACTTTACCACTTTGTAAACCGATCATTACCTAGTGGATTCCTCCGGAGTTGGAGAAGAGAGGAGTAGAAGAATTACCCCATCTTGAACCTCTATAAAAACTTTATTGTGTCATTTACATTTCAAAGATTTAAATTCTTGCACTTTTAACTCGCTTATATCTCACGATAAATTTGCTATCCATTTGATAAAATTATAAGTACTAAATCAAACTCTAAAATCTTGCTTAATCAAACTTAAGGGTGTTAAGTCTTCCACAAAAAAAATAAAACCACAATTGAGTTAAATTATAGCCAACAAATGAGTTACTCCATCAATGTACTCAAAGTTGAAATTGAGAGATTAACTCTCTTGAGTGACTAATTCGACCGTCCCATCAAGGACAAAATGTGTAGAATCAACTCAGAGATTTAAAAGGACTAAATCGAAAATTTGGTAAGGTTTATTCAACCCCCCTTCTAAACCTTACACTTACACCCCTTGGGACCTACAAGTGGTATCGAGCGGTTGGTTCATTGAACCCTCCGCACCGGTTCTTGAACTAGATCTCCAAACTTTTCAAAGTCTCGCTTTAATACTTAAATTTTCAAAACTCTTTTTATCATTAAAAGTCATTATCATGGAAGCAAATTTGACACGCATCCCTATGTTCACTATTGAAGAATTTGATGATTGGAAAATTCGTATGCGAGCTCATCTATCAAAGATTACATGATGAGATTGGATAGTGATAGAAGATGGGCCTCTGCAAATATTAAAGGTGAACACAAGCGGTTATACGAAGAGTTGCGGTGAAGGAGAAGAAGATCTTTGCTCCCTGACGATCATGGTTGAAAAACCAAGAACGAGTGGACAAATGATGACAAAAAGATACAACCTGGACAATGTAGCCAAGGACATCCTTTACAAAACCTTGACAAAGCCATGTACAACAAAGTCAAATCTTGCAAAACGGCTAAGGAAATGCAGGACAAGTTGACATTGATTTGTGAAGGCTCGAGCAAATCAAAGAAAACAAATTATCGGTCAAAATACTTTGTACAAAAGTTTGAAAACTTCAAAATGATCTCGGGAGAAAACCTGGATCAACTGGATGCTCGATTCACGAAATCACAAATGAGTCATGTCGCGCACTTGGAAAGGAATATACACGAAGAAAATGTGTATGAAGATCCTAAAAAGTCTTCCAAATGAATGGGAAATGAAGGTCATGGCACCGAGACATTCCATGGACCTATCTAAGACATCCAACCATGAACTATTCTCGGACCTCAAAGCCTACGAGTTTGAGCCGAGAAGAAAGACCAGGAAGAGACAAAGTACCCAAAACAATTGGCTCTAATTGTTAAAGATGGGAAGAGAGCGAGGTCAAAGAAGTCATTGACCCGGAAGAAATAGCCCCGATGGTTAAAAGATTCAACAAGTTCTTTAATAAGAACTACAAGAAAGGAAAGGGTGAATCTTCCGAAAGACACTCGCTCCTCCAAATCAAGGGAAGAGGCAACCAAGAGAAACAAATCATCAAAAAGTTGAGTATCAAAGGGCCGACAACTCAAGAATGGAAAGAAGCTGATCAAAAGGAATATCTATGTTGAATCAGTAGACAACCAGGTCACTATGCCATTGATCGCTCATATCCTCGTAGTCAACAAGCATGCGGGGATGAAGAAGAAAGAAAGGTCTTGAGAGAAAGAAGACGAGAAAAAAAAGGGCAATGATGGGCTGCGAGAGATCGGAGAGACAAACAAGTCAAGAGAGACAACATTCGAGAGAGCAAGAAGTGACTACTCAAGTGACTCGAAGAAGAAGCCCGATCCGCTTGATGGCCAAAGAACAAGATCAAGAAGATGAGGTACAATCTAACTCAACAAGCTCGAGACACTAGTGATAGTGACCGCGACACACACACTTCATCACCTCTGATCTTTATGACTCATTAGGCAAAATGATGAAAGATTTTGAGCACATTAAATCCTCACACACACTATTGAATGAGGAAAACAAATTTACTCAAAAGTCAAAACTCAAAGTCGACTAAGGAGCCGAGTACTCTAAGTCAAATAGCCGTTGAAAATGAAAGTTTAAAGGTGAAAATGTTAAATTAGTAGCAGAAATTGCTTTGCTATAGAAAAGAGGAGAATGACCTCAAGAATGTTATTGCCTCATTTACTAAGGCATCTAAATCATTGGATTATCTTATTATGAGTCAAAGAGAATGTGGAGACAAGACAGGCTTAGGATTTAATTCCTCGTGCCATGTCAAACCTCAAGAGTAATTTTGGAAAAAGGATCTTCAAGTCATGAAGAGTCCGAACAATCCAAAACTCTAAATGTTGCACACACACTCACTCCAAAGCACAATACTAAGCAAACCGGCCTTGGTTACAAAGGAAAAGGAAAATGACCCGTTGAGAGTCTTTGAAAGGGACAAATGAGAAGAGATTCACCAGTCCTCAAAGAAACTCCAAACATAAAATACTCAGTAAAGAAGAAGCGAGCTACCAAACATCCCAGAAAAACCCATAAAAGAAATACATATGATGGGAATGGTAGAAAATATCCAAGCCAAGTGATTGGAATAATGTGAACTATCGGCTGAGACTTATGGAATACAAGCCCAAATGGCAAAGGCCTAGAACTCAAGAAAGGCCATTCCAAAAGTATAAGAGCTTTCATCAAAGACACATATGCACCTAGGCACTACACTCAAAAACACCACAATTACCCAAGGAAGGCAATTGCTAAAACACATATGCAGCATACTGACAAAAGAGACAATTGTATGAACCTAGAATCCCCAAGCAATTTGCCAGGATTAATTATGATTATGACACGATAGATGGCAACCCCTTAGAGTCAAATCATTTGGCTATAGGTTGGTTGGATCATCTTACAATTCTAACCCCTCGGACCTGCAAGTATGGGTACCTAAAACTTAACTTCCTTGATTGCGGTTCAAGGAACAGTGAAATGCCAAGGAACCTGGTACATGGATAGTGGTTGTTCCGGACATATGACAGAAATAAGAGAAATCAAAAATTCAAGGAAGTCAAAGGAGCAAAAGTCATATTTGGAGGAAATGAAGCTCCTGGTGAAATAAGAGGCATTGGATCCATCAAGAGGAATGGATTAGAAATCACGAGATGTTGCATATGTTGAAGGACTCAACTTCAACTTACGAGTATCGATCGGCTCTGTGACAAGGGCTACAATGTTGGATTCAACATGGGTATGTGCCAAATCAAAGATATTGAATCAAATGAAGTGGTGCTGCAAGGATGTAGACAAAAATATGTATGTAGTGGATTGGTCAAATCGCAACACCCAACACATGTCTACTAGCAAAGAATACAAATGAATCAAGTTGGGTCGTGGCACAAAAAAGCCGAGTCACCGAACTTCAAAACAATTAACAAGGCGGCAAGAAGTCATCTTGTAGAAGGACTTCCGGACTCGAGATCAAGAAGGAGAGTATATGTGATGCATGTCGAAGGAAAAAACAAATCAAGTCTTCATTCAAAGAAAAGACATGCCCATCCTCAACAAGAATATTGCATCTGCTTCATATGGATCTATTTGGCCAAAGGGAACCAGCCAAAGATAAGTGGAAAGAAATACACCTTGGTGGTAGTAGATGACTACTCAAGATATACATGGACAATATTCATGTGTAAGAAGAAAGAAACTCTACAAAAACTACCACAAAATGATGAAAAGGATTCAAAATGAGAAGAGTCAAACCATTATCAAAATAAGATCGGATAGAGGAACCGAGTTTGTCAATGGAATAATAACTCGATATTGTATTGAGAATGGTATTGGCCATGAACTATCAAAGACAAGGACTCCACAACAAAATGGAGTTGCGAAAGAAGAGAAAAGAACTCTCAAAGAAGCAGCAAGGACCATGTTAGGTTTGGCGGGGTTACTAAAAAGATTTTGGGTCAAGCAATCAACACGACTTGCTACACCCAAAACAGATGTATGATAAACAGACAAATGACAAAGACTCCTATGAAATGCTGGAATTTGGAAGAAAACCAAATGTTTCATATTTGAGAATATTTGGATGTAAATGCTTCATTCACAACAATGGCAAAGACAACCTAAAGGCTTTTGATGCTAAAGCGGATGAAGGTATCTTCTTAGGATACTCACCAAAAGCAAAGCCTTCTGAATACTCAACAAAAGAACTATGGTTACTGAAAGAATCCATTCATGTAGTATTCGATGAGCAAAATGTAAATGGAGAAGACATTGAAGAGTCACCGATAAGTTCAATCATTCAACCATACGAAGAGTCCCTTGCCTTTGGTCAAGTCGAAGCCGGAATTATCAATTCGAGAAGAAGATGAGATAGGCAATCTCAAAAACAAATGGAAAATTTGCGGCTAAGTGATTACGAGAGAGTCGACCCGCGAAACACGGTAAAGTCGAATCCGACTAACTTACTCCAACTGATGTAAGATGGTGAGAGACCATCCACGAACTTGTCATTGGAGATATAAGAGAAGGTGTCAAGACAAGATCCGAACTCAACAAGAAGCAATGTTCACATGCTTCATCTCGCAAATAGAGCCAAAAGATGTGTCTCAAGCATTGGATGACACACATTGGATTCAAGCTATGCAAGAAGAGAGCTGAATCGTTTGAAAGGAACAAAGTGTGGGAATTAGTGCAAAGACCCATACATCAAAATGTTATTGGCACCAAATGGGTATTCGAAAATAAAATGAACGAGGAAGGCTCTGTGGTAAGAAACAAAGCAAGATTGGTAGCCAAAGGATATTGCCAAGAAGAAGGGATAGATTTTGATGAAACATTTGCTCCTGTAGCAAGATTGGAAGCTATAAGGATGTTTCTTGCCTATGCAGCTCACAAGAATTTCATTGTATATCAAATGGATGTAAAAAGTGCATTCCTAAATGGTTTATTGGAAGAAGAAGTGTATGTTGAACAACCTCCGTGGATTTGAGCGAGAAGACTCTTGGAGACAAGGTATACAAACTCAAGAAAGCCTGTATGGATTGAAACAGGCACCCGAGCATGGTATGATACCCTGTCACTATTCCTAATCGAAAATGGATTCACTAAAGGAAAAGTAGATAGAACACTTTTCGAATTCAAGACAAGAAGAGTATCTTTTGCTTGTTCAAATATATGTGGATGACATGATTTTTGGATCCACTAACAAAGAGTCATGTGAAAAGTTTTCAAACCTCATGCAAAGTAAATTTGAAATGAGCATGATGGGAGAGTCGACATTCTTCCTTGGACTTCAAGTGAAACAATGAAGGATGGAACCTTCATAAGTCAAACAAAATACACCGAGAGATTTAATGAAGAAGTTTGGTATGGAGGAGAAGTCTTCAGTAAAAATACCAATGAACACATCACAAAATGGACATGGATGCGGATGGCAAGCCAGTAGATCAAACAAGATCTGAGCACTTATTGGATCATTGCTCTATCTCACAAAACTAGCGAGCCGTAGACATCACTTTTTGTAGTAGTGTATGTGCAAGATTTCAATCTGCTCCAAAAGAGAGCCATATGACAAAGAAATAAGAGAATACCGAGATACTTAAAAGGAAGCCAAGAAGTAGGCCTATGGTATCCAAAGGAAGGTGGATTCAAGCTAATTGGCTATTCGATTCGGCTATCTTTGATGCAGAGTGACAGAAAAAGCACCTCGAGGCACATGTCAAATGCTAAGAAACAGACTAATTTCCTGGTTTAGCAAGAAGCAAAACTCAATAGCCACCTCTACAAATGAGCGAGAATACATAGTCATGGCAAACAAGCAGTTGCCCAAGTCCTATGGATGAGACAAAGAACAGAGAGATTATGAAGTTGAAGAAAAAGAAATTCCAATCATGTGTGATAACACAAGTGCAATTGCAATCACTCAAAATCTGTGTTGCACTCAAGAACAAAACATATTGATGTCGAGATCACTTCATAAGAGATCACGTTGAAAAGAAGGACATTATCCTGGAATATATCTCAACCGATAAACAACTAGCCGACATCTTCACAAAACCATTATGTGAGTCAAGATTTGAAGAACTCAAGCATGAGTTGGGACTAATTGAATCGAGCGACACTCGGACAAAATCAAAGAAGAGAAATGGAACAGAAAAGGGGAAAAAGAGCCGAAATGTAAATCATTTCGAGAATCACCAGACGGAAGAACAACTACACCGAAGTCACCGATGATAGTTGAGTCGCCAAAAGAACGTGAGAAGTAAAGTTAAATCGGCTAAGTGACAAGTTGAATAACTTATGAGCACATGGATGTAAACGCAATCGTTTGACTAAGCGGGAATGTTTTAAGGAACACGTCGAAAGATAATGATGATGTGTACGGATATAAAGCCGCACACCAAGCTTATGATTGGATATAAATGCTTTGCCGCATTAAATACGAGACATGAAATGCTCAATTGGCGTCGAAATCCAAGCCGTTGATTTCGATCACAATTCAAAAACCGCTCCGCGTCCGTTCATAAACCATATTTAAACCATTTTCGCCTCGTTTCTCTCTCACACTTCTAAAACTGTTCATCTCTTTCTCTCAAAAGGCAAAGGCAAAATACTCTCGAAACCCTATCAACCTTCAAATCAATTTCGAGTTTTTCTTGATACAATCCCGAGAAATGGCACCAACTTATGACTTTACCAAGTTAGGAAAGCAAATCCACACCGGTTCGACGGTGGATTTTGACGAATGGTGAAGCAGGGGTCCGACGACACCCTGGTAAAGAAAATCGGCCGAGAAGTTGGAAACGTCCCACTAAAACCGTTTCTAACGCTAGAATATCCGATGACCTATGTGGAGGAGGTCGCCCAATTCTACGTGAATGCCGAGATTCACGATGAAGGAATCAAGTCATCTGTTCATGGGAAGCAATGACTATCACCGCCAAGGATTTGGTCAATATTGCTCACTACCAGCCAGAAGGAGCATTTGAGATTAAAGAGGCTGATGTGAACCTAGGACGCATGGAAAGAAATAGCCAAGTCCGACGTTCGACAAAATAATATACACACAAAACAAGAGATCTGGCGAAGGAGGATTATCACAAATTGTTGGACATAGTTGCCAAATGTATCGACATCAAATTTGGCGACTTTGACCAATCAAAAGGCAAAACCGATTGTGATGGCTGCAATCATCGAAGAAAAGAAGATAAAAACCGGCCGAGTTTGTCTACAGCAGACTCTGCCGAACGCGTGAAACAAGTCCTTCAAAGAAGATGGCACATTTGGAGGATCCCCGGGATATGGCCTGGTGATTGGTCGGCTATTGGAGGTGAAAGGAGTCCCTCTTAGGCATGGAAAGGCTTTCCATGTTAACAAGAGAATGTTTAGAGCTAACCTCTCTCGGCGCTCGTGTCGAGCTTACGCCAAGAGAGTCGACACCAAGGAGAGGGGAATCACCGACCCAAGATACAGATTCTTCCTCTCGGCCCGAAAGAAAAAGTCGCCCTGCAATACTAAGAAGATCACGCCTGCAAAGAAAGAAAACCAAACATGCTCCTGCTCCCCGCCCGCAGCAGTCAGTCACCGCCCCGGCCGTGTGTCACACCGCCTGCAACGTGTCTCCTGCCCCTGCAGGGTCGAGAATGACTCACAAATACCTTCTCCGATCATCAAAAGAGGAGAACCGAGAAGCCACGATGGCCTGCTCCTCGAAACAAACACCGCACGCCCCACCGCCAAGACTCGAGGGACACCGTCTCGAACCGAAGTCCCTCCGTCCAAACTAAGAGACGAAGAAGACTTGTAAAGCGATCGAAAGAGAAACCAAAGCCAGTCGATTACTCGGCTAGCACAAATACCGGAGACTAATCAAGAAGTAGAGTCTCCGATGTAGTTGATGAAACGACCAAGTCTCGCCAAGGCGATCGTGAGGCAACTCAAGACACAACAGAGTAGCTCACACACAAATGAAGCACAAGAAGAACCTACCGGAGCGGATAGTGATGTAATGATCCTATCTCCACCTTACCCGGACATCCAAAATCGTCTGCGTGAGTGGAGGAAATGGAAGTTGAGCAAGTCAAGGAACAGTTCCAACGGCCTGAGTTCATAGAAGAAGAAGAGAACTCGCTAAATTTCCTTGGATTGACTACTTTGTGCTCCCACTCGGATGAAGACAATCGCACGTAAATCCCGCAGATCTACAAGGACAAGGAGAGAGAAAAACAAGTCAAGAAGCGGCACGTGAGAAGGCAAGCATATGTCCTATCTCCCGCACCCGTAACACACACATCCTCTCCTTGATGTCTTCTCCGATGCGATGATGAAACGAGAGAATGTTGCTGCCACAAAAGAGTTGCAAATGCAGGCAAGCATTGCCACGAATCAAGAATCCTTCACGAGCAAAGATTAATGGAGGGACCGGGAGAGTCCTCCGAAACACACCGAAATCGATCCAATGGGAGTGGTTCGGCAAATAGCCATGTTGTTGCTTTGCTACCACTTCCCTCCTCACTCGAGAAGAAGGCAATAAGGAGATGGCGATGAAACCGGGATAGTGGGGATCCCGGTCGAGCCAACCCCTATTGAAGGTGTGCTACCACCCCCCCCAACGGCCGAGCAATCAATTGAAATGTAAATGGAGTTTGGAGACGGGTGACCCCATTCCAAGTCACTCACCGGTGCGCCCGGGGGGAAACTCCTCCACTACAAAGGTCGGAGGATCTGCGGATAACTCCACAAAGAATGTAGGAGGCGAAGTAGAGAAAACTCAAACACAAGAAGAACACAAGTTGCCATCAACGAAGCTCGCAGGCGATTGAGACTGTCTCACCGAGGTGACAAGCGCTCCTGAAGGCTAATGACGCCTGGCGATGCGATCGAGCCACGAGGAAGAATGTACCGGGAGTTAACACTGCAGGCGATGAAAGTGCAATCCATGGGGTTGAGACTCAAATGGATGCCACTGTAGAAGACCCTAAGACAGGTGACATCGAAAGGGAGGACCAAGACCTCGCAGCGGTAAGAGAGACTAGTCGATCCCAAGAATACTCATCAAACCTTTAATTTTGATGATGAGCCACCAATGGAAATCTCATCATCGTCCGATGACGCTTCCGATAAGGCCGAGGACCGATCTCTTCGAAATGGAGAAATCACCGAGACCAACGAAGTTTAAGATAGCCGAGGCTCAAGAAGCCGGTCCACCGCACAATGTAACCCCAACAAGAGACCACCGCTCGGGCTCCTCAAGTCAAGCGGATCGATTCCCAAAAGAACTTCACGCGCACCGCTCATCATCAAACAGATCCCGGTTGGCGGTGATGATTCTTTTGTAGAATCTTTCCCATTCTCACCGGAGATACTGAACTCCCACGAAGAGTCGAAGAAACGAACAAGCACGCTATTACAAACCAGCTCATGTTCTTCCATCGGACACCATAGTTCCAAATTAATTATGACTTCGATCTTTGTATGGCCATCACCGCAATGAAGAATCACCAAGCTCGAGAGGTGTTCAAGGCACTCTTTCTTTGAAATTGAAAGGATGGAGAGGCATCGAGCCTCTTTGGACATGCGATTGGACAACAGAGATGCCACCCTTACAAAAAAACCGATTTAAGAGGCATAACAGGATTCGAATAAGGGAATGGTGGCAACAACAAAACAATGCGTGTGGGAGCGGTGAGATACTTCGACAATTGTTCAACAAGTCTGTGGTGTGGAGAGTCAAAAATACCGATGCAAAGACAAAGCCGAGAGAACACATTAAGCATATGCATGAAGCTCACACCGCCGAGATCAAGGCTGCTGCGTGAGCAACATACACATGATCTCTGACGTTTGGAAGAACACATGACAAGAAAATTCAGCCTTCTCATGGCCGAGATGAAGATTTCAGAATCCAACGCTACTCGACCGAATTCCGGGCGCATACAACGCAGAGACTTGAAGCGAACTCAACCATCGAAGACTCGACTTCATGCTTGCCAAAGATGTTCCACGGGTTCCTCTATCCTTTGATGATGCCAAAAAGGGGAAGAGGAATACCTTAAAGCAAAAAAATCTGGCCGAAAAGAAAGGAAAGCGGTGAGTCGGGAAAATCACCGTGAGGAAGTCTTGAAACGAGAAGAAGGAAAGCATGTTGAGGGGAAGGATCAACGGATGTAACATTGATGATTGCACAAACCCCCAACAAGGTCCTGTCACAAATGGTGACATTATAAGCGAAAACTCCCGGTGACTCGCCACTCCAACACTCTCTTTGTATCTATGGTGAGAAGAGAAAATCAATTGAAGCGAGGGATGAAGGAAGTGGAAGGAAGAATGGATTCCAGGGTGATGAACATCTTGAAAGAACACGGAGGCATTCCAAAGAGAGCGAGACACCTATGCCATCTCGGATGTCGGGACGAGCCACGATCGGTCGATGAATTTAAAACGCTCGAGTCGAGGATACTTTACAAATATGTCTATGGCTCAAGCTTGGGACTTCTTTGGGAAAAGGGTCTCACATTATGTGAAGAAGGCCGACAGCAGCGTGACAACCGTGATCGCTCTGCTGGTCACTCCGCTGCCAATCACCGGGAAAGAAGAAAGACCCCAAAGACAAGATACGCCCGAGGTAGAGTAGAAAGAAGCGATGAGTGGAGGAAGAAGCTTGGACCCTGAGGCCTCCGCCCCAAGAATATTGAATATGTAGATCCGGGAAAGAAAGGAGGGATCTCTTGGGCTGGGCTTGACCAAGTGGCAAACTTGAAAGTGGCGAAAACTAACGCCGAGTATGCAAAAAGAATAGAAGAAGAAAACAAGAGACAAACTCGGCTATGGGAGGAGAGACAGAAAGATTAAGAAGAGATGAAGGCGCCAGGGAAGGCATATGAGAAGAAAAAGAAGGCGGTGACGACGAAGAAGAAGAGAAGAAGAAAGAAGATCTTGATCAAGACGAAAGAAGGAGACAATGAAAGAAGATGAAGTGTTCTTTGTCCAACCCTTCGTGTATTTTATTATGTAAATACATACAATGTAAGTCTTATGTAATAAAGGTATAAATTCTTTAATTTACGTGAAGACAATTTTATGCTCGATACACCTTGTAAAATCGTGTTGAGAAACAAGAATGATATGATCA
Organism: Rehmannia glutinosa; assembly: GCA_016081115.2. Lineage (NCBI taxonomy): Eukaryota > Viridiplantae > Streptophyta > Magnoliopsida > Lamiales > Orobanchaceae > Rehmannia > Rehmannia glutinosa. The sequence continues at coordinate 54,310 of JABTTQ020000882.1, read as the reverse complement.
ATAAAAAGAATTGATTCTCGCATACATTCTATGTCAATACACTATCTGTATGTATCATTGATGTTTGCATCTTTGAATGATTTAAGTTTTGGCATCAACAAAAAGGGGAAATTGTTAGGAATTTTATTGTTTAGATTTTGATGAATGCCATGTAAAACTTAGAATAGAAAGTTGGCACCCCAATTCTTGTTGTAAAATGTTCTGTAACAATTAGAGTGGCTAAGCTGAGTTAAGTCGGCCCGCCTTAACAAGCAAGAAGACAATCAAGACTGAAGGAAGAAGACTCATTGCGAGGCGGTGAGTATGGCAAAGAAGAGTAGACAGGGAACTCTCTTGGAAAAGCGGTGAGATGCGGTGAGTGGAGCATCATCAAGTCAACTCAAGAAAAGCCAAGTCTCAAGTTGAAGTGATAGAAGAGTCATCCAATGATTGGAAGTGACTCTAAGTCACCTGGGAAAGCAAGGAAATGCGGTCAAGTCGAGATAACTGTAAAAGAACCGTTGCATAGAAATCAAGAGATTTACTTAAACAAGTAATATCTCCATACCACCTTTCTTGGAGTGCTCAGTCCCTGAAGCGTGCAAAAGGAATGAACCAATGGGAAGCATTACACCGTGTCAGAACTCTGAAAAGGTGAAAGAACAATTCATACGAGGAAATGGCAATTCCAAGAACTGCAAGCCAACGACTGCAAAGTGACTTTCAAAAATAAGCCTATCTCTTCAACGGGCAAATTTTTGAAAGTTCACTATAAAAGGCTGAGGAGTTTGTTTGAGAAGATACAGATGAATGACACACGTGAGATATACAAGCTTATCAAAAACTGAAACATTCTCAACCCTCAAGCCTACATTTTCGAAGTACATCAATCCAACACTTACCTGTGAAGGAAAGAGAACTTCAATCAGTTGAAGAGGAAAATATTGAAAACAAGGGGTCTACATTCCAGGAAGGATTGTAGAAAGGTTCAAGGTTGAACCAAGTCTTAAGCTTTTGGAGGGCTTCGTGATCAAATCCAAGGAGCTTAAGCAAGTGAGTCAGAGTAGCAAAGGCAACGCCCTATGAAGAAGGCGAGTCGCACGAGAAGCCACCGTGAGTGATCAAGCGTCTCAGATCGAGTCCCAAAGGATCAAGTCGGTGTTGTGATCAAGACTTGTATCCGGATTTGCTACCACTTTGTAAACCGATCATTACCTAGTGGATTCCTCCGGAGTTGGAGAAGAGAGGAGTAGAAGAATTACCCCATCTTCGAACCTCTATAAAAACTTTATTGTGTCATTTACATTTCAAAGATTTAAATTCTCGCACTTTTAACTCGCTTATATCTCTGTGATAAATTTGCTATCCATTTGATAAAATTATAAGTACTAAATCAAACTCTAAAATCTTGCTTAATCAAACTTAAGGGTGTTAAGTCTTCCAATGAAAATAAAACCACGGTTGAGTTAAATTATAGCCAACATCCGGACGAGTTACTCCATCAACGGCTCAAATTGATCATTTGAGAGATTAAGTCTTGAGTGACTAATTCGATCATCCATCAAGGACACAAACATGTAGAATCAACTCTGTAGATTTAAAAGGACTAAATCGAAAATTTGGTAAGGTTTATTCAACCCCCCTTCTAAACCTTACACTTACACCCCTTGGACCTACACTCCTCCTCGATGGAAAATTTATCTTACACCGGAACCAATTCGGATCATTGACCAAATCGTTAGTTGCGTAATAGAGAGATTCTGATGGTTAAGGTTGTATGGTGAAACCACAACCGAGACGAAGACGCAACATGGGAGATGGAAGAAGACATGAGTAATCAATATCCAGAGTTGTTCTGAAGAGAATTTGGGGACCAAATTCTTTTAAGGAGGGGTGAATGTGAGGCCCCGAATTTTAACAACGTGAGATACGGTGTTATGTAGTGATTATTTATTCAGCTATGTATCACAAATCTATTATTAATGAAACGCGACTCTACTTTTATTTAATTCTTCCAACGTCAATTACGCATTTCGCATTTTTGAGCTTAGCAATTTTATATTCTCCTATAGTATTAATACTTGATAGATTGACTACGACTTTAGAAATATTGGGCCGTCGATAATATAGGAGTACATTCCAATCTTTAACCAAATATTTCACCTTATTCTATAATACACTCTCAATCAACTTCCAATTTATTTTGAGGAAGATACATATTTTTTTTATTCTTTCACATCCTTATTATTATTTTTACCTCCTAAATATTTTTACATATATTTACACATTTTATTTTTCCCAATTAAAAAAAAATCATCCTACCCATCAATTTCGGTCAATATGGTATAGGTAGGACTCAATTGCTTTTTCTTATCCTACTACATATGAAAGTACACCTATTAATCCTATTATCATCAATAATTTCAAAACAAAAAAAGACTAATTCCCCTACAACAACTTTCGGCCAAAGCAATTGTAGGGGGAATCATCCCAATTTTAAAACCTCCCAACATACACTTTAATTCAATTATTACACAAAAAGAAAAAAAAAATTAATAACCCCCTAGGCAATATTTTCGGCCAATTGTAAGGGGATCAAACCATTTTTTTTCATCTTACCACATTACTTACCCAACTCTTCCAATACTCTCTCATTTCATACTTAGAACAAAAACACACAAAACTTGCTCTCAATTCTTTCTAAAGGACCAAAAATACTAAGCTCAAGGTGAGTAAATTTTACCTCTTCTAACTCTACTTTTCTTCTTAAAACTTCAAGTATATACCTCCAATTCCTAACATGATGAATCCTTCTTGTTGAGGTACTCCTAGAAGACTATTTCGTTTGAAGAATTAAGGAAGAACTAGACTTGACTACAAGCTTTAAGAAGAAATTCAAGACTACACATATTTAAGGTGAGAAATTTTGGTTTTAGTATTATTTTTTTTTTCCTCTTGACAACTTGAGGAATTAATTTTTGACTCAAGGATTGGAATTTTGAGCTTAGGGGATGGCCTATACAAGTTCAAGTTGAGGTTAGAAGCTTGAAGAGAGAAATTCTTTTTTTTTAGACTACTTGAGGATATTAAGGTAAGAATTAACCCATTTATTTTAAGTCATTTTCCTTGGATTTGAGACCTCAATTTTAATACCAAAATATGGATATGTTGACATTTAGGAACTGAACTTTGAGATTTAGAGCCAAGAGCTTGGATTCTTAAAGAAGATTTCCATTTTAAACCACAACCCGAAAACTACTACGAGGTGGGTGGAAAAATTCTTTCAACTTCTAGGTGTTTTATTTAAAAATGCATGTAGTATTTTGATTTTGAGTACTTGAGATATATATTATGTATTGCATGCTATTTTCTTGTATCAAGTTGGAAAAATTCTCAAGTGTTGCTCAAAAATGCGATTTATCGAAAAATAGGGCATACATGTGCACTTTATTGTTATACTTGATGAAATTTTGTATGAGAACGATATGTATGTGTATGACTCTTGAAATTTATGTTTTGAATGATTCATAACCTGGACAAGTCGAGCATAATTGATTAAATTTAAACTTTTGGACTTAAAATGCAAAAATGGAAAGTTGGTGGACTTAATTGCAAGAAAATAAAACTTAAGGCCCCTCTGTAATTTTCGATTTTTGGGACTGAACTCAGGTTCAAAAATTATTTTTTGACATTTTAATAAAGTTTTAAGAGTTTTTAGATAAATAAAATCAACCCTTAAAAGCCCAAGGACTAGATTGTAAAATTTTAGAAGTTTAAGGGCTATTTTGCAAATTTTGAAACTGTACCAGACCCTAATTTTAAAATTTGAAATTTTAACTCTTAAGGGACTGGAAATAACATATTTTAAGTGTATTCCAAAAATCCAAGTGTTTCGAGCTTGGAAAGTAATTTTATAAAAATTGTGGGACCAAATTGTAAAAGATTAAACTTGAGGACCCAAATGAAATTTCCAGGACTTATGCAGCCCATGCACCAGGAAATACTAATTTAACTATAACTTAATTATATTTTGGACCCAAGGTTCAAATTTCATAACAATTGGACCCCCTAAAAGCCTTAAAGGCAATTATTTCAAAATGGGACAAAAATGAAATTTTCAAAGGTTAAAGGACCTAAACTTATTTCTTTTTAAAACTGCTTTTGTCCCAATATCCCACTAACCCTAGTGACATTTTCCAACTGGAATCACATTAAAATCCCTTCCGGTTTGTGAGTTCCAATTATTTTAAACTTAGAGCCCGAAATGACAATTTTAACAAATTTGGGGCCAATGTGAGAATTTTATAAAAACTAGACCGCAAAACTTTAAAAACCTAAATCTCTGAACAATTTAGAGAATTTAGGAACTGATCTCATAATTTTTCAAGGTCGGGACATTTATTTATTCGATTTTTAACCCCAAAAGAATTGGTTTTTACAAAACGGGGCTAGTTGTAAATTTTCTTTTTACAAGGACCTAACTCGAATTATTTTATTTTATAGAAACAGCCCTGGACCCTCTGAATTTAATTATTGATTAAAATATTTTATTTTCTCAAAAATCCCCTGACTTATCGGATCGTCTTGACCGATTAATACGCGATCGTGGGGCGACTTCCTCGTCTTGCGATTTCGAATCTATAACGGGACTTAGGTTCCACCTAATCTTTCAAGATATCGAAGATTGCTTATCCTCCCGATAATTATCTTCATCCAAATAACTCCACCAACGCCATAATTGTCTTGCGCAAATTTTCGAAAACTTTCCAAAAATGCTTCCCTGAATCAATAATACTCGACTGCATGGTTAGCTACCTGAACGTGTACTTACTTTCCTGTCTGAGTCAACTTGGTGTGTCGATCTCACAGTCGGAATGGATACGTCGGGGATGGAACCGGGCAGCTCGGCTGCTATTCCACTCTCCGGCCCCATCGTCCTAATCCCGCAACTGAGGGACGGAGTTTGTCCAAGGGAAGTGGGTCATAGTACTTGAGGTATAATAATGATTATGACGAATCCGAGCCTTGCTAGCTCCAAAGTGGATTTTGTCTTTGCCTATGGAGCGATAAGGTGATGGTCTTAGACCATCATGAACGGGAGTTACAAGGAAGAACGAAGGAATTCTTTGTCGATCCACACGATTACGGAGTTGAACAACGTTTGGTTGGCGCTACACTTCATGCAACCGCTACTTGTAACGCACGGGTTGGCGCTACACTTCAATGACGCAACCACTAATTGTCTTGCATGGGATTGGCGCTACACTTCAAGATGCGCAATCCTCCCGTGCCTTGAATCATCGTGCTGTGTGACCACGAACTATTTCTTAAACTATATAAATATATTACTTAATATATATTTATCACGATGCTTGTGGGCTATGTGTGAAATCATGCATCATACCTCACGTGTTTTCATACAACCGTTTTCTCGCATTAACTATATATATATCGCCACACTCGCACACGATCACCCCATCCACTGAGATTTCTGTCTCACTCCCTCCTGTTTTCTAACCTTTAGATGAAGAGTACGTTGAAGACGTCGAACCTACCACAGATTGAATTCCTACCGTTGATGTGGAGCGACACTCCATTTACTTTTATTGTTGTTGGACTTTTCATTTTGTTTCTGTTTGGACTATAAGTTAAATTTAGATAATCTATTGGGTTGTATTCGGATTCCGTCGGACCTTAAGATGTAATTTGTACTTGTGTGTATTTTATTCCGCTGCATTTAGACTCTATTTCACTTGGAGTTTGTATCATTGGTTTAGACTATTGAATTATTTCTGTTTAAGTGATTGATCGTCGTCGCGTCGCGTTTGGGGCGTGACATGCATATCTTTGAGGTCTAGGCTTTTTTATTCTTGATTACACTTGCACTCAATCTTTGTATTGGTTTTATAGAGTTGTAATCTTGAATTTTGTCCATCATTCAACACAAGTCATCCTTGTGAGTATTCTTGTGGTAAGAATACACTTGGGTGATCTAGGTGATAGGTGTTTGAAGAGTTTGGTACTCTTCAAAGGTGGTGAAGGAAGATTGTGGTAATCTCCTCAAGGTGTTGTAAGAGGATTGTGGTAATCCTCAAGGTGTTGTATTAATTGTGGTAATTAATAAAATCTTTTTTTTTGAAATCCATCCCAGAGATACTGGGGTGGTTGAGGATTAGGCCCTAGGTGGGTTGAACCTCTATAAATCAACGAGTGTTGTTTAATTTCCGCATTTACATTCTTGTCATTTACTTGTTGATTCGAAAAAAGGGCGATTTGCAAAATATTGGCATAATCTATTCACCCCCTCTAGATTATCGTAGCCACTTGGACTAACAAGTGGTATCAGAGCCAAACTCTTTGGCTAGCTCGTTCCGAGTAAAGAGGAAAGATCCATGGCTACGAATGAAGCTTTTCTCACCACCGGCGCCTCCACCAACAAGCCACCACTATTCGACGACAACAACTACGCATTTTGGAAAGACCGCATGGAGTGCTTTCTACAAGGGTGTGGATTTGATATTTGGAATGTGGTCATTGAAGGAGTTGCTCAACCAACAACAAAATTAGAGGATGGTACCACGACTCCCAAGTCATTCAAGGAATACGATGAAAATGACAAGAAGGCTTTCTCTCTAAACGGTAAGGCCTTAAACATTTTACATTGTTCTCTTACCGCCACCGAATATAATCGCATAAGAGGCATACGGTCGGCACATGAAGTTTGGGAAAAATTAGAAACCATTTATGAGGGCACAAAGAAAGTGAAGCAAGCAAGAAAAACAATGCTTGTGAAAGACTTTGAAATTTTCAATATGCATGATGGTGAAAGCATATCAAAAATGGTGGAAAGGCTTGACAACATTGTCAATCCTCTTGTGGCTCTTGGAAAGGTCATCTCCGAAGAAGATAAGGTGACCAAAGTCTTAAATGCCCTTCCCAGCTCATGGTTCGAAAAGGTGACGACAATCACGGAAGCTCAAAATCTTGAGACACTCAAGTTTGATGAGCTCATTGGGAACCTCCTTATTTATGAAGTATATCTCAAGGAGAGGAAAAATTCTCAACCATCCACCTCTAAACCGATGCGCAAAATATTATTAAAGGCTTAGCATCTTCTTCTAATAATGTTTATTATGCTAGTGATGAGGATGATGAAGAAAGCAGCGCTCTTGTTAGAAAATTTGCAAAATTTGTAAATAAAAATAAAGCAAGAAAGCCTAGAGACAATTCTTGTTTCAAATGCGGAAAATCCAAGGGCACTACATAGCCGATTGCCGAAAATAGCGGAAGAGGAACAAAGAAGAAAAAGCCTTTTCCGAAAAAGAAGGCATTAAATGCGGACGTAAAAACTTGGGATGAATTACTTGAAACAACCGAAGCGAGGAAGGAGAATCGAACATGGTCTTATGGCCATAGACGATGAAAATACCGAGTGCGCTCTAATGCTTCATCTTCTTCCTAGTTGATGAATTACAATGTGATTTTGATGAATTGCAAAATGAGTTTCAAAATTTGATATTAAATACAAGAATTTGAAAAAGGAGCATAAAGAGCTTAAACTAGAAAAAGATAAATTATTTACTTCTTATGATTCTCTTGATAAGGCTCATGCTATTACTCTTACTATGGTCCGTACTCTTGAAACCGAAAAACAAACGCTCACTAATGATATTGAAAATTTGAAAAAGGATGTGCATCGATTCAATTTAAGTACGGATAAAGTCACAAAAATTTTAGATGCACAAAGAGGTGAGCATTATAAATTAGGACTTGGTTACAAACCTTTTCAAAATGCTTTTAAGAAAAAAGACCAAGGTCCAACCTTTGTACGTGCTAGTAGTCCTTGTATTATTACTTGTTTTTATTGTGGTAAGAATGGACACTATTCTAGCAATTGTAAATTGAAGAATAATTTTAGCTATTATTGGAGACCTAAAGGTCTCAAGGCTAACCCCCATGGACCCCAAAATTATAGGGTACCTAAAAATAATTCCTTTGTAGGTTATAGGGGCTATAACAACAATGGAAGATTCAAAATGGCTCGTGGACAACGGATGTTCACGCCATATAACCGGAAAGAGAGAACATTTTACCAACATCAAGCTCCAAGAAGAGGGTATGGTCATGTTCGGCAATGGCAAAGGAAAAATTCTTGGAAATGGAGAAATTGGTAACTCTTCTTTCTCTCTTAGTAATGTTCTTTTAGTAGAAGGGCTTAAGTTCAGTTTGATAAGTGTTAGCCAACTTTGTGATTCAAATTATAATGTTGTTTTTAATAAAGAAAAATGCCTTATTTCGAAAAATGATAAAATTATTTGTGAAGCAATTAGAAAAGGCAATCTTTACAAAATTTGTACAAGTGATTTGGTGAGTCAAAATATTTCTTGTCTTGTCCAATAATGATTTAACTAGTTTATGGTATAGGCGACTTGGACATGTTGGATACAAAAATTTGCAAACTATTTACAAAAACCAACATGTAAAAGGACTACCCAAATTGAATTTTGAAAATCTTGGCTTATGTGACACTTGTCAAAAGAACAAATTAGTTAAGAGTAGTTTTAAGCCCAAAAATGAAATTTCCACTACCAAACCCCTACAAATGCTTCATCTTGATTTGTATTGGGATATTGGTACGGCAAGTCTAAGTGGAAAATATTACACTTTTGTTATAGTTGATGATTTTTCTAGATATACTTGGGCTCTATTCCTTACTAATAAAAGCGATGCCGTTAATGAGTTTGTTAAGTTGTGTAGACTTATTGAAAATGAAAAGGAAGATACTATTAAGTCTATTCGAAGTGATCGAGGTGGAGAATTTGACGGCGAATTTAGAGTCTTTTGTGAAACCAAGGGATATAGTCATAATTTTTCGGCTCCAAGGACACCTCAACAAAATCGAGTAGCCGAAAGGAAGAATCGGACACTTCAAGAAATGAGTCGGTCCATGCTAAATGAATTTTCACTTCCAAAATATTTTTGGGCGAAGTCATGAAATCTGATTGCTATGTCATTAATCGAGTTTTTATTCGTCCTAAAATGAATAAAACTCCATATGAGCTTTGGAAAGGAAGAACTCCAAATATTAGTTATTTCAAATTATTTGGATGTAAATGTTTTATTTTGAATACTAAGGATCAATTAGACAAACTTGATCCTAAGGCTGATGAAGGAATATTTATGGGGTATTAAACCAAGAGCAAAGCATGTCGGGTTTACAATAAGACTAGTGGGGTTGTTGAAGAATCCATCAATGTCAAATTCAATGAAGCTTCGGGTGTTGAAAGGATACCCGATGATGAAAGTGATGAAGAGGATATTGTTGAACCTATTGTTCAAGATGATACTCAAAATGATCAACCTTCAAGCTCAAATATTCCTCAAGATAAAGGTGATACTTGAATCTTCCCGTAGCATTGAAATTTAAGGAGATCACCCAAAAGATCTTATTATTGGTGATCCCCTTGATAAAGTAATGACTTCGAGGAAAATTTGCCGAGAAAGCTCTTATTTCTCAAAAGAGCCTAAAAATGCTAAGGAAGCCATTGAAGATGAGGATTGGTTTTTAGAAATGCAAGAGGAGTTGAATCAATTTGAAAGGAATGATGTATGGGAATTAGTACCTTGTCCTCCATCTCAAACCATTATTGGTACAAAATGGGTATTTCGGAACAAGCTCGATGACCAAGGCAATATTGTTCGAAACAAAGCAAGGTTAGTAGCTCAAGGTTATTGTCAAGAATAAGGTATTGATTATGATGAAACATTTGCACCCGTAGCACGTTTAGAAGCTATTCGTATTTTACTTGCCTATTCTTGCTTTAAAAATTTCAAGCTTTACCAAATGGATGTTAAATCCGCTTTTCTAAATGGTATTATTCAAGAAGAAGTCTATGTAAAACAACCTCCGGGGTTTGAAAATTTTTCTAGGCCTAATGATATTTATAAACTTAAAAAGGCCTTATATGGTTTAAAACAAGCACCCCGTGCATGGTATGATAGACTTAGCTCTTTTCTTTTGCAAAATGGTTTTACAAGAGGTAAAGTTGATACTACTCTCTTTGTTTTTGAAAAGGGGCAAGATTGCTTATTAGTGCAAATTTATGTTGATGATATTTTTGGTGCTACTAATGAATCCTTGTGCAAGAAATTCTCTAAGTTAATGCAAGGTGAATTTGAAATGAGTATGATGGGGGAGCTCAACTTCTTCTTTGGACTTCAAATTAAGCAATGCCAAGAAGGAATATACATTTCACAATCCAAATATACAAAGGAGCTTTTGAAGAAGTTTGGCATTGAAGAAGGAAGAACCGTCTCTACCCCAATGGCAACAAATGTCAAGATTGACAAAGATGAAAAAGGCAAGTCGGTTGAGGAATCCAAATATCGAGGTATGATTGGTAGTTTACTTTATTTAACCGCTAGTAGACCGGACATTCTTCATGCCGTATGCCTATGTGCTCGTTTTCAAAGCAATCCCAAAGAATCTCATATGAGTGTCGTTAAAAGAATTTTTAGATATTTGAAAGGCACTATTCAATATGGTTTATTTTATCCAAAGAATTAAAATTTTTCTCTTAAAGGTTATAGTGATTCGGATTATGCGGAAAATATTGATGATCAGAAAAGTACTTCCGGATCATGTCAATTTTTAGGCGATTGCCTAGTTTCTTGGTTTTCAAAGAAGCAAAATTGTGTTTCACTTTCAACGGCCGAAGCCGAATATATTTCCATGACTTTTGTTGTACTCAACTTCTTTGGATGAAACAAACTTTAGCGGATTATAAATGTTCTTTTGAAAATGTTCCTATCTTTTGTGATAATATATCCGCTATAAATATTGCTCAAAACCCGGTTCATCATAACCGTACTAAACATATTGAGATTTGACATCATTTTCTAAGGGATTGTGTTTCAAAACGTAAAATTGAGATATCTTTCGTACCATCTCAAGATCAATTAGCGGACATTTTTACAAAACCGCTATCTTCCGAGACTTTTGCATCTATACGAGCTCGGTTAGGCATAATGCATATTGAATGAGGTTTACGTTTGCATTTTGCACGTTTTTAAAACTTAGGGGCGAAAAATCGGATTTTTGGATCAAACTTTGGATTTTGAAAATAGAATGAACAACTGGGCTGACTGGGGCAAGGCCGACCGGTCGCCCTAGCCCACAATCGGTCGCCCCTCACCATTTTATGGTTTAAATCGTTTATGTTTTCAGTTTCAGCCATTTTGGCTTATTTTGTCCATTTTTCGTCCCCTTCGCATTTTGCACACAAATTTCACTCAAAATTTGTTTTATTGCATATATTTTATATTTTGGACTTCATTAGGCTCGATTATCATCATCATTGCTCATCTTTACCGATTAAATGGTAAGAATTTCTACTTTTAATCTCAATTGGGTTGAACCCTTGAGAATGTGCTTGTATCTTGCTACTTTGATGAAATTCTTGTATTAATATGTTGTATATGATGATTGTTGATGGATGAATATTGTCGTATTGAAAATGGTGATGAAATTTTTTGGCTTAAACGAATTACAAAGGCTTTTTAATTTATCTTGTTTTATTCGACGCACGCCAAATGTTCGACAAAATGTTTCAATGAAAAACTCATCACCTACATGATTCTCTCGATTTGAAAAGTCTTCTAAGTTTATAGAGATCATGTTTTATTAATCAAATGAGCTTTTGCAAGTCAAAATGATCAATCTTTCCCTTTTATTTGGAATTTAAGCTTCAATTTTCAAAACGCTCGATAAATCAATTAAATTGCGCACTTTGATATAATTGTATGATGTTTTTATCGTGCTAACATTCTTTTTGATGATTCCAAAGGGGGAGAAACAGGAAAAATGCTCATACGCTCAAAGAAGCGAAAATAAGCTCACAAGAAAAGCTATAAGCTAGGGCTCTTAAAAGCCAAAAGTTGTGAACAATACTTAGTCCATGTGATGTATTTTTATGTTTGACTAATGATGTTTTCTGACAGGGGGAGCTTATAAGCTCATGATTCAAGCTTAAGTTGTAAAAGCTAAGCTTTAAGCTTTTAGTTGTTGCTTCTATACTTACTCTTGCTATGATTGTTGATAGAGGGAGCTTGTGCAAAAATAATTTTGAAAATTCTTTGCTCCTATCCTAATGAGTTTGTACTTATGATGAATCTTGCTTAAAATGGATTGTTGTTTTAGACCGGAAAATTCGTTTCATTTTATATCAACTTCCTAAAATTGTTTTGGTTTGTAATCACCAAAAAGGGGGAGTTTGTTAGATAAATGTTCTTATCAAGATTTTGATGATTATGTTTAAATGAGTTTTTATACCAAAACATTGTTAATAAATGTTGTCCAAATACTCCTAAATGATTTAAAATGTTTTTGCTAATTTTTGGAGTATTTCTTAGGATTTATTTTTCGATAAAAATGGACAACACTTTTGATGGTTTTGTTTAAATTGGTTTTTGCGCCAAAACAATGTTTTAAATGTTGTCAAAATACTCTCAAGTGATTTAAAATATTTTTACTAATTTTTTGGAGTATTTCTTGAAGTTTATTTTTGATAAAAATTGGACAACATTTAAAATTGGAGGTCGACCGGTCGCCCATAACATCGACCGGTACCTGAAGAACTCAAATATTGAAACAGAACGTACTGAATCAAACAAATAGAGAGGGGGACCGGTCGGCAGGGGCCGACTGTCGCACCTAGGCGGCCGGTCGCACCCCACTGTCGGCCCCGACCCCCTTCGACGATCCCTAGATCGCACTATTTTTTCAAAACGTTCGAAATCTTATTACAGGGCAACCGGTCGCCCTATGTTATTTTTGACAGCAAAAATTACAACCGTTGCAATCCTTATCAACAAGATTTACTTTTCATTTTTGTACAATATTTCTACATCTTGTGATCCTATTTTTGTAGACAAAAGTGAAGAAGAGGGAGCCTATGTTGGGAGCCTATGTTGGTGAAGACTTCCCTATAAATAGAGGATGAATTGAAGACACAAGATAACACATACAAGCAAAATACACAACAAGAAATCTGCAAATTGTTCATGCTTTCATTTTTACATTCATGTTGTAATAGCCTAAGTACTTTCACTTGCACATCTTTGAGGTCTAGGCTTTTTGATTCTTGATTACACTTGCACTCAATCTTTGTATTGGTTTTATAGAGTTGTAATCTTGAATTTTGTCCATCATTCAACACAAGACATCCTTGTGAGTATTCTTGTGGTAAGAATACACTTGGGTGATCTAGGTGATAAGTGTTTGAAGAGTGTGGTACTCTTCAAAGGTGGTGAAGGAAGATTGTGGTAATCTCCTCAAGGTGTTGTAAGAGGATTGTGGTAATCCTCAAGGTGTTGTATTAATTGTGGTAATTAATAAAATCTTTGTTTTTTTGGAAATCCATCCCAGAGATACTGGGGTGGTAGAGGATTAGGCCCTAGGTGGGTTGAACCTCTATAAATCAACGAGTGTTGTTTAATTTCCGCATTTACATTCTTGTCATTTACTTGTTGATTCGAAAAAGAGGGCGATTTGCAAAATATTGGCATAATCTATTCACCCCCCCTCTAGATTATCGTAGCCACTTGCACTAACAAGTGTCATTTGCGGTATCAACACCTTATGACCTTCATGCGTTCCAGTGAGAATTTTAGCTTCAAGTACGTGTCTAAAGAGCCTCGTAATCACCAATCTAGTCCCGTTACACAATCCAGTCGAGTGGTCCATGTTCCTAAAGAGCATAACTGGAGTCCCAATCTTCAAATGCAGCTCATGATTGGGAACGCCAGAACATTTTATACCATTCAAAAATTCAAGCGTATGAATATCATGCAAGAAATCAATATTAGCATCAGATTTACTAGTGCTATCTGAGCTCAAATAAGTCTGCCCCTCCGAAGAATTTAAAGACGTCATATATTGATTGATCGACTCAACAACATCAAGAGTCGGTGCGAGTATCACCCTATCTTTCAAATAAGTAGGATCATCAATGGCGTCTTTAAACATTGGATAAGTATTCTATATAATTGTTGCAGTCGGATCACCAGATGATTCCAAAAGAATATCTTCAGGTATATCGATAGTGGCACAACCATCATTAGATCCTCCGATTGTTCCATCTCCGATGCTTGCTATCCACTCTGAGAACTGGGCCAAATCCGCATAATCATCTACCTGATTGAGGCTTTGAAGACGCATATTTTTAGTCAATCTCAGTACTGTACAATCTTTCCACAAATACGATGCATTTATCGTGGCATTGACTACATCATGTCGACTTCTCTTCGGTATAACAGGCAATATCTGTCTAAAGTCACCCCCGAACACAACAGTTTTCCCTCCAAAAGGTTTTGATTCATTCCATGGGTTGATTAAATTTAAAAGAGCTTTCAAAGTTTCATTCACGGCTTCAAAGCAATGCTTGTGCATCATTGGGGCTTCATCCCAGATTATAAGTTTAGAACGAATAATCAGCTCAGCAAGCGGAGTCCCCTGTTTGATATTACAAGTTGACTCTTGATTTGGGTTTAAAGGAATAACAAAACGGGAATGGGCAATCCTTCCACCAAGCAGCAATAGACGCTATTCCACTCGATGCCACGTTCAATACAATTTTTCCTTTCGATCTCAAAGCCGCAGATAAAGCCCTCCACAAGAATGTTTTGCCTGTTCTACCATATCCGTATACAAAGAACATACCACCTTTATTTGATTCCACTGCTGTCATTATTTTAGAGTAAGCATTTTTTTGTTCCTCATTGAGTCTGGAAATGAGGTTCTTGTGCTCTACCAAAAGAGCCTTACGATCATAACGCAGCTCGTCATATATCAATCTGTTTCGGCTATTCCCGGTATTGTCGATGTCGGAAATGGCATCGTATCAAAATCACGTGAGACTCGTGCCCGACTTCTCAATATTCTTTCAATCTCCAACAAAGCAAGATTTTTAATCTCTTTCTCACTCAATACCAATTACGCAAGAGAAATAATACGACAATGAATAAATAATAAGATATATAAAATAATGTTATTAGAAATAAAAATATGACATTTAACATATAATAATAATACCTTCATGTTGGAGAAGACGTCGTCGTCTATGTAGAATATCATCCGAAAGATATTTCCAACACTTGTCCCATACTACTTCAGTGCGCTCAAAGATTCGATGATAGCAACGACGAAAAAGACTTGAGACTCTCTGAAGCCCAATGGCTCGCCGGTGATTGCATCAACATATTCCCTATCATCTTCTAACAGACCAAGAGCATAGCAAGCATCACGGTACGAAGCGTGTTGAGTACCGTTGACCTTCTTGTAGTCATCATGACACGTAGCCCCACGTACAATATTGAGAAGACACCTCAAATAGTACATATCACCAGCCCCTGGAGGGACGAAAAACACTCGACCTATTGATTTCCCCATTTTTCTTGGCATCCACTTCCTGAGTTCTTTCTTCCATGTGAATTTTGTTTGGGCTTCAACATAGGTTACCTCACGGGCTTCGGGATATATTTTGTTTGCTTCCATCCATGTTAAAAGCATGCTCTCCTTAACTGAATCTTTACTAAGCACATCATCTATTCGCTCGTTATCATCGAAAATAACACTCCGCTCATTCGGAAGATGAAAGCTGAGTCGTTCGACTGAAGGATATTTGTATTGAATCTCAAACCCCAATAACCTCCACGCGGCTTCACATGAAGATATATATCTACAATCATAAAACATGCTCACTTCATCAACGGTTTTTCCTGAGTCCTCCTCGTCGGTGCTTGTATAAAACGACGTTGTCACGCGATCATTACCTTTGTTGACATACTTAAATAGGTACTTAATAGATCCGGCATGATTACACCATTCCACATTTATGTGAGCTCCATATTTGAGTAAAATCGCGATTATGAGGCACCACATGTCTCATTGTCCAAACACACCATTTTTTCAAATACTCTTCCAAAGATTTCTACTTTATAACGCGGATAACCTTCTTCATCAATAGTAGTCGCATCCACAAATTTTTTGGGAAAATGTTTAGTGCAGCGACCATCGGCCATACAAGGAGAGTTTTTCCTGACATCACCACATGGACCATGAATCATATGATCCTTTACTACAACATAATAGCATGGATCAGTTCTCTCGTCGGTATTTGGTGATATGATTCGATCTATGTCATCTGCAGATTGGATATCTATCTTCCTTGGCCGAAACAACAATATATGTGCATGAAGCAAGCCACGCTTTTGAAATTTTATCGTATAGATAACTGCAATATAATAATAAAAAAAATAATAAGGATTTGAGACAATAAACTAAGTAAACAAATATTAAATATATTATTAAAAATATATATAAAATATTTAAAAAACAAATACTAACCTGCATTTACTTTCCCATAAAGTTTATTTTGCCGAAGATCTTTGATCAAAGAATCTAGCTTAAGTTTAAAGATTCTGCAAACAATATCCGGTCGATCTTTCGGATTTAGATTCTTTTCTGAACAAAACGAATGATCTCTGGCCATTTAGGATTGCAAGTAAATGTTATAATCAGATCTGGATAACCCGCCCATCAACAAATAGCCATCGCATTTTGATAATTTTGTATCATGTATCGAGCACCTCTGGTGAAAGTTGAAGGTAATATAATGTGTTTGCCGTGAGTACTCGGATCAATATCACCACACAAAACAGCATCCGTCAAGCCTTTATATATATATCGCAATGAAGCTTTTTCTGATTCAAACGGATATATTTCAATCTAGCAGACTCAACCATTGTGTAAGCATCAACAATAAACTGTTGAAACAATCTCCGAGAAGACAAAATAGTCGCCGATTCATGGTCTCTGTCGTGTAATTTGTACGCAAAGTATTCACGCACACTAATTGTTCTTCTAGCACCAGTACTATTAGTCTTATTTATTGAAAATGGTATACCTTCTCTAAAACCATCCTCACCATAAGGTAATAATAATGGATATTGCAAGGCCAAATAAGAAGCATTCAATTCATTTATCCGCTGCAAAAACCGGATCTTGTTTCAACAATGATATCCGATGCTTTAAAGCACGGTCAAAATCACCAACAATCGGAAGCGACTACTTCAACGCTTTCGTTGGCATATTATATCTCCTTGCATCCATACTCCTTCTACTAATCAAACGTAATTTTACGTCTGAATATCCATGTTCTCGAATCTTTTCTTTTGCCATTCTAAAAGATTTTACCAAAACATTGTTCTCATCCAACATTTTCTTCAATTGAATCACGATAACCGTGCAAATTATTGCTATCACTTCCTTGCCTACAAACTTGAAAATGGTTTTTTAAAAAATTAAACAAAATTGCGTTTAATAATTTAAACAAATGAATAATAAAGAGACAAAATATAATAAAAAAATAAACAAACCTGACTGAATTCAACCTATGACTTATTTCATTCTCCGTATCATATATATATAGCTGAGCGAATTTGGGGGTCGATTCATCCGACAGCAACAAACTTCCAATCAGGTGGTAATTTTGGCATACATTCGAAAAACCAGAGGACCCCTGCCTTTGTTCACATCTGTGTCAATATTTCCTCCCATTGATGTAAAATATAACATATTGTTATAAGATCGTATATTTTCTTGAAAGTGTTTACTTTTATTTCCATTTCCAAACAATAGATCTGAAAGAATAGTTGGTGGTTGTTTGATTGACGGAAGTTGAATATTTCCGTGCCCACAACACAAAAAGTAGCGAGGCTTTGATTTTGAATAGGAGGATATTCTCTCTTCTAACCAAAATAATGCTCCACAAAATTCGCATTTATAACTCGCATCCCCTGTATCCCAATACTCTGAAAAAACCAATAATTACACTAAATCATTGAATTATACTAAATAATATTAATAAACTCATATATGAAATTAACAAATATAAAAAATTGCACTAACCATTATGTGAAGGATTTAATACTTTACTGAGCTCAATTGCATTTACGTTAACAGCATAATTCGCATACGTTGTTGTCTCATTTGAAGTAACATGGGCTTCATCCGGTTCGTCTTCTGTTAGATCAATTACTACAGCTTCTTTCGAACTCATTGAAGAGGGTGTCCCAGAAGTACCATAATTAGATACGCCATGATTAACGATATTTCTTCCGGATAGTAATCTTGCGCCAGAAACTATAATTTTTTTAAAAATAATATCATAATTAGTATTTAAATATAATAGTATATTTGTTTTTTTAAAACAAAAACAACAATAATTGAACATACCATTTGTGATATCTCTGAGCGGAGTGTTGGATAATGGATACACCATTGTACTTGATGAGACTTTTTCAAAAGTCGTCCTTTTAGATATTGTTATATTTCCTGAAAAATAAATTTAAAATTAAAATATAATAAAATATATATATATATATATATATATATATCAAATTAAACAATAATAAATTCTCTATATGTAAAAACTAACTAATCTAATTCGAAATATATTGATTAATTCATAAAAAATATAATAATAATAATAATAGTAATAATAAAATCGAGTTAGTTTAAACTAAATTATAATAATAATATAATAAGTAAAGTAATTATATACGAAAGTTTAATAATTAATAAATAATTTCTATATAATAAGTATATATATATAACGGATTTATTAATAATAATATAATTAATATAAATATTAATATATTAATATATATATAATAAATAAAGTCATACAATAGAAAAAACTTAATAATTATTAAATGATATATATAATTACAATAATAAAATAATCTCTATATAAAAACTGTTACAGAAATAAAATAATAATAATAATAATAATAATAATAATAATAATAATAATAAACAGTTATTATTAAACTTAATAACGATTTAATTTAATTAATAAATTAAATCATTAAAAATTAAATAAAAATAAAAGAAAAATAACTAAATACTTCAATAAAGCCCATATTAAAAATACAAAGCCCATTCAGATTATTAATTTCTCTTTAAATCAAAGCCCATATCAAATCCATCCCATAATAGTCAGCCCAAAGCCCATATTCTGGAACCTTCTTTCAGATAGATTTTTGATAAATCTAGGGTCACGATTTTGACACGTGTCAAAAATCGAACGAATTGAAATCATATAGGTGATTGTTGTCTTGTTAGGGTTTCATTTGGCCATTTCCCTACACTTACTCTCTCTCTCTCTACGATTCTCTTAAAATCTTCTCTCTCTCTCTCTCTCTCTCTCTCTCTCTCTCTCTCTCTCTCTCTCTCTCTCTCTCTCTCTCTCTCTCTCTCTCTCTCTCTCTCTCTCTCTCTCTCTAAAAATCTGAGTCTTCAATTATTGTTTATCTCAAATACGTCCATATGATTCTGGGGTTTTCTCATTTACGAACTATGTTCTTCTATCTATAATTAAGGGTCTTGATTACGATTGATTTTGTAAAAAAAAACGATGAACTCTCCAGTTCTTCGTTTTTCAAAAAATATTTCATATCTCATTTTTTTTCCAAAATGAAACACACCCCATGAATGTTTGGTTTTTTGAGAAGTTGTAGATTTTGGCTTCAACAGATACCAAAATAGTTCATATATTTGTTCTTTGTTTTCTTTCTAGATTTGTAGATAATATTGTAGATTTGTGTTTAATATTAAAAAAATGGAGGAAGTTTTCCATTTTTAACCCTAAAATGCCTTATTTACCTGAAAAAATGGTAGATCTAGGGTTTTCATAAAATGAAAAACCCTAGATCTGTGATCCTGATGGTCGGAATGGGGGTTTTAAAAACCTCAATTGCTTCATTTTTGTAAAGACTGATGTTATGAGAACTTTTTTATATTAACAGATTTGAAAAATATTTTTATACTATTTTATGATTTTTTGTTTACATTTTTCGGATGTCAAATCATCCGGTTTCGAGGTTTAAACGGCGAAAATGAGTTTTTAAAGCTTTAACACCGTGGAATTTTGAAACAATTTAAGATTTATAGTTTTTTTAAGTAGAAAACCATAAATCTGTGTTGGTAATCTTAAAAACACCCTTGTCTTAACCGATTTCAGTATTTTGAAACATGCATTTTTTTAATATTAACAGAAATTTAGTCAGACTTTACACTTAGAAAAAACCACTTGACCGTACACAAAAAGTGTATTGGAATCATGTTGGTTAATAGTGTATATTTTGTTTATTATTCATTTTTCAGTGTAATATTGACATTATATCTGAAAACCTTTTTGGATCTAGGGTTTTCATGAAAGGGAAACCCTAAGATTTCATCTCGATGGAGTTCGTATCTGGTGCCGACGGAGAAAAAAAGATAAGTTATTTTCATTTTTTTTTTGTATTTTATATGAATAAATCGGTGAAACTTGTATTTTTATTATTTTTTTAAAAGAAATCTACTATATTTCCGCATAGTTTTATTATTTTTATTAAAAACTCTACACTAAAAAAATATACTATATTTCGGAATATTTTTTTTATTTTTATTTACGTTTTTAGTAATTACCATTTTATTAAAACCCTGAAATTTGTTCTGTTTCATTCCGGATATCAATGGACGTATTGTTTTTTCGTTTTGAACCAGAAGTACTGTATTATTCTATGGTCTTACAATTATTAACTTCATTTTGAAACAGATTTTTAACAATCTGAAAATAAAAAAAAAAGTAAATGCATATCTGTTTTGAACATATATTAAAGTTATTCATTTATACCCGATAATAATATTATTACTATTTTTTGCACTGAGAATTGTAAACAAAAATATTTTTTGCACTGAGAATTGTAAACAAAAATATACTCAGCACTAATGTCTTTTTCCTTTTTTGATGCAGGTTCAATGATATTTTTTAAATTTTTTGAAGAAGTTGTAATGGCAGAGTCGGATAAAAAGATAAGTATTTAAATTTTTAAAGTTTTAAAATAAGTTCATTATTCCTTTTTTCGTAATAAAAATAATGATGTTTAATTAACTGATATTGTTTTTTTTTAAATATAGATATTGAAAAAGCTGATTAAAAAGAAAACCACAACAGAGTTACATCATCTATAAAGATAAGTATATCAAATTCAAAAGTTTATAGTATGATATATACTTAATTATTATCCTATGTGAATTTAAACATGAATCAAAGTAAAGTCTTTAGTAATTTTAAAAAACAAATATATGACTATTAACGTGTTTTTTTACTGTTTTGATGCAGGTACAATATTGATGAAAACGAGGCTAAGAAAGCTATAGACATATGATTCACATTTAAAGATAAGTATTTTACATGCAACAAACATTATTCTATGTTATGGGTATTGATATTTATCTATATGAATGATGATAAATATCTATAATAAAATAAGAACTAATACACAAACAAAAAGGATACCTAAATCAATTGAAAACCTTGAACATAAATTACCTTGTTCATATAGGCTCACAATTTTCCGTTTATTGCCAATTATATTGTGACCGTGAGCTTCTTCATTTTGAAGAATAAAGTAGCTAATAATATATCGAATAAGTTTTACGAGTTGATTGAGCTATGTGAAGTTTTTCTATGTCGTTTACTTTGATAGATTGTAAAGAATGTGCTGAATAAAATGGTATGTGAACCATTTATATACTGAAAAAACGTAATTTTTTTGGTATGTGGATATATATGAATGAGGTGATTCTATAGTATCCTAAATCCGATTTTATTATATTTTTTTACTGCAAAATTCATAGAATAATGTTTGACTCTAGAATTATATTAGACATGTGAATTATTGAAGATATTTAAAGATTTTCGTAATAATAAAAGGCAAACATATATAAAATACAATATCTAAAATTATTTATTTGGAAATCGTATCTCTATATCTAAGTAAATGCTATCTTTTTTGTTTTAAGTATATTTATAGAACAAAGTTAGCTGACAAATCTCGATTTTTTAAAAAAAAATTATAGTCAGTACAAATGAGAAGTAGATAAATGTGTTAAATTTAAATGAATTATGTTTATCATTTAACTGTGGAACATTATATGTATTATGTAAGTGCTGATGAATAGCTTATGAATATCAAATAATCTAAATAAATGTCATCTTGTTTGACTTCAGTATATTTACAGAACTAAGTTATGCTTACAAATATCGTTTTTTTAAAAAAAAAAATTGGAGGCAGCATAAATGGTAAGTAGATGAATGTGGTTAGTGTAAATTAATTATGTTTATCAATTATTTGTTTAACATGCTATGTATGTTAGTGGTAATGAATGGCTTATGAATATCAAAGAATCTTTAGACTTGCTTTACACTTCTATAGTAGTTTGTATTGAACTGTTTGTTCTATTTTATGTTTATCTTATTGTTTTAATTTAAATGCTTCTAAACTATATTATATCGAAACTTAATAAAATACCACTTGACCGTACACATTAAGTGTATTGGAATCCTGTTGGTTAAATTTCTGAAATTTGTATTAAGTGTTAGTTTTTCAATAGACAACTTATAGATCTGTTTTTGTTCTACAATTCTAAAGATGCATCAAAATAAAACCACTTGACCCTACAACATGATTGTAGTGGAATCATGTTGGTTAAAATAGTTTTTATTAAAAAACTAACAATATTTAAAATTATGAAAATTATTATTACGACTTATAATTATGGGATTATTACAGAAAAAGAACTGAATAAATAAAAATATCTAACTAAAACATTTTATTATTGAATAATCCAAATTCGAAATACACATGAATTACCATATCTTCTGAATCACGAAATAAATAACATAACTCTTAAATAATGATATTTCATTACAAAAGACCAAAAAAAACGATATTAATTAATTCTAGCAAATAAATAAACATTGCAAAAAGTTGTCCAACTTTTTCCAACTTGAATCGACATTGTCGGCTATTTAACTTGATATTCTCCGAAATCTAAAAACAAAAACACATTTAGAGTTTAACTAAAGAATTCAATAACTAATAACTTTTAAAATGCATTCTTATCAAATACAAATTTTAACTAAACAATTTAGAATAATATTAATAAATTTGAAAATTAATGCACTTACATAAAAAATAATTATCAGAATTACTTAACAAATTAGACAAAAAAAAAGGACATAAACAATATTTATTATGCGGGAAAAAACTCAATAAAACCAATTTGAAAATATTCTTCTCAAAATGAGAAAAAAAAGGGATAAAGATTATTAACATCCCAAACTATTCGGGTTTTTACACTTTGCAATCCGAACTTTGAAAAGTTCTGATTTGCAATCTCAACTTTACAATATTTTACACTTTGCATAAAATTCCAATTTTACCCCTGGTTTCATGAAAGGCGGTTTGCGATTTACACTCTAAACTTTAAAGTTGTTGCACTTTGCAACCGAGCGATAAATTTTATTGCAATTTTCTCGTTTACTCCTTAAGGTCTTGTGATCCTCAAAAATGGTATCGAGTCTAGGTTTATTAAGAACTTTTAGTTATATTTATTATATTTATGTAATTAACAATTGGTGAGGAGAATTTCTCGAAGAATATGGATCGGACAATTGTCCAAGATGTACACCTTACAGGACCTATCGTCAAATTTTGACGATGTATGCCTAAGAACACCAGGACAAGATATCATATTGGCAAAACCAATATGACGAAAAAGAACGCAGCGGAGTGAGAGAAACCCTAAGGCAATGCGAAATGCGAGTAGCATATCATATGAGTTTTTGACAATAAACCGGACATTATAAGTAGATCGATGAATCGCCACGGCGATTCATGAGAATGCCCATCAAAATCATGATTCTGATGGAGTACGGCATGGAGCGAGATACTTCCGGACACATCTAAGATCTCAAAAGATATTAGGGAAGTCGAGGAAGGCGGTGCGGGATTATGGCAACCGCCATATTCATTTACCTACACAAGTTCATCGAGATCCAAAACCACATGGAGACGATGGTAAAATATCGAAGGAAACTCTTGAAATCTTTCATGATATTGAAAAGCTTAGTCGAAATGCGGAGGACGGGCATGAGGGTTTTTCGTAGGAAAAGAAGCGTGCTCGATTTGGGGATCCCTATTTACACCAAAAGGGAAAACCAACCGAAGTGGTACGAAAAATGACAGATGATGAAAAGCTTATTGATATCATCAAAGAAAAATCCGTCACAAAGTAAAAGTGATGGATATGGAGAAGATAAATCTTAAAGATCTACACGACCTGGCTAAATCCTTCGCAGGATTAGGAATTGTAGATTTGAAGATGAACACGGGAGATGGATCGGCTTTGGTTACCTATGACCCACTAGGTCGACCAATTCCACCACCACCGCCACCAGTAAATCCCAACGTCGCGGAAAGTGCGTGTTCAAATCATGGAACCCAGGACGAGAGAATGCATCAGGCTGGAGATTTCACCACAGGGAATGAAACACTCTCAGGAACAGGAGCTCGACCACCTCTTGCGGGAACTCGACAACCTTCTAGAAGGCTAAATGTTTATCAAATGCCTTATGGAAGATCACATCTCGACCCAATACATCCATATGGGTTGATGCTAAATCTGGATATCCCAGATTTTAAAAATCGAGAAGTTCTCATTGATGAATGGGCATCAGCTATGAGGATTGCAGCAAGTACCCTTGATCTTACGAAAGATTCCTTCATTTTACTCCTTGAAATGAGTCTTGAGGGATCCGTAAGGATTGCATGGGATATGACCGAAGCAAGTATGAAAAGCGCGTCACAATGAAGAGAATCACTAAAAAGAATTATCGATGATATGGCAAAATTATTAAAAATCCATTTTATCGGCACAGGTTACATTGAGGGATTAGAAGAAAAAAAAAGAAAAAGATATAAACAAGCCCTCTACAGCCTCGAGTTGCATGATATTTGTCATATTGACGAATATATCAAGTTGTTCACCGAGTACCGGTGGAAGTCCAAGATTGGAGACAAAGAAGCTTCACAACTATTCTCTGCAAAGATTTTGAGTCCCTGGAGAGAAATGTTTATCAGGGAATACAAGGATGCAACTGATTTGGATACAGTGGCTAGAAGAATGTCTTTCCTAAAAGCCAGGCTATCTGAATGGTGCTATCAGGCAGCACTATACAAGAATTACAAGAGATTACGAGGAATAAATAAATCAGTTCCTCTATGTTGCGTAGACGATGATATCCCAACAGTTGTGGGAGGTCAACCCAGGCGGCATAATAAGAAGAAAGAGAGAAGCCATCCATACTGCCGGGGAAGCAACATCAAAAGAAGTAGGTCTTCATGGAGACCTAGAAGGTTATGGTCAAAACAAAAAGCCCAAAGTTACAAATCAGGGCAAAGACCAGCACCAAACAGGAGTATAGCCTCATCATCAGGTTCTAATCAAGCAAGTACCAGCAGAACCCCAGGGAGAAGAACTTTCAGGCGAGCTCATACCAGAGCTAATGAAAGTTTCAAGGACTGTAATTGCTGGACATACGGAGCAAGAGGGCACATTTCAACAGATTGCCCAGAGAATCAGAAATGAGGAGTCAGAAAGTTCGAAGCAACACCTGAATTTGAAGAAACTGTCTATTATCAAGATTTGATCCAGGTGTATCAGTTTGAGGATCTACCCTCAGATGAAAGCATCTATGAAGAAGAGATCTATTCGGCGATGGAAGTGAATCCGATTCGAGAATCGGAGTGAAGAAGAATTTCTTGACAAGCGGTTAGGGGGATATGTCGGATTCTCTCCCACACTATGGTTTCTCATAAGACTCTTATGATAATTATGAAGGAAGATCCAAAACTTGGATATACGATGGATTTACAATTGGAGCTATGGAGAAGGCCTTGGATAAAATTGGGTTTCGTAATAGAAAACACCAAATTATCCACAGAGTAACTACTGGAGAATTTGCCATCCCAATGGAATTCACTGGTAACCTGATCCAGATGCAGTTGGTCCCTTACAGAGAAATCCAGGAGATCAAAAGCACAGTCAAAAGAGATGTTGCCAACACACTTTCATGGATTCACATTGGAGCCATAAGAGTCATAATTAAAGCAACATTCAAAGAAGGAATAGATTCGCCACTCAATCTTGCTATCTTTGACAAGCGAATCTCAAACCTCAAGGATTCATGCCTTGGAGCAGCTACAGGAAATTTGTATGCAGGAAAATTGGCATTTAATGTCTATCCTAGAATTGCATACAATTTGGGAGATCGAGATTTCAACAGAGTCCTAACCCTTCATCAAGATCACGAGTGTTGCAGGTGATGCATCCCCTGAGGGTGTACAAACTGTAACGAATGTTGAAGCTCCGGTGTCAAAACCCGAGTCTTCAAGTCAACCCAGCACCTCTGGGGTAAAAGAGGGAGAGTTGAATCTTAGGCCACAGACAGGAAAATCTAAGGTTCAAACTGACGAGATTAAGATTTCTCCTATATAGGTATATCAGCAACAATGGGAGAAATTAGTTACAAGAAGAGGTATTAACCCATAAAAAATAATGGTTGATATCTCAGGCAAGTATCCCAGAGTTTGGATGAAACCAGGAAGTCATCCAAGTGAAGTACATGAATGGTATACTTTTGGAGCTCTTGCTTCAATCTATACTGTATCACCAGGATTCCCCAAAATTTCGAAATTACCAAAATGGATTGGGGAAGCAGTTTACGAGACTTGGGCCAACAATCCACATTTGGCCAGAGGAGATATTTTGGAACTGTATTTTATCAGTGCAGCTCCAGAACCAGTGAAGAAAGGCTTTAATGAAGCTTTTCATTTCATCAAGCTAAGAAGACCGGATGGAAATGCTTTAAAATACATCAAGGCAGCTTCACTGGAAGAAGTACCAGTGTTAGTAGGAGCAATTTCTAAAGACGAAACTTCTACAAGGCGAGCATGGGGTTTTTGGGTTTATCTAACCGAAATGGACAAAGTCAAATATACATTCAAGTTTTTCCAGAATTCATCAAATGGATCTTTCTTTTTGAATTCGATGACTGGATCAACAACAGGATTCGCAGAGGAACTTTTCGAGACAAAGAGAAGAATTCTCTGGGAGAACAAGATTCCAGCTAGCAAAGAAACCTACCAGAAATTCTGTAACATGGCGCATGTTGGTAGTTGGATCGATCGGATCTGTCAAGCATACCCCGAACAGAAGGAACCCAAGTTTAGAAAAAGGATTCCGATCCAAACCCGACCGACAAGATTATGTAGCTGGAAAGGACAAGGGCCCAGCTCACAAGTGTAGCTGGAAAGGACAAGGGCCCAGCTCACAAGACGCATTATCCTCGGGGACCACGTAAACCAAATTTTTAAAAGATTCCCCGACAAACATCACATGGGTTTGAGTCACGCGGAAGAAAAAGAAAAAAAATTTGTGCGAGGCAATAATACGAGGATGTGACGTAAGCGGTGACATCATAGATATCAAAGAAGATTTAAAGTCCGCCTTTGGAGTCCGAACTTAACTCTATAAAATGCATGATTTGAAGGAAGGCGAGGACATCGAACATTTTCCTTAGTTTTCTTATAATAAAGTCGAGAAAGAAAAATTTGTAATTTTTGAGTGTTTTAGTTTTCAAGTTTTATGTGTTTTTCGAGTTCAAGCCTCATCTATGAGAGGCTTAACCGTATTCTCCTCCCAAAAGGAGATTACTAATGTAATAAATATTTCTATAAGTTCTTAATAAAAAGAGGCTTTACTGCTTCAACATGTGTTCATAATGTTCTATTAATTCATCCCGTTTAAGAATTACTTATACGCTTGGGTAGGAAACGAACCAAAATGTTTGAAACGATTCTTTGAAGGAGTCGGATAACTTGCGGATCATCTTCCCAAAGTTGAAGTTGAGCAGTGAGGAGTTTGTTTGTCAAAGGATCTCGAGGGGGCGATAAATTTCCGATTTGGTGGTGTTACGAGCCATCTCACCGGTCTTTGTTTTGGTCAAAGAAGGTATGAATTTTAAAGGGATTTATTAATTTCACGGGCATGTTGGCACGATATGGTCGTAATGGACTATTTTCATTTTCGGTCTAAAGACCCAATTTGTATACGGATTAATCCTTGAAATAAGATCTTGATAGAAGTATGTCTTGTTGAGTTTATAGGTGGATGCGACATGATCCAAAAAACCTCGAATAGAGACCCGGATCTAAGTAGGTGTAACAATCTTCGAACAAAACAAGTTCTGAAAAATAAGATTTCTTATTTCTCGAAAAATCCAAAAAAAAATTTGATTATGGAGTAAATTTGATGTTTATGGTATATTGCAATAAATTTATCATTATGTAGTAATTTGCCACAAATTAGAGTTTAAAGGGATAACTAAAACTATTGTTATTAAAGAATAAAATCCTAGGGGCAAAATGGTCCAAAGTGTGCAAAGTGTAATTATTTTCATAGTTCAGGTTGCAAAGTGTTACGAATCAAAGTATAGGTTATGAAGTGTAAAAAGGGATAAAGTTGGGGTGGTTAAAAATAATTATCTCGAAAAAAAAACCACGAATGTGGCCAAAATATAAACAATCCAACAAACTAAAATAAAAATTCTTGTTCTCAAAGAATATCCAAGCTACTAATCAAAAGAGTCCCCCTAGCCATCCTTCTTCTCATCTTCTATTTTTATAACACTCTTCAGCTTCAAAGACGTAGTAGACGACGAAAAATCTTCATTTAGTCTACGTTTGCATAGTGGAGATTCAAACGTCGAGGGCCTTTTCTTTAGGTTCTTGATAGGTGTATTGACCTCGGATTCTGAAGAAGATTCTTCCTACGAACATAAATATGATATTTTGTTAAATATTTACATATATTTCGTTAATATTACTAATAAAAAAATCATAATAATAATAAGATAATAAATTAAACATTGTCATCACAAATATCATCTGATTGCACTTGACGAAAAATCGATTCTGTACAACAAAAATTAAATTAACGATTTACAATAATCCTTTATTATGATTATTATAAGAAAAATAATATTAAATCACGACTCTCAAGATTCATCACTCCATATTTCCAAATTAAATCTAGATCTGCATTGAAAGCTTAGCAAACGGAAAAGATACGAGAATAATTATGGAGCTTTTGATTTTATTTGAACTTTGAAAAAGAAGCTTTTTCCCAATCGATCCCGATAGTTCCTCGGAAATTCATCACCTCCACGCTAAAATTTCGTAGAAAATAATAAAATAATCAAAAAAATTACATAAATGTAAAAAAATATAACATTTAATAATAATGAGTTTAATACCTCGAGATGCTTCTTTCCTCAAATCAAATGCAAGACTTTCCAATCAAATTTTCCCAATACCTATCCCAACAAAGTAAAGTGGCACTTGCACTTTCATCCACAACTTGAACAAAGAATCATATACCTAGTCAAACAAAATTGGAAAAACAATTTTCGACCATTTAAATTAGAAATTGATTATAGTACGAATCAAAATAAAGTTAAAAATTACCTCGAACTCTGTTTGAAACAAATCATCACATTTCATATAGTAGAAATTGTCCACAATTTGGATGCATCTTCTTGCCGCAATGAGTACACGCAAGATACCACCAATCTTCGAAATCGAAACAACTCTTGCACAAATTCAAAAACTTTCAGCCTATATTGATGAAATTAGTAAAATAAAAATAAAGAAGTAAACAAATGAATGTTTATTTTCTAATTAAAATGAATTAAATAAAGTGACTATACAAAAAAATTACCTTTTCACAATCATATAAATAATCAATCATTTTTCTGGATGCATCCATGCATCAAGTTCATCTCTAAGCGTCCGTGCGGATGGTAAACTAACATGACTAATAGAGAATGTAGGATTGTTGCTACTCAAAATTTTGATTTTGAAAATAATAATGTTATTTAAAATAAATTACATATTAAAACTCTAATAATTGAAAATTATGAAATAATATTACCTATTCTTGAATTCTAGGATCTCATCAACTTTCTCATTCACAAGCAGTTTCGTAACATGAAAGGTATTGTATACCTTAACTTGACCTTAAAAATACACAAAAAATATTAAATGGTTAAATTACAGAACAAAATCATAAATAAATTGTAAGAAAGAAACATTCTAATAAAAAAAAGGATGGAAAAACCATTACCTTTAAAAACTTTCGCTCGTCCCATCTGCAAAATAATAACTACCGGCTCAAACAATTGCTGCTCCAAGTGCGGTAATATCTGCTCCATATAATTCTCCCATAGCGTACATGTGATGTGATCGTTTTTATAAAATTAAAAGATTATTGAATTTACATTCATATGTAAAAGAAATATATAATAGATGATATATACATTCATGTACTAAAACTTACTCTAGATCTTCTAAAGTTAAATCTAAGAATCGATAAAGGCGTCCATTGATATCCTTATTTTGTGCGGAGTGCATCGAAATCACCTTTCCAATAACATCCGCAAAAAAAAATAGTCAAAATTAAAATCAATGATGCCATATTTTTATTAGGGATGAAATAATGAATTTGAAAAATACCTATAAGCATCGTGTCATCCACTTTATTGGTGTCACCAACTCACTAAATTTTATGAAGTTGTACATGAATCGAGGAAACGTTTCATCAAACATTTTAAAAACGTGTGTCTTTCCATAGAACATAATCTTAATTTGGTGGAAGTGGTCTTATATTTATCGTTTGCTTTTCAACAATGAAATCTTTGATTGCATAAACATACCCTTCTTTTAGACTTGTTCGAAAATTTGGAATTTGATACTTTACGATAGTACCATGAATTCGATCACCTGTAAATCAAAAAATTAAAATAATTTAATTATTGAGCATAATATATAAAAAAACGCAGAAAAAGATTGCAAAATAAGGTTGTAAAGAGAATTAAAATACCAAGCATCGTGAAAAATGCATTCAATACTCCCTATTTATTTGTTGTCATGGAATAATGGCTTTCCGTACTTCGCGCACGAGCCTTAACTTTATTGCCCAAAGCGTTTTGCTATTGTTCAATTCACGAATCGATTGAACACAGGTGCCATTTTTTTCTCGAAAATAATAAATGGATGTGTAAGAAAATATATTATTCTGTTGCTTTTGCGATTTTTTTGAATGTGTAAAAGTAATCGATCATGATTCTAATATTTATAAAGCGGTGAATTTTCTTTGTGTCAGTTTATTGATTTTGAAAATATTGTAAAATCCAAACTATATAAAAATAAGATATTTCGAGCAATGACCTGAATAGGAAATTTCTAGCAATTTAAATGGTATGTGCAATAACTAGCAATTTAAATGGTATATGCAATATCAAATATAATTATAAATAATTTTTTTTATATAAATATGCAGTGGAATTTAGTATAGTAAATAAATTTTGGTTTGATTGTAATTCCTTTTACAGAAAAT
Organism: Rehmannia glutinosa; assembly: GCA_016081115.2. Taxonomy (NCBI): domain Eukaryota; kingdom Viridiplantae; phylum Streptophyta; class Magnoliopsida; order Lamiales; family Orobanchaceae; genus Rehmannia; species Rehmannia glutinosa. The sequence continues at coordinate 22,920 of JABTTQ020000882.1, read as the reverse complement.
GTTTATTTATTAAGGAGAGGGTTATATGAGACCACCTCATAGGTAAGTCCATATGGACCAATCCTAGCCACATATCTAGATTTTTCAATGGTTGTGATTTTAGAGCTAAAAATTGATTAAATATTAGTAATTAGAGAAATGGGTAAATTAGTCATCCTACAAAATTACCCAATATTCATGGGATTCTGTTCACATTATGATCACACAATCTATCCAAATCTCACATCAAATTCAACGTGAACAAATCTCATCTTCCTTAATCATCCTCCTTCTTCTTCAACTCACTCTTTGTGAGAAATCATTCATCCTTCTTCTTCAACACACTTGTGTGAAAAAAGTTGCATACAATTTGCCATAGTTGCTTTAGAGCTTGACTTGATTCGAAGTTTGCTTATGAAGACGTAATTTGTTGCTTGTGTGATGTGTCATTGTGTGTTTTATATACCATTAACTACATAAGCAAGTCATAAGCAACAAATCCATACTATATAAACAACAATCTTATACTACATAAGCAACAAATATACACTACGTATGCACCAAGAATACATTAGCTACATAAGCAAGTCATAGCAACAAACCCATACTATATAAGCAACAAGCCTATACTACATATGCAACGAATATACACTACGTATGCACCACGGATACATTAAGTACATAAGCAAGCCATAAGCAACAAACTCATACTACATAAGCAACAAGTCTATATTAGATAAGCAACAAATATACACTACGTATGCACCACGAATACATTAACTACATAAGCAAGTCATAAGCAACAAACCCATACTACATAAGCGATAAGCATATACTACATAAGCAACGAATATACACTACACATACATCACAGATACATTAACTACATAAGCAAGTCATAAGCAACAACCCTATACTACATAAGCAACAGAGAAATTTTTTGAAACTCAAACGGAGGAGAGAAAGAGAGAGAGAGTATGCGTGAAGAGTGAGTGAAATCACGTGAAAGAGGGAATGAAATCTTAGTAACTGATTCTAAAGTGCCAAATTACCACCCTACCCTTTTTAATTGCTGAAACAAAAAAATAAACATAAAAAAGCCCTAAAAATCTGGACCACCCAAAATTGTTGATATATGGTTAGGATGTGTCCCCATGGACTCACCCCAAGTAGGAGGACCTATTTGATCCATATCCTATTTATTAAATCCAGAATTCGGATCTTTACAATTATGAGACAATCGAATTCGGATCTTTACAATTTTATTTTATTTATTGCAGATTTTCATCCAATGTATAATTCCTTTTTGTATTTTTTTTATTTAGATTTGTATAGTGTTTTATTTTCCAGTTGTAATACCAAATAAAAGAGCAATCAATTTATTTATGATATTTATTTAGTACAATTCCAGAATCTGCTTGATGTACAACACAAAAAAACAACGAAATTATTTATGGTAATGTTTTTAGTACAATTCCAGAACGATTTGCATGTACAATATTCAGAAAAAATAAATCTGGTTTACATAACTGCTGAAAAATAAGTTCACAACCTTTTTATAAAGTCAAACTGTCTATTTTGTAAGTAATCTTTACAAAAACCGGAACCAGCAATTAATCAGCCTAAAGTCAAACTTTCTATTTTATAGTTAATATTTACAAAATCCGAAATCAGCAAATAGTTAGCCTAAAAAGGTACCAAATTTTTTAGCAATAGCGTTTAGGCGGAAAATATTTATAGAAACCATTTTGCTTTTATATATATAGATATGCATTTAAGGGTAATTTGGGATTTTTTTCACACCAGTCTTAAAAATGTCAAAACTGCATTTTTTTTTGACAAAAACAATTATGTCCAAAACAACACCTATTTTGAATAAAAGGGAGTATAATCGATTATTATTGTCAAAATAAACAATAATTGCACGATAAGCAATGCAATTTGTAGTAATTGATTTTTGTCCATTATAACTAAAGGTAAAAGAAAAGAAATAAGGGCAAAAAATACAGATAAAAAAGTGAAACAGGCAACCAACGATTTCAACAGTAGTGACGCCATAGGTGATCTCAACAGATCACTATCAGCAAATACGAGAGAATACAGACCGAAGACGTCGACCATAAGCAAAGTCCAACATTCCAGAAATTCCATATACGACGACGTCGTTCAACAACCACCGATCATTTCGAGGATTCTCGCCTTTATGTTACTGCCTTTCGCACAACTATCTCAAGTCTTCTTTTGCCGTCCACTCCGGGCATTTTTATCTCAATTATCCAGGTGAATTTTTGTCATCGTCCTTTTTGATCTTATACCTTCATGTCATGAATACGTATGGTTGTGCATGCATTTTGGATTGTAGATTTATTGCGTGATTATTTCTATTGGATTGAGTTAGTTTGTTAATTGGGTTGAAGGGTTATTGATGATTGTCGTTAATTGATCATCTTTGTGTGGGTACAGCTAATTTAGGTGCACATGAAGCAGCAAAACTCAGAAAACACATGAATATAGCTTAAGGTTTTAGGGTTACATTTTATTATGTGATAATGCCTTTGCGTAATTGAGAGGGCATAGTGTCAGAGGAATGCTAATTAGCTGGGGAGAAGCATGATTCTTGAGCAGAGCTTAAAATGTATTGTAATGTAGGTGTATGAATTCAATAAACAACAGCAAGGAAACTGTTCCACATGCAAATGTTCTTTCCTATAGTAATGGTCCATCGTTATTGTTTTGGTTATTTCCATCAATTTGAAATATTTCTTTGCCATTGTTAACATGAAATGTTAAAAACGTGTACCTAAGTTCATCTTTCAAATAGTTTCGCCCCTAACTCTGCTCATCTGATTTAGTCCAGCTGTAACATTTTTCTGTCTCTGCTTCTTGAGTCTAGACTTCTGTTCCCATATCTTTTACAAGATTTTCCTCTCATCATGATATATTGTTGATATCTTTGATCTTGTTCTTGTAAGAATTTTTTTATATTGTATGTTTTATGTTCTTATTTAAAAACGAGCCACTAAACATATTTTATCTTGGTTCTCAAGATATCCGTCACTTTATTTTCTTGTCTGATAAGTTCTATGTAATATGTGACTGCAGTATATTCTAAATACACGCTTTGCAAGAAAGCTGCTTTCAATGGGATGGGGAAGCATCTACAAGAGGCGTGTGAAAGTTTTCACATTGGCTATTGTAATCTACTTGGATTATAAGGTCGATATGCTTTTTCGTTGATGTTATTTGATGATTGATTTGTGTATTACCGTGACCACAATTTGCTGTTTATCTTTTTCTTTCGCAATGGCATACAATCCTGAGGCCATTTTTCCTCCCCTTTTTTGGATGATTCTATATCAACAGGCCCTGCAAATGAAAGAGAAATGGACAAAGAAGTCAAAGAGGGCTGATCTTTGGGAGAAAGCGCATGAATGTAATGCTAGGCGTGTTCTCAATTTGATAGTAGAGCTGGAAGGCTTATGGGTGAAACTAGGACAGTACCTATCTACACGTGCTGATGTGCTTCCCCAGCCTATATACGCCTTCTAAGGCAGCTGCAGGACTCTCTTCCCCCCACGCCCTTTACAAGAGGTAACTTGGAATTTAACACTGAAGTTGCATGATTCTGCTATAAAAATGGAGCAGTTAGATGCTAAAAGTTATTAAAAACACGAAAGGATTACTCACCGACCTACAGATTGGTATGTGCTATAATAAATTGTTTCCGAAATAAAAATGCACATTATATAAATCTGTAGATGATTACTTCAACATAGGCCTAAATTCTGCAATGGCCATTATGAGGACAATACCACCTCAATGTACTAAACTTGCATGTGATCAGACAAACAAAATTTTTGTATAGCTGGTTGCGTTGTTAATATATCTGCTGCAGTCGGCCTTGAGAATGATTACTTCTCTATTTAGCATGAGTATGATAATTTACTTTAGCAAATAAGGCTCTTGTTTCCCCATTGATATTGTATTGATGTCCCAACAAATTTTGATTCGTGAATGCAGAATTCCATATATTTTTATTTAGCCTCTCTGGAACGGAGATGCATTGATTTTCTCATTATTTGCATCTTTTAGCTACATTTTTGTGGTGTAATGGATGTTTATCATTGGTCATGAAAGTTAGTCTTAGCCGGAGACGGTGCCACTAAGGGCCCCCTGAAATTTTGTAAAATAAATAGGGGTATTTTGGTATTTTCAATTTTTAACCTTAAAATAAATACAGAAAATAGGAAAAATAGAAAAAGTCTTCAATGCCTTCATTCTTCTTTCCCATCCCATTTGTTAATCTTGAAAAATTGAATCTTGGTCATTTTTTTCTTTCTCAAAATTTTGAACATTTTCTTTTACTCTACCATAAACTTGAACTCGAAATTTTGCATTATTCTTTTGTGTCTCTATTTCTCTATTTTAGGATGATTTATGGTTCATTATCAAATTCTCATTAAAGATTTAATATTGGAAATGAGTTATTGAATGACCGTTTACTAACACACATTGAAAGATATATTTTTTGAAATATTGACAATGAAGTTATTATGCAACTGTTTCAAAATATGAAAAATAGAACAATTGTTATGATATATTAATGTAATTGTATTCTGTTATTTATTTTTTAATATTAAGATATAATTGAATTAATACAATGATTTTATCAAAATTGGTACTTATTTATAGTTTTATTTTTAGACTTGATGTATTTTTTATTTTTTTTATTTAATGTTAGTTAGGTCCATTGTTCTAAAAAACGCTAAGGTGACGGGACCTAGCGCCTAAGTGGAGCATGGACGGGGTTAGGCGGGGTCTAACCGGAAGAAAAATGTAGGTGGACAAATGCACTTAAGTGGGGATTAACCGAAACTAAGCGAGAGATTTTTAGAACAGTGGTTGGGCCCCTAAACAAAATTCCCCGGCTTCGCACTGGTCTTAGCTAATTATGATCATCTGACATATCTCTCCTTTTTTTTTTTGAAGAGTGCTAACAGAAAATATATGTTTTTAACTAGGTAGGATTATACTGTATTAATTTAGAAAAGCTAGGACAAGAAAATCCCTGCTAGCTGAATAATCAAACTAGCAAAAACTAGTTCTGCTAATTCTAGTGTCACACGAAATTTATGGATTTATGTGTTTATTTTTTTTCCTGTATATTTATGAGTGCTGATATCTGTTTATTATTATATAACAAGCTTCTTTTGCACAGGTTTGCCGGACTATCACAAGAGAGTTGGGAAAATCAATGGACGATCTCTTCTTGAAATTTGATAATACACCACTGGCTACAGCATCAGTAAGAACCTGATAATAAAGTAAAGAAGGGGGAAAAGAGAGAATGTTGACTTTCATTTGTTGATTTCATGTTGGATCATAAGCACCAGTGTCATATAAACAAATCAGATGATAACCTAATACCCTAATACACGTTTTGGAAGGTGCACCTAAAGATTTTACGGTAGATGTTTGGAAAATGCTGATCAAAATTTTAATTGTGATGTACAGTTAGTTTTTATTTGTATAACAATCATTCTGCAATGTAATTCATTGGATTGCATAACTCTAAGAGAAGGACATGATACTATAAGTATTAGGGTTTAGTTTGTACAGAACTCCATGGTGGAGAATTTTCATATTGGCTAGATACTGGACCACCAATCATTCTGGAATTATTTTCATATTGTTCCGTACTGAACACAAACACGTCCATAGGTTATTAATGTTCCTTTTCTGCCGTGGCAGCCGAAAACATTTCCTGGATGACTGCAATGTTTTCGGTCCATTTTATGCAGATAGCTCAAGTTCATCGGGCGACTCTGGGTGATGGTCAGGATGTTGTTGTTAAAGTTCAACATGAGGGCATAAAGGAAATCATATTGGAGGTCGTGTTTTAGTATTTTTTTTTTGAGGTCTTGAGATTCATTTTCATTTGTGAAGCACACGATCATATCATTGTTCTGATTTTCGTCCTTTACAGGATTTGAAAAATGCTAAGTCAATAGTTGATTGGATTGCTTGGGCAGAACCACAATATAACTTCAATCCCATGATAGATGAATGGTGCAAAGAAGCACCGAAGGAACTTGACTTCAACCATGAGGCTGGTATGCTTTGGATAATTCATCAAATTAGTTTGTGATTTTGTTCAGCATACTTTTAACTCTTAAAGACGTTTCTCTTGTTTTCTGTAGAGAATACTCGGAAAGTTTCTAGGAACCTTGGCTGCAAAAATAATTGTGAAGATAACAACATTAATCGTGTGGACGTCTTAATTCCAGAAATTATTATGGTATTATCCTTTTCAAATCCTTTCATTTAAAATCTCTGGTCTGTATTAGTTGTTTGATGATGGTCCCAGTGTTATGTGCAAACCACAATGAAGATCTGGATGGTGGAAAGCTTTTTTCCTTTAGCTTTATAATATTTAGATTCTTGAATTTTCTAAAATCATTTCTCACTTTTACTTCTCGTAAGAAGCATGTGCACGTGGCGCCCTTGCAATGTGGTGCTCCTTATTTGGACAAACTAATTCTGCTCATGCCCTGCCATTCACAACTTTTGTTCCCCACACTACCCGAAGAAAAAGGTCCCATTCAAATAACCAGCAACAAAAGCATCCTATTTTGGTTGTGAGACTATTGCAGGCCTCTGCATTCTTTGTGTATATAATGATATCTTGGTGGCCAGCTGCAACGCTCTTCTGTAACAGAAAGTGTATCTAACGAGGGTCCAACTTCTTTGCCAATATTTTTCTTAGTGTTCATGCACAATTGAAGTTGATTTTATTTGTGATAAAACCTACTCGTCACTCGAGATAGTTTGCAGGATGGAAATATTCTATTCAACAGATTTTATTTAAATGCTCCACGAAATTCGCCATTTCCTCCATTGCCAGAATTTTCTCATTATAATGGTTAATTACATTATTTTCGCTATCTATGTTGGCATGCAGTCAACCGAGAAAGTCCTCATTTTAGAATATATGGATGGAGTACGACTAAATGACTCTGAATCTCTACAAGCACTGGGTGTCGACAAACAAAAACTTGTAGAGGAAATTACGCGTGCGTATGCGCACTAAATTTATGTTGATGGGTTCTTCAATGGTGACCCTCACCCTGGTACTCTCTTTTATATATTCTCATTTGTGTATGTGTGTTCAGTCTGGTTCATTTTTTTGCGGTTACTCTGCAAGACGCGCCTGTTTCTGTCTTTAAGACATCATTTTGTTGTGTCCTGGATCTTCTATTGATTTTAATGTAGGAAATTTCCTTGTGAGCAAGGCCTCCACATCGTCCAATTTTGCTAGATTTTGGGCTTACGAAGGCTATCATCTTCTATGAAACATGCTTTAGCAAAAATGTTTTTGGCATCTGCTGAGGTTCGTACACTTCCACTTATATTTTGGTTGCTTATAGAAACTGATACTAAAAATATCGACGTGATCAAAGGTACAAAAACCAAGGAATTATATGTTTAGCTTTGCTTAGCCCTTGCAATCTGAAACTCCAGTTTTGTGTAATATCTATTCTTGAATATGTTGCAAAGAGGATTCCTGTATACATCTTTGGAATCCAATTTTCACCCAAAATCTTTAAGCCTATCAGCTCCATATAGGTGTATGTTGCTATTTCGTTACTTTGCCAAGACTTATCTCTTATGTGAACTAACAAACTCCCCCTTTCACAAGTGGGCATCCGCATCACCAAAACTCTCTTGATAGGCACCTCCCTCTCAATAAGCTAGATAAACAGAGCCCAGTAATACCCAGCCTCAGACACCTCTCTTCCTGTGGGTATACTAAGTTTTCATGCTGTTTGCCCCGGCCCAAGAGTCCAAGACACTGTGTAAACACCTGCAAGTTACACCTTACCACAAGACACCCTATCTTTATCTGCTTTGCTTAAATAGCAGTCAAGATACCAACTTTCAGCTCCAATACCAATTGTTGAGGACCTTGCCTTGGCCTTCATCATGAAGGATTCCAGAATACATGTGTGAGCCCAGTTTTGACTCGAAGGCTTTAGCTGATGGGAGTTGGGTTCACACATGTACATAAACTTGCACCTTTTTTTCCCTGATGTCTTACAACATTGGAATTTATCTCACATGTGAATCTAACAATCATGGCTTGTTCCACGTCGTTCTGGCCGAGTCAAATATGCACATTTTTTCTTTCTATGATTGGGTCATTTTGTCCCATTCTTTAAATCTTGTGGTAAAATTGGATTTTATGTTTTAATGTTGCTTCTTGCAGGGTGATCACGTGGCACTTCTATCTTCCTTCGCAGAAATGGGACTTAAGCTGCGCTTAGACATTCCTGAGCAAGTGATGGAAATAGCTAATGTATTCTTTCGGAATTCAACCCCTGCAAATGAAGCTCAAGTAAGCAGGCACATCTTATTTTTGATATGTGATTCTTCCTTCTATGTATTAAACTGATCCTGCAATTTGGTGAAGCAAAACATGAAAGCTTTTGCTGAGCAAAGGAATAAAAATCTGAAAGTCCTTCAAGAGAAGATGAAGCTCAATGAGAAAGAAGTAAAGCGTTTTTAATCCGTAAGTACACATAGTGCCCTCCATTATGTTGTTATCAACCAATTAGCGGACCTTTGTTTCTTATTTTCCTAGATTACTTAAAAACATCTTCTTCAGGTTGATGCTTTTCCTGGTGATATCATTATATTCAGCAGAGTCATTAATCTCCTAAGAGGTATCCAATAAATCTATAAATGACTGCATCGTTTTGGTGTGTAATTTTCATGAATTTGGCAATTGACATGGATCGCAGGTCTTTCATCTACAATGGATGTATGTAATTCGCTTTATCTGGATATCATGAGACCATTTGCCGAATCTGTTTTACAATGGTAAGATGTGGTTTTTTAATTTCCTATAGCAGCAGGGATGCTCGGGATCGTTTACTCTTGCAAATTTTGTTCCAGCAATGTAAATATAGGGCATGCGTTTTAATGCAAACTGGATCCATGACACTCCTGTCCTTTCTAATGTTGAAGACAAGCTGCGGAAGCTCTTAATTGAGCTTGGGAATGCTGATAAAGTACTTGGAATCCAGGTACATTCCACTGCTTGACGTTCCTGTATGAAACCTAGAATAATTAGTTTTTTTTTTTTCGCTTCATTAATCAAGAGGACACAATATGATTTTCAAAAAAACATATCAATATTGTTGTTTTTATCTCTATTTGTTTTTACCTTTCCATCTTTAGGAATCAATGAGAGAGAGAGAGAGAGCATCTTCCCCTAGTAGCTTTCCTATTTATTCTAATATTGACTCTTGGAAAGTTCTGAAACATTTAGTTATCTTCTTTAGTTGCTTGCATTCTTTGCTTAGTTTATATTTTATATGTTTTGGTTGCTGAAGACAAAAGGACACCAAATGGTTAGGTTCTAGATGATTTGCAAATATATTTAATCTTTTCTCAAATGACGTTTACAATCCCAGTGCCATTTGAATTAATAGTCTCTTGGGACTTCAATGCATTCTCAGAAAATAGTGCAGTAATCTTGCTAGAAATTAGGCCACGTTGATTCTCCTGAAATGTTATTTACTTAACTCTTTTTGACACTCTTTTCTCTGTATATGTTAAGTGATATAACTCTACTCCTTCATTTTCATTAGAAAAGTTATTTAGCTTTTTTCAATCCATGCTTTATGTGGCTTCTACTACAAATTTCTTCCTTTTGCTCTGAATTTCTTAGGTGTGTGCCTATAAAGACGGTGAAGTAATCATTGACACTGTCGCTGGGGTGCTTGGAGATATGATCCTAGACCAGTTCAGCCTGATAGTTTATTCCCTGTTTTTCTGTATCAAAAGGAATTACGGTGAATGGTTCATTGGCTTGTTGATAAGGGGTATGCATAATTGTTAGTGCTTCTGTTGTTTCTTGTTAGCATCCAGCTCATAGATTTTTTAGAGGACTGGTGCTGTTAAGGTTCTGTCATCTATCACATCTGTTGAATCATCACTTCATATCTTAAACTTCATCTAGTGGATTCGTTAATGAATTAATGAAACTGAATTTAGTCGGTGTGGAAGGAAGAGTAGTTTTAGGAAAGGGTAGAGGGGACCAGTGAGCAATTGCATATTAATTAGAAGACTAACCATTTTTAACTTAATCAAATAGTTTTCAGTAATGTACCAAGATTAGGCTATGATTTCTGTGGGCCATATTTTAATTTTGAATTTTTTTAGCTATGTTGGAATCAGTAATCTTTATTTTGTGGAATATTCTCTGTTTTCTTTTTGTTCTCCTCTGGGAATATGTGAATTGAAAATTATTTGGATTAGTTAGTTGCAAAGTTTGATCAATCAACCTGAATGGTTGGTATTTGCAAAAACAGGTTTCACTTGTTTTCAAACTTAAAACATATTGTTTTCTGAAAAGAGGGTGTAGCCTTTGAAGAATGGGCTGCATCTATTATGCTTTGAAAAGAAGGTGCAGGTTCTGAAAATAGGACCGCTTTTGAAATGTTTCATAAAACAATTTCAAAAAAACAAACGAGCACTTTTGAGGACTGAAATGTGAAAATGGTTTCGGGAATGAAACCAGACATAGCATGCATGAGACGGTTAACGGTCAGCATGTTGATAGGGTATTATCTCTGAGCATGGCACAACAGCATGGTTTTCAATTGCTATCGTTAGGGCTCAATTAGTGTTCATAATCGATCAAAACATATAGAATCAGGTTATATCATCTACAGCTGACTAGATTTTATGTTGGAATGGCCTTCACAACTCCACTAGAATATTAACTCGGTCTTTGTAAGTGTCTGGTTGGGAATGGGAATGTAATGTTAACAGTCTGACGTTTATAGCAGGAAGCTGAAGCTTGAGGACAGAGTTGCAAGTGTTTGGCCAGAATTTGGATCCAATGGAAAAGATCAAATAAAGGTGATATTTTGGCTCCAAAGTTTCAGAGAATTTTCCTGCTGTTATACAAATACATCATCTTAAAATCTGTAGTTTGGAAATAACCTAACCAGATAGGAGATGTTTACAACATCTGTGGCTATTAAAGAACTTAATCTGTTTATAGACAAGATGATAACATTTAACTTGCATTTTTCGTAAATCCAAGAGATTGTATTTAAGTAAAGTATATATCCTAGTTCCCAAGCTTTATTCAATTAGAATTCCTAATTTATATCTTATCTTTAACTGTTTTATTAGATGTCAAAACATTTTTTGTTGATTTATTCTTGCTCTAGGTCATCATGTGCTTAATCACACATCTGGTTTGCAAATGCCTTGGCCAGTCTTACACGTGAGAACCCCCTTACTTATGACTGATTGGGATCAGTGTTTAAATTGCCTTACTGAGATGGCACCAGAGACTGAACCTGGCCGTGAGCAGCTGTATCATTACTTGTCTTTCGCTGGTTATGTGGTGGTATTATTGAGGTATCAAGATCTTTCTTCATAATGACAAATGGTTTAGGTTGTGGCTTTCAAACTGAAAATTATATTCTTCACAGTGAGAATTGTTTTCTTTGATATATTTGGGTTTGGAGAAGACATGATTGATTTTGCATATGTGGTATAATTTGCATTATGGTAATATATCATGTTTCATTCTTTCTTCTTCTTCCTTTTTTCATAAATGACTTGTTTGGTTATGATAAATCCAGAAAAGTTATAATTAAGTTTTCTTGCTTCGTATGTTCATTTTAACTTATGTGCCAAAACAAAAATCTTTGTGATTCATCCCCTCATGTAAGGATCAAATAGGTGAAGTATTGGAAGATTTCTGATACAATTTGCTAGAGAAGTATGATTTAACTCCTTGTGGAAGTATGTTTTCCTTTATCTTTTCAAATTCCATCAAGCTTTCTAGAAAAAAATAAAAGAAAACAATGTTATGAAAATTGGGAGCCTGCAGACATGGATGGATTTAGCAATTTTATCACAACTCAATTAAGCCGCTAAGTTGTGTTAGTTTCGGTACAGGCACCAGTAAGTTTTTAGAGGGAGTGCAGTCCTGAATTTAGCCCTCCTTCCCTCTTCCTAAAAGAAGATGAGCCATGGAAGCAAGAAACTTTTTTGCGTTTCTTTTACATGATGGCGAGGAAGTATACAGATCTATCGTAGACAACCTCCATTTATGTTGTGAACCTTATACTAATTTCATCATTTTTCATTGTACAGCATGCATCGAGGAAGAAGTTTCAGGAGATTCTTGAAGAAGCATTAATTACCCCACTTAACTTAGATGGCGAGCTATACATTGGAATTCCTCCAGGCATGTTTTCGCTCTCTTGTGAATTAGCTTTCTGCTCGCTCACTTTTCTACTCGTGATCTCATTTCTTTTGGTTTATTGACTTTATATGATAAAGGATGATTACAAAACCCCTGAGGTTCTGGCTAATTACAAAAATATAGGATTTTTGAAAATTGCAAAAAAAAAAATCCTCGAGGTTTAATTCCATCTTACACTTTTCCCTTCTAAAGCAAAAATATTTTAAAAACTCGATATATAAGAGTTACCCTTTAAATTTTGAGACAGAATCAAACCTGAGGTTTTTTTTTGTAAGTTTGAAAAATCCTTTTTTTAGTAATTAGCCAAAACCTTAGGGGTGCTTTTGCAAATTCTAATCCATATATTGCAGTCAAAGTAAATATTTTTTTAATGGCCTGACCATGTAACTTATTTCTCCTAGGCGTGAATCTCGACTAGCGACACTCACATCCGATATGGACGACATCAAAAACTATCCTAGATCAGCAAACGCCCAGACATACCATCCAGCTTCCAGTTCCAACTACAAGACATCTCTCAGATGGCGTCTACCCTTCCCGCCTTATTTAACACGCCTCACGCCCGCCGCCCATAATACCTGCCGCTAACGCGCACTGCTCGCTCGGCTCTGGCACGCTACTATGCGTTTTGCTCTTGTCGACCGAGGTACTGCTCCACCTCCACATTCTTCTTCTACCCAACCCCAATTAGGTAGCCATCCCCACATCCCCAAATTCTCATCTCCAAAATCCACCAAGAAACAGAAAAAAATCCAAAATGCTGCACGTAATACCAAAGCCTGATGATGGCAAGAACTACACTTAGAGTTCCTAGTAAGATAACGCTGTAGCTAAAGGTGGATTTGGTAATGGCCAAAGCAATGCTAAACTTTTTACTAACGGTAAAATTCACGATGCATTCATGGGAATTGGGGAATACGAGAATTTGACACTCCCAGGTGGGGGTTTTGGGGCCCGGCTTCAAGAGATCTTATTCGGAAAATGGTGAGTTGATTGCCCGGCATTCGGGCATGGGGCGGGTCGACGGGGTATTGTGATATAAATCACAGATTTGCCATTGCTGTGACCCTGAACAAAATGAACATGGGGAGGTGTGACTGCAAGATTATGCAGTTAGTTTGCTCAGAGCTCAATATTCCTTTGCCAGCAGATTTTTACAGATTTACAGAGAGGCTAACAGATAATGAGTCAAATGTAGGTATGCCATTGATAAATTGAAATGAACCTCCTTAAGTTTTTCATTGGTTTTGCACAATAGATAGTGTTGGGACATATATATATATATATATATATATATATATATTTATATTGATACCTCATGAATAACGGATGCATGCTATCCGAATTATAGTTGTCCAATTACTTGTTTATTTAGGGTTGGTATTCATTTTATTTTCCTTTGATTATGGAGGGTATTTTTTTTGTGTTGGATAATATGAATAGCACGTTTTGGTTACAAGGGGCATCGATTGTTTCACCTCTCAAGTCTCAAAACTTCACAAACTTATCAGAAAGCAGCAGTACTAAATATTTATATCATAAATTTTTAAATTTTTATTTAAAATTTAAAGAAAATTCATTTGACATAAAATTTGGCTTTGGAGAGCTTTTTTAGCCATATACTAGCCTTTTGCCCGACGCGACGATTTCCGAGTGTATATCCTGAGGCCTCCATCTTAATGCCGATATAGCGTTTTTCCCATAGTTCTATGTATTGTATCTCTTATAGTGTGTAATAATTTAAATATAGCATCAAAGGAAATAATAATTAATGAAGAGAGAGAGGGAGGAGGGTACCTAATCATGAAAATTTTTATTCAAGATTATGTATTTATATATTCGACTTCTAAAATTGATTTTTCATACAAAGCATAGGCTCAACTTCATTGCATATTTCGTTTTAGTCACACTTAAATTTTTAGTAAGTGTGAAAATGGTTTCATATTTTTTTGCAAGGTTGTATAGTGATCCAGGTGCTAATTTATTTTAAAAGTTTAAAATTATGTGCTTATAAATTGGGGGCACATTTTTGCTAAAGTTGATTTTGCAATAAATGAAAAGTTAACATGTGTATATAGGAGAACTAAATCGATAATTAGAAATAAAGACAACAAAACATAGGTTTGGCAACATTGATTGATTAAAACGCTGCAGCGAAAAGCCGTCTAATGGAGTCACGCAGTTAGACGAATCGACCGCGACACAGAGTCATTTGGTAATTCATGCGCCGATGGCATTTTGTAATTTCAAGTAGCGGTTTAGTATTTATTCGTGGCACTCAATTTATGGTATTTTTTATGTGGTTTTTAAGTTGTTAATACTGTTTTTATGTTATTAGTTTTTTGTATTTTGTATTACTTGTTCTTATCAATTGTATTGGTTATTCTGTTTGAAAGTATTAATTAGCTTATCTTTTTCTGTAAAATGTCATATAATTGTAAAGCAGATTACTCGAGTTGTAAGAGTTTAATCACATGTTTTAATCGTAATACGTTAGAGCGCAGCGTGTAATACATTTCTACAAAGTTGTCTCTTTTAATTATAAAATGTATTAATAGTCATAACGGCGTATTGAATCGTCATACAAAAAGTAATGGCGATTCTTACAAAATGTATTAATAGTTTCTGAAGAGTTTTTTAGTATTTATCTTGAATATATAAATGTATTAGCAATCCATCAAAAAGTATTAGTAGTTCCTCGAAAAAAGTATTAGTAGTTCGAAATAAATTAAATTTTTCTCTGAGAAATGTATTAATAGTCCTTCTTAAAGTATTAGTCATCATACAAAAGTATTAGCGATTCTTACATGTATTAATAGTTCCAACTGAATATAATTAAATTTTTCTTAAATGTATTAACGATCATTTGAAAAGTATTAATAAATCGCTTCTAAAAGTATTACGATTCTTGAAATGTATTAGTAGTTCCTGAAGTTTTTAGTATTTCTTTATTAATATACTCACAGAAATGTATTAGTTGTCCGTGAAAAAGTATTAGTAGTTTCTCGAAAAAGTATTATTAATTTCCTAGAGTATTTTAGTAGAAACGTGAAACGGTAGTGGTGGGGGAATGTGGGCTCATGGCCTTGGTTGTGGTGGTTGGAGGAGGAAGAAGAAGAAGGCTGAAAGCTCAGTGGGGCTCCAATCGAATGGGCTTTTTCTGTATTTTTTTTTTTTTTTTTGCGCGGATCGAGTCCACTGAAATGGGTGGGATATATTGACCGTCTAACGGATCACGAAATCCGGTTAGGCAGTCTGACAGGTATCTCTTATTGATTTTATTAGATTTAATTTTTTGGGAGGGATATTGTTATTTTTTGGGAATGTTGTCATGTATTTTCATTATTCATGTTGTCAAATCAATGTTTAATTTTTGAAACTTTACTGTAGAGATTTGTATTGTATTATTTGCTTTTCTAATTGTCTCTAATTTCACGTATTTGGTATTTTTACAAGCACCGGCATCTTAGCGTATTTTTACAAAAATAATTCTTAGTCATTGCAATTGTTTTAGAATTTCAATAATAATTCAAACACATATATATATATATTAATTTGATTATAAAATCATATAATATAAAAAATGAACTACTATAACTACATAAAACTTTGTTTAAATAAAACACATTTACTTGATAATAAAATTTGTGACCGTGAATTGGATCTGTTTTATACAACATGTTTATCATATAAAGAAAGTGAAAATTTGAAAAACGGCATGCTATCTGATTAACGATATTTAGTTTGTTTTGCATTTTTCAATAAAATCAATAATAAATTAAAATTCAATTTCCATACATATATTATATAAATAGCCAAGATATATGTATGTACAATTAATAATCCAAATGCATAATTTTTAAAGCTCATTTATAAAATAATATATTTTTGTTTTTCACTTTATTTGTTGTATATATATGATATGTGTGTGTGCGAAGATAATAAAAACAATTAAATTTGATATATTATATGTCAAAAGCAGAATCTAAAATAAAAAAAGTTCTCAAATTTTGAAAAAAATAAGAAAGAAAAATATAATAATTAGTGCGATTACCATGAAATAAATTTGGAATGCTAATTTTATAATTTTATTTTTATATAGCTTTAAAAACTATTTTTAAGAAAGTTGACTATCAAAAATAATAAAATCCTAAATATTTATCAATTCTTATTTCTCTACATAATTTTATTCTTGTTTTTAGAAATAAAAAATGGGCGAGGTAAAATTTTTTTTGTTACTTATTTTGAGAATAGTCTCTTTATATATATAGATTATGGCATATAGAATTGTTGGAATTTGGTATGAAATAAGTGTTACTAGATTTTTGACGAATAATTAAGTGGTTTATCGTGAAAAATGGAATTAAATTATTTGTAAAAATTCTACTAAGAGGAGTAGATGAGAATAGCAATTGGAGATTTCAAAACCAATTAGAGATTGAATGAAATTAATCTTTTAGAAGTTAAGCCCGAAACTAATCTTAGAAAATGGTATGGAAAATAGAAAATGTGGGAAAAGAAATCTTTCGTCGCGTAGGAAAAGGAGAAGCAAAGTTCTTTCACTTGATATATTCGAAGTTGGACTTATAGGTTTGGGCCATAAGGAGCACCCAATTTTAAAGGGTGAGGACCTACATCTTTGTGGGTTGGTTCCTCAAAAGCTCTGTGACGCCCACTGCTTGCTTGAGAGCACACGGGCTTGAGCTGTATTATTTTTGGACCAAAGAAACTTGCTTTAAAATAATTAATTAATTTTTAAATTAATTAATTAAAATTTTCAAGCTGGAAAGTGTTAGCGTCAAACAGGCGGGGACTGACCCGTCGCGTCCAGGTCGTCTTGATCAAGAAATCAATTTGTTCGCATCCGAGCATGGCGGATCACCGCGACCGTGTGTCGGATCGTCTTCGTCAATCGAACTTTGTCATTTTCGTTCGCATCCGCCACGAACGCAGCGCCGGGCGTGCGCCTGATTTGTCGTCCCGTCACGAAGGGCTGAGCGGATCGCTGTTTGGTGTAAATATGTCTTTTAGTCCCGAAAGACGCAGTCCTCATCACGGACACATTGTTACTATATATATATCTCGACCTCTGCAAATGAAATAACACAAAAATCATCGGATAATAAACGGTCATTTGCATTGAAGCAGTTGACATTCTTTTCCATTCGCTGAAAGTCTCGAACTCTTTTTTGTAGTTCGCATTGTAGTTCCGATTTTTGCAAGTCTTTGCTAAATCGGAATAGTAAAAATACGTTATCTTAGAGGCAGCGCGAGGAATCGTAAGCACTTTGTATACGGGGCATTTTTACGTCTTCGGAGTAGAATCAGTCAGGTCTCATTAGGCGGATATATATCGAACCACTTTAGCCATTTTTAAAAGCGGAAAACCTCAGGACTTTTAACAATCATTAAGGCGAAAAATTCATTTACTGTTCAAGCGATGGCTTCGAGTTTAAGTTCACTCGATGCATTTCTTGCATCACCGCTCGCAATGAAAAGCCTTGAGTTCTCGGCATTGACTTCAAACGGTGGCGTGAAGATGTTGTTCTACCTCACGACTTTGGAGTCTGTCCCGTTTTACGAAGGAGGACCCCCAGTTGGCGATGAAGAAATGCGACAACTGTGATGAAGAATCGGCGTGGATGCTTGGCATAACAACGATTTTAAATAATACAAATGATACGTTTTGAATGGGCTAGATGACACCTGCCTAACGCATGCATAGTTCGAAATATCCCAAGGATTGTAAGACTCTTTGAAGAAATACAAAGCAGGAAGATCTTGAAGCGTAAAGAAATTTGTTGTCGGCAAATTTCTCAAGTACAAGATGGTTGACACCAAGGCGATGATCATCGAGTTCAATAGAAATTCATATCATACTTCGACTTAGTGTTTGAAGGGATGATTACGAGCCGGAGTCCTTTCAAGTGGGCGCAATGTCGATAATTTGCCACCCGTTATGGAAGGATTTAAGGAATACCTCAGCACAAAGCGTTAAGAAGATGGGCGAGATCTGTCGTTCGGCAGTTGAGGAAGACAATGAAAATCCAAAGTGAAATCGATAAAGTGCGGAATGGAGACCAAGGCCAATCTTGTTGATCGAGCAGAAAGCCTTGAGCACTCCCGAGAAAGAAGAGGAAAGCCAAAAGTTCGAGGAATTCTTTATAAGCGCTGGCAAACCCAGAATCACGTGGCGGATTAGGCACAAAAAGGGCAATCAAGGTGGCAACCAACAAGCGATGTGGCGGGAGGACAAGTTGGTTTTCAATCGACATGCAGGCTCGATCTCACCGCCGTTGTGTTTTGAAGCGTATAGTGGATAACCCGAGGATTGGTGGATAGATCTCTTTGGAGCTACTTGTCACATTTTTGCCGAAGCGAGGAGATGTTCTCCTCCTACACTCCGATAAATCAAAAGAAAGGATTTTTATTCCTGTTGATGGAAGGAAGCTTTCATGGAAAATTCAAACTTCCAACATCGTGGGGCTTGGCAATGTTGTCTTCGAGATGAGCAGGAAAGAAGCTTACACTTGTAGATGTCTTTGCCGACGTCATGAGAATTTGGTTTTAGATCCTTTGCTTAGTAAGGATTTGGGTTTGAGGTAGTGTTTGGTCGACAAGTTTTGTAATAACCAAGAATGGTCAATTTCTTTGTAAGGGCTACCTTGATAAGAGGCTCTTTAAGATAATACGTAATCTCTGTTTTCCGCCCGAGCGAAGAATAAAATTATTATTTTGTTTTTACTTGTTGGATTGTTCTAATTCATGGCGATAGATTAGGACAAGTAAACTTCAACACAATTAAAAAGGTTAGTGAATGCGGAATTAATACCTGCGTTTTAAAAAACCAATTCACAGACAAATGCAAATTTGTGTTGAAGCAAAGTCAACAATAATTCATTTTCATTCGGTAACAAACTACAGACCATCGAGTTAATAAATACGTATGTGTGTGATTTATAACTTGTGCAAACTCGAGTGGGAAAAGTACTTATTAACATTTATGAGATTGCACAGATATTTTATGTATATCTTTTGAAAAGTAAAGATGAAGCTTTAGTAGCTTTTTAAGACTTATAAGAATGAAGTTGAGAAAATGAAGTAATTTGAAAATTAAGATGATTAGTGATAAATGGGATAGTATGTTGCTCAAGTTTGAAGTGCTCGGAAGCGGGTATAATTTATCAAGCATTGCTCCCCTACTCACCTCAATCAAATGGAGTTGAGAATGCAAAAACATTCTTAATGAGATGATGAATGCGATATTGATAAGTTAAACTTACCCCAAAACTTGTGGGAAGCCGTCTTTTTCAAACTACGTTCTTAATAGATCCAAAAGCTGAAGATAAACTCGTATCAGTTATGGAAGGGGCGTAAGCCATTATATAAATAGCTCAAAGTGTGGGGGTGTTTGGCTAAAGTTGGAAGTACTGGCAAGAAACAAGTTAGAATCGGTGAAGAAAGGCGATCGGTGTGCTTTCATTGGATATGCTAACAATAGTAGTGTATATCGCTTTTTAGTGCACAAGTCGATATTCTGATATAAATGAAGGTATGATCATTAAATCGAGGAATGATGTATTAACCGAGAATATCTTTCGAAATAAAGAAAGGAAAGAAGAAAGTTCGAGGTAAGCGAACTTATGAAGCTGAGTTACACCAAAGTAATGATGAAGAGGAACCAAGCGCGATAAAAGGACAAAAGTAGCTAAGTCTTTTGGTCATTTTTCTAACTTATATGTTAGAAAATGAACCCGTAACTATTCGAAGCATTATGCAGTCGAGCTCTCTGCGGAAAGGCATGCTCGATAATGAGATAGATTCCATCATGCAAAATCACACTTAGAGTTAGTTGATCTCCCGTGAGTTTGCAAACCTTTGGGATGAAAGTGGATCATTAAAGGAAGTATAAGCGGGATGGATCGTAAATGATAAAGCTTGGATTTGGTAGCTAAAGGGTTTTTTAGACAAAATGAGGATATGACTTTTGATAAATATTCTCTGTCGAGGATTACGTCATTCGGTGTTATAAATTTGCTGTTGCGGCTTTCTGGCATCTTAAGTCAATCAAATGGACGTTAGAAATACCTGCATAGCAGATATAATTGAACTTGAAGAGATTTATATGGAACAACTTTGAGGAATATATTCACACCGATTCGAGAAGCGAAAAGTGTGTAAGCTTGTTAAAGTCACTTTGCTAATTTAAAAAACAAACACACAAGCAATGTTATGAAAAGTTTGAAACATTTATGAAGTCAGCTGGTTTCAAAATCGATCTTGACAAGTGTGTACATTAAAGAGTCTTGCAAACCTGATTCACGTCATAGTATGCGCTTTATGTAGATGATATCATTGATTATGGGTAGTAGTCGTGGTTTAATCATGAATCTAAGAACATGAATATGAGATTATTTGATGTTATATTAGGGATTAAAATCTACAGAACTTCGGATGGTGTCTTTGTCTGAATCCCGTTATGTCGGCTATCTTAGAAAGTTTAATGCTGATAGTCACTCAGCTAAACGCTGTGAATAGATCAAAGTCGGTCTACGCGAAAATAAAAATAAGTGAACCGATGCAGAATGGAGTGTTAAGATGGTTTGTCATTGTGTTAAGCATCGCGTCGTCTGAAAGGAGTGAGCTAGTCTTGCTATTGGTGTAAGCTATCTTTTAAATGAAAGACATAATCTTTCACTCTGAGCTGCGTTGCTATATATCGGCCTGCTGGATGAAATAACACACAAAAATCATCGGATAATGAATGGGCATTTACATTCCCGAGCATATTGACGTGCTCTTCCAGTTCTACAACTGAAAGTCTCAAACTCTTTTGTTGTTTGTTGTAGTTCGATTTTTGCGAAGTCTTTGTTGAATAATGAAAGTCGTTGTATCTTAGAGGCAGGCGAGGAGCAGTAAGCACTTTGTATCACGAGGTGTTTTGATGCTGCGGAAGCGAATATTCGAGCGCCAGCTAGGAATATATCGAACCGCAGCCCATTTTCATGAGAAGCGAGAAAACTCGATTTTTTGCAACAAAGAATTTGATATTAGAGATTTTTTTGGCTTGGGTAAAACATCCCATGAGGAGAGCCCTAATTGTTAATTTTTTTTTACATTGGAATTTTTTAATTATGAATTTTATGATTTACCGTGTATTACATTTTTTATTTTAGGTGTATCGGTAAGAAACTAGTTACTAAAAACAAAAGAAGAGTAGTTTGATGCACAATTTGTAACTGCATCGTCGTAGACGACATCATAAATATGCAGAATCAGTTCATTATCAAGGATGTCTTACAATAAGTTTGAATGCTATAACATCCATGTTAGTTAAAGAATGATTTCAATGACGCCCTATAACATAAATTTGAAATATCACCATAACAACCCAAAAAGTACCTGAAAATAGGAGTTCAAAATTTAAAATTTAGAGAGTTTTGGCTGAACTTACAAGCCCTAAAAATGTTTGATAAAGTTTTCTAAAAAGATCAAGCTCCCAAATAATATAATAAAGCTTTGGTTTCAAAAAAATAAATAAATAAAAAAGCTTTTTAATCTCTATTTTTTAAAGGAGAATACATCTTATTTTCAAATAATATCTTAATTTTAATCAATCTCCCTTTACTTTTGGCCATTAATTGTAAAAATGTCATTACTAACATCTTATAAGCTAGCTCATCTTAGTTATACAAACACTTATTCTTAAATAATATATATCTTGTGTTAAAAAAAAATATATATCTTATAAGTCTAGAAGCATCTTATAAAATAAGAGCTTATAAGATTTTTAAATAAAACCAAATATCCTCTTATTGTGTACTATATAATCTAGATCACACAAATAATACTATTAAAAATTTTGAAACTTTTAATTCATATCAATCAAGATGGAGAGCTTGGGGTTTTATGTTCAAAATTTCAATGAGATAATTATTAAAAAAATACACTTAACACTACATTTATTTAAAAAAATCTCATCCTATAAAAGGACAATTATTATGAGTTACAAAAAAGTTACATTAAACATTTATTTATCAGTGGAGCTTGGTGCAATCGTTGGCAGAAGTTGAGTTGTGATTATCAAGATCAGAAATTCAATCAAATAATTCCTGCTGCTGTAAAGTACAAAATGGAAAGCTGTGGATCCATCTGTTGCCACCAAACTCAAACAAACCACCCCTTTCTTCACCTCCACAAACGTCGTCTCTTCTGGCAAACCAGATCTCCCCAAAATGCGCGATTACAGGCGGGAACTTCAATCCTCCATTGCTGCCTCGTAGCATAATCCATCAATGAATCCTCGTGGATCCGTAACACGTTTACCGTTAATAATCGCTTTCTCATCGGAAGATTCAATCCTGGTACAAATACTTGGGCAGGCAGCCGTCAATGTCGTGCGGAGTCGATGATGATCTGCCTAGCGATACGCCTTAGGAATCGGACTTTGAAACGGAGTAATTATTATTTAATTTCTTCTTCCCAACACTGAAGCCCTCAATTGCGGCATAGTAAGAGAGTATCGTAAGCCCCCTCTACTAATGGAATCGAAATCACATTTTCCCCTACCAAAACTAATTTTTCCAGGACATTGGAATCAGGAGGCGTTAAACAGTAAGAGAATTTGGTAAGCAATACGTAACTTC